>CM021774.1:19114429-19422280 GCA_011076525.1 Nettapus auritus
AAGAAAAGAAAAGAAAAGAAAAGAAAAGAAAAGAAAAGAAAAGAAAATAAGCTGTTATTTCCAGTATTTCCTGGCTTCCACAGACAAAACTATTTTAGTTTCTTAAGTAATAAGTCTGGGGCTTAATCTGGCCATTTTCTTACCAGTTTTATTCCTTTTGAACTTATTTGGCTGTGCTATGCGCTACGTGTGCTATGTGCTAAGTGCTCTGTGCACTGCTCATCCACGTCTCTTTGGGGGAAGAATGAGGCTCCAAAAGAACTCAGCAGAAGAGACATGACATATCTGTAACCTTGGTAAAAATAACTGTAAAGATAATGATAATGGATAATTATAAACCCATGTAACTGGCAAAACAACACTCTGCATTTCAGAGGATGGATGGCCTTACCCTGTCCAGTAACTCGCTTTATGATACAGTAATGGATCTATATCCGGCGGCTTATGCAATGAAATGGAGCCTTTGGCAAGCTGGAATCACACTGGAAATGAAGCAACATTTTCTTTTTTCTTCTTCTTTTTTAAAACATGCATATCTGAAAATCCGGAACTTAACCCTTTTGACATAAAAAGACTGTCCGTACTTAGAATAATTAAATTCTAGGGCAGATTATGAAGTAAGAAAGCATTTAAATATTGTGATGCAGCAATACAATGGTGCAGTTACCCTGCCTTTTCCTGCTTCAACTGTAGTCTTTCTGAAAAGCTTTTGCACTCCAGGGAAACTACTGGCTATAAATTATAAAAGAGGCAATAGAATATCATGCATATACGCAAAAAAGAAGTCTCAGATCCTTCTCTAGATAAAGAACTTACTGAAGCAGCTATGAATATGGGGAAACAAAGCAAACATGGGGCCTGATCCAGAGGCCACTGAGCTCAGTGGAAGCACTGCAGAGAGGTTCATTAGGCATCGGAGTCGTGTATGTCAGGATTTGCAATCCACAAAATGTAAATAAAGAATTTTGTTGTATATGAGCAAGGATAAAGTCTAATTGTAGTGTCTAGGCTTTCCACTTAGATAAAACGAGCAGATTTTTCTCCAGCAGGTAGACTTTCTCAGCAAGGATTTACTGCCAATATTTCTGTGGGAGTTTGTAGTCCCAAAAGCAGAGAAATGCTGGGAAACAGAAAGGAAAGAAAACTTACCCAAAGAGAGGAGACCCAAATGTTTCTGAGTCATTTCTATAAACAAAAAAAACGTATGCAAAGTTATTATCATTTCATTTCTCAGTGCTGCTTTGCTTCCTCAGAGTATCCAAGTGTGCATTTTGAGATGTAAAGCTGTGCAAGACAAAGTTTTCCTCAGCAAATGCTAAATCTAGTCACAAGGCATTGCAGCAATCCAGCTACTATCAGATACCAAAAGAAGGAAGCCCATCGGATGGCCATTGGCATTAACTGGTGAGAAAACAGTTAACACCGAGCTTTGATGTGTTGCTGGTGTGTAGGGGTATCAAGCAAATGATGCCGTACCTCTTCTCCTGTTAGAAGGCAAATAGGTATGGACAGCTGGGGAATATTTCTGGAGCAGCTCTTCCTGTAGACACTGGAAGCTCTGAAACAAATATTTGCAGCAGATTTTTTGAGAATGGGACAGCAGAAAGGTTGCTTGAGGATGGTCCAAGTCCTAACGCATGTGGGAAAACAACCTGTTGCCTAGTCCAGCACTAACCCACTTTAAGTATTGCTCTCATCATTAAAACAAGGTAAAAAAAAAAGCTTCTCTTTGTGGAGTAATATCAGGAAGGAAATTATGCATGCAGATTTGCCAGCAAAAATAACAGTCTCAGGCTGTAAACGTGCACACTGATACCGCTGTTTTGTTGCTGTTTTCAGCAGCCCCTGTACCCTCAAGGGTGAGAGTAAGGACTTAACTGTTATCGCTGCTGTTCATGCATCAGCCTTAGAGATTTGATTTGGGCTCATGCTCTTTGGCCCAGCTGGAGGTGAGTTCCACAAATAGCAGCCTTTTCTCTGAATCACTCCAATTTATCACCCAGAGTCACTCGGTGTGATGCTGTGGTGCTGTGGGTACCTTCTCTCAAACCGGACATACAACCACTTTTGGTCACTTACAGATCTCAATCCCTTATTTTTTGTACTTATATTTATCTTCAAATCATGGCTAGTCCGAGTAATTCCATTCCATGTATCTGAACAGGCCCCACTACTTAGTTCAGGCCCTTGTGTAGTCCTGCTGTTTACATTTTTTGTATTTTTTCCAAAGATCACTCATAGCACAATGGGTTAAGTCAAGTATATCTATCCGTTAGCCACTTCTCAGGGGTACTATTAGGCTTAATTAATGTTTGTAGAACATTATTGAGATTCTCAAGAGAAACAGCTATAGAAATGAAAGGTATTATAATTAATTTAAAACTATTTAATTTTTGGAATAATGGGATAACAACACTTAAGCTGAGATTCTCCAAGAAAAACCAATTTATTTGATTCTTAGACAAACACATTCTGAAATCTCAGTTTCCAAATACTACTTCCACTGTATGATGCATTTTGATTTTTATTATCCTTTGATATCCTTTGACATAGCCCAGGCACATAATACAGTTTCCTTTAGTTGAGGAAACACTGTCCTACATATAGAAGTCATGTTAAAATAAAGCAAACCACCAAAATAACTAAGTTAATAAACTCAAAAACAATCCACGTCACCGTTTGCCTTTAATTTTTTAAAGTATTTAAACGGTAAGGCCTGTAATTAAAGTTATGGAATCATTTCCATATTTATTTATAAGGCATCTCATTTGCATAAATAACCATTATCTGGAAATAAAACTAGATCATTAAAATTCAGAAAACCGACGAGTCTGATTGAGATCTGTCAAGATGCACCAAGGAGATTTTCTACACTCCCTGTCTGAAACCGTTCCATGAGAAAAGCTCTGCTCCTGAACAAGCTTCAACAGGACACTGCTTTAGGAATACGAGCAAATGACATCAGCAAATAGAGCAGTTGTTTAGCGCGGTGCGAAAACATTGGGTCACTCTTCTCACTAACTGTCATGGAGGGTTTCCAATTAAATGCATCTGACACATCTGCACTGAAAATCTGACCCAAATTGTAGCTGATGTTCTCATAACACAGCTCTACTGCTTTTCTGAGACTCTATAGCACTTCAAAATGATTCTTTCTTTCAAAATGCTTTCAATCCTTTCAGTACTTTCAATACTTTGAAAATCTTGTACCTAGTCAGAAAACACATCATGTGGAAAAGAAGAAAAAACGGCACTTCAGTATTTCATTTGCAAGCTAGATACATAATTCCTTGACTATTAACTAGAGATTCACAGGTATTTAAAAAATGTGTCCTGACTGAAAAAATGCATCTCAGGCCCTGCTGTCATTGATTTTGTCCTTCAAGATACAGAACTTTCATTATTAGTATTTTTGCTACACAGAAATAAAACTATTTTTAAAAAGCTACAGCTACTTCAGAACATAATAAAAATATTGTAATTGCACTGTTAAGACAGACCTGTGTTTTCTTCAGCATAAGATGCTTTGAAGTGTAAGTGCAAGCCCCCGAGAGTAAGGAAATACACCATAGCCTACCCTATTTGGACGATTGTCTTACAAATTCCTAAAGAATGGAGGTTGGCTCAAGTACTGAGCCATGAGGATTTCATCTCAATATAGATATTTTTAGTATCTGTTATTTTATCTTGGGTACTTTTAAAATCTGCCTCACTCTCCAACTCCTCTCCTAATTATCTGAAATTCTTTTCTTCTGTAACTGCTTTGGAATGTTCCCATACATTATTACAGCTACTTGCCATATTATATTGGGCCTTAATTATCCACATCTATCCATTGGGCTAGGTAAGCATGTAGTTGTTTAAAATGTGAACAACTGCTCAGAAACAGAGGTAAACAGAGTAACAACATTAAATCTCACCAGTGAGTCACCACGGATGTAGGTCACGTTGAGTTTCTGCACTTTTCTGAGCTCGCTGAGGGTTTGGTCCAGCTTGCCTAAAGGAGCTCCTAACCTCAACAGGCCCCTCATGCAGGCAGAACTCTCCTGAGCTTTTACGTTTTGTATCCATTTTCCAACAGTTCTGCTACCTTCAACACGAACACTTAGGAGATGAACACTTTCTTAGCACCTGGTCTGCAGCCTGGAGCTGAAAAAGGACAGGAGAGTGAAGGCAAACCAATGCACCTTGATAAAAAAATACAAAACCTATTTGTTTAACCCAAGCTACCCCAAGTCTTACATTGGGTCTGCTCCATCTCAGCCACTTACAACTCAAATACAATCTGCTAACAGCAGAAAGTGACACACCTGATACATACCCTTCATACCGTGGGGAGGCTCTCTGCTGCAGCGGTGATGAGTTCTGTATGTGAACGCCAGCAGAAATAACTGTGGATTCATTAGCGACCGCTTGATCACCTCCTTGAAAAAGTATGGCCAAATGTTGATGTAATGTGAGTAATTCACTTAACTGAGTTTGAATTTGACTCACAGTGACAGCATAAAACTAACTTAATATATGGCAAATTCTTTAAATCACGGCCTGACTCGTAATACAAAAAAGAATACTTCCAGTATAAATAATGAGGTTGGAGGAAATGTCCTTGGCAAGTCAATTTGTTCCATGCTGCTGATGGTTCCTGTTAGTGACAAGGATTTTTTTCAAGAAGGAAACAATGGAAAACAGATGCAAAAGCGTTTACCAGAAGGCTGGGGAATGGCAGCTCTTCCAAAATGTCAAGCGTGCAGACTAGAGTCAATTTAAAAGAGAATTAATTATTTAAACTGAATTAATTTGACTACAATGAAACCCTGTTAAGCCATCTCGTCCATCCCCCTTCCCACTGTGTTATCCCTTACAGTCTAATTCTAAATACCGATCTCTATTTTCAAATGCTTCAGCTGAAAATCCACTCACCCAGTCACCGTAGCACTATCTTGCTTTTTGAATATCTGTACCGCATTCCTTCCAGGAACACACCCAAAAAATTGTGCTCACCTTCTCCCCACTCCCAGCCTCAGCCCCCAGTTCATACGAGTTTAATCCCTGGGTCAACTCCGCATTTGTGGACTCCCCAGATTTGCAATGCTGTCAACACTTTAAAAGTGGCGGTACAGTAAGGGTCACCTAGTGCTCTTTTTCCTTGACAGCATCACGTTGAAACGTGGCAAACGCCAGCAGAGCCACTGTGGCTCTGAAACCTTTCGTCTCCCACAGGGCCACGTACAACCAGCTACCAGTGGTAGACCAAAGCTGTCATTTTGATTTCCTGCTGCACCAGTTCCTACGGCCAGAGGAACCATTCCAGAACTGTCCTTTTCTGTTACTGTTAATGTTTAAACCTTAATGCAAAGCCACCTGTGCTTGGATTCATGTAAAGTAAATTTCTTTATTTGTATTTCATAAGGGAAGAAGAACTATAGTCTGTTAAACAATAAACCTAATTGCCCTGGGTCTTGCCTGTACTGGGAACACATATCAATTTAAATGCATCAGTGTGAAAATCAGTCTTATTAAGCTAGCTGACAGCCCAAGTTTAGATAGAATACAGTTTTAACACTTGCATATAGTAATTCATATTAAAATTATAGTTTACAGTAGCTAATAACTGATATAAACAGGAATTAAAGCAGTGGATGTGCACCTATATTACTCAAAAAAAATGTTTAATGTTACTTATTTTTTAAACTGATTGTTAAGAACTCTGTTCCATAGCATATTCAAGGCCTTGGAGGAGTACAGTTGGTTGGGACAGACTGCTCCTCATTTCTTGGTGTGCTAGAAACAACATGCAAAATATGAACATACGGAAGCCAAACTAACATCTTCACTCTGCCGTTACACAAGTGACGTGAGCTGAAGTCAATGAATCCCAGGAGATGACATTATTTATTTATTTTTTTGACCTAAAGAATGCAATTATCATCAAGCTTGGCAACTACTGTTCAGCTGGTGTAACCTAAATGCATCGCATGGGCTCTTCTCTGACAACTGCCTCAGTTGGAAGGACAGGTCTAACGTCAGAGGATCTTATGGGAGGTTTAATGAGTAACAGTTCAGTAATGTCATTTATTTTAATCTTTATAGAGCCATGGCAATGTACGGCTTCTTAAATTATTTTGTACACTGCTGTTTTCTTGTTGTAAGAGGGGTATGACTAATGTACATGCTGAAAAATTTGAGGGAGTTCTTAGAAACCATAATATTTTGCTTGATCATTCATAACCAAATACGTAAAGAACCATTCACTGTATCGCTCTTGCGCAGCTCGTATTAGATCTCCATAGTTACCCTTGGCATAACAAGTACAAAAAAGAAGTGTCTTTGCTGGGCTGATAAGCAGACAGGAAGTAAGTGAACATCTGCTACAGCTTTAGTTGATTTTGCCTTCAGCAGCTGATGAAAAACTTCAGTCCCTGCATTCTACGTACATTGTGCTTGGCCTTTGACACCAGCAGCTGTTGAACAGAAGATGTAAAATATTACACCTACAGAAAAGGAGGTGCATTAGTTTCTAAAGGAGCACTGGGATGTTTAATGGATTTCTTTCTTTCCATTTTCTGATCGCTAGAAACACTGGACAGCAGACACTTGCAGATAGAATTATCTCCTGAAGGTCAACCACTTCCTATTTTACAATATTTTTTTTTGTCTAATGCTGTGTTTTCCTTTCCAAAACTGCTTTGTTTTGTTTTGTTTTGTTCTCTTTTAAACACCACAACAATTGCACCATATACTGAATAGTAATTATAACCATCATAATCATCGTAAGGAAACCATGTGCTTCCCTGAATCAGGGCTGGGGCTTCCAACCCAGGCAATCTGTCTTCTGGTGGCAGAACAGCCCTTCCAGAGCCTGGACAGCCAAGGAACAGAGCTATACAAAATAAATACCAAATAGCTCACAGCAAGCTTTTTCTTTGTTGAAAGAAAGAGATGTTGAACCTAATTTTTAAAAAACGGGTTCAGCCACACAGTGCAGATTCTCTGCTTGTGTATACGGAGGAAGTCTCTGCTCCAGATAATTCAGGCACTTCTCCACCTACATCGTCTTTTTATTTCTGCTGAAAACTACTAACAGAGAACAAGTGACAGTGGTGTATTTCTTAGAGCATTGAGGCCCATGTACTGTAAATGCGTCTTTACGTACTTCCTCCGAGATTGTAAATTTCCCTAGGAAATTACAACACTTGTGATGAAATCATATTTACCCATATAGGGTAGATCCTTTGGGTCTGACACAACAAAATGAGAATGGGTTTCAGAGTAACAATGGGAAAGATGAAGACACCGCTCCAGAGTTATGTAAATGGAGGAGAATTTTGCCCAGAAATTTCACGTTCTGTGCTTTGGAGCTGTATGCAGTTTGTTACGTGTTCTATTCCCAAACTGCAGATGGATGCTGTTTTGCCAGAAGATAAATGAAATACAAAGATGACTTCAAACATTTGCAGAAACCGTGCTGACACTCAAAATAAAGAAACATCAAGTCACTTTCCTAGTGAGATCCTAAAAGCAGCAACACACTGATCAAAGCATGAAAACACAAGCCTGTTACTCCACCCCTAATGCAAGATGCTGTCTCATATCCGGGACCAGGAGCTTGCTTGGCACAGAGATTTCAGACAGCCTACAAGTAGAGCACATGAGGTGGTATATTTAAGTAGTTAAATGTGGAAAAATCCACAAGGACTGCTGATTTAAAGTCATGAGACTGGTAAATGACTGTCTCAGGTTATTATTGCTTAACACCAGTAGTAGTAGTAGCTCAGTTTGGTAGAGCTCTACCATAACGCTGTGTATTCTACACACACAGAACAGCAGATCACATTTCCCCTGAAGCGTGTACCCTCACACGGGTAAAGGAAAACAAAATGAAAAATACTGAATTCGTTTCTACTGGTAGCAAGTGTCTTCATAATTCTGTGATATTGCAGGGGTTGGCTGTATTAAAACAAAAGGAGCGTCGGGACATGAAAATAGTCGATATAAAGCAGGAATGGCTGCAGTATTTTCATTATCATAATGTTATTATTTTCTGGATTTCACAGACAACAGACTTTTCCAACTGTATTCGTATTAGAATAATTAAATATCTGTCTTGAACTGTGTGCGCATTGCATCTAACCAGCTTGGAAACGTGCCAAAATGTGAAGCAATCTTTAGGAGAATTGCAGAATCAATACATCAATTCCCATTAATTCGGTGTCAGAGGAAACAAATGTGGACCTCTCTGAAGCTTGTGCTTTCCCTGCAGAGATTTGCTAAAATAGGCAGCTTCTGTCTGCCTGCCTTCGCTGTGCCCTCCACACACCAGAAAGTAGGGTCAGAATGGAGGAAACCCGGTCTGGTTACAAAATCTAATTAAGCCAGTTTTTGTAACCCAGTCTCCTGGCGAAGCTGTACACAAATTCTTGACCAAATGCAAGCCATCCACAACTCTATCCCCTTCATTGCACTGGTTCCTTGTCGCTCCTGTGGTGACCCAATATCCCCAGAGTACATCTCCTCTCCAGGGTTAAGAACATCTAGACAAGCTGAGAAGGACCTCCTTTCAATCTGTCAAAGCCATAAAGCATAATTCTGCACAGTGATGACATGATATTAATGAATAATCCCAACTGATAGAGCATTTTAAACCAGCCAGAATTCTTGATCAATCCAAGCTCCATAAAATGTGCCGTGCTCCAAACATCTTGCACAGTTTGCTTACTGCACAGCTGGCTGGCGAGAAAAATCTTGTCCCAGGAGGTTTGCTCAGGCACATGAAACACATTTTTAGCATCCCAAAGGTGCGCATACTCACAGAGCTGAGAGTGCAACCTGTCTGACAGCAGCTTTCCAGAGAAAGGAGCAGGAAAGAGGCAATAGGCGATGAGATTAGCCCCCACAGAAGGAGACTCCTGCTTGGAATATCAACACATCTTTGCAGTCTCTCTCATTGCGACCATTTGTGCTTTTATCAAATTTTCAGTTAGCTTCTTAAGCTACGGGACCAGATGGCTCCCATGCATAATGCACTGAATCATGGCAAGGCTTGAGGTATTTGTTATGTACAACAGCAAACACACGCACTGGACCAGGTTACACTCTGTCACAGTTAGCATATGGTGCAGGCTGCATATGGATGGTGCTGCAGCAGGTAGCTATATATACATACAGGAGGAAGATTGGAGTATCTTTCCTTCTCGCAGGTTGTCAGGAAAATGACTGTCATACCTTCAAAACAAATAGCAAGAAATAGAGGCAGTAAGATACCACATGGCAGAGGACAGATGCTCGGCACTTCCCGTGATGCGCAATGCCTGATGGCAAGGGATCCTGATGGGCCAAGGACACGAGGCTGTTGTTCTCCCTCTGATTTCCCCTTGCAGCCTGTGACTAAGCTGGTGCTGACACTTCTCCGGAGCCTACTTGCAAAGCCAATAGCTGGGGGCAGTATTTCTGCCCATGAAGCACCTAGGAGACAAAATCATTGAGAGCATCTTTATCTCCGGCATTTTTTAAATGGAAAAGAAACCTGATTTTGTCATCGCTTGCATTACGTAGATTTGGGTTAAGTTCAAGACATGTCATCTAGAGTGAATGAGAGGGGAATTTGCAAAAGCAACAATCACCGCTTGGCAGAGGGTAAGCCTACAGAG
Organism: Nettapus auritus; assembly: GCA_011076525.1. Taxonomy (NCBI): domain Eukaryota; kingdom Metazoa; phylum Chordata; class Aves; order Anseriformes; family Anatidae; genus Nettapus; species Nettapus auritus. The sequence continues at coordinate 19,124,077 of CM021774.1, forward strand.
GGTTTATACAGTATGAGATTCGTGCTTCTGTGACAAGACTTAGAAAATAACCTTGTCGTCATCCCTCACCGAAAAATTACAAACACCCCTTTCTGAGCACTGAAAGACGTGAAATGAAAAATGCTTTCTGTATGTCTACAGAGATGACTGTTTCAGGGAAGTTTAGATTGCCGCGGTGAGACTCAGTGCAAGCAACAGATCCCAGGGTGGCTGAGGGATGTCCCAAGCAGCATGACTTCACCCGCTGCGTGTGCTCCGGGTTGCACAACGAAGGAGCAGCCAAGCAGCTTGCCGGTGGCTGCACTCCACCCCAACTATTTTCTGGAATGAGAAAATTATCCTTTGGCTGTTTTACAGCTTGCTTTTCTTGGCATGTATTTGACATGCCCTCCGTGTTTGCAGTGACAGGACACCTCGTGAGCGGGTGCTGTGCTGGCCTTTGCAGACAGGCGCGAGTGCTGGCAGGCAGCAGGAGCCCATCAGGGACTGGAACGGTGACCAGGAATGTCAAAATTGCAGCCTGAGCGGAGCGGCTGTGATTAAGGACACATTTTGCTACCACCTTTAAGGTCAGAATTGGGCTCACTTTAGCAGTCCTATAAATAGCAGCCCATGGTTGACCTAGGAGAGGATTTGGCTCTGATGGACATTGTTTAGCATTCCCAAGAGGGGAAGGCAGATTCTTTTCCTTTTTCTTTTCCAGCCTCTAACCTTGAGTTGGTCTCTGTGGGAAACGTTAGTGGCATTTGCCAAAAGAGCTGCCGCCGCGAGCCAGATGTCCTGCTGTTGCATAAACCATACGTACGTGTTTCTTCAGCCTGGAAACCCAGACCTAATTCCACAAAAACTCAAACTAATTTCTCACTGGCAGAAGTAGCAAACAGATAAATAAATAAATAAATAGAATTGAGCCTAATTACTTGAAAACAGTAGGACACCTAGTGGATTTATAAGGAATATCTTTGGAATTATGTACAACATTTTGCCACTTTCTTGGCAAAACCAATTATGAACATATTTATGGAGGAATCATTGAAATATCAGGGTTTCCATTTAATGAATTAGTCTTGTTATAGCTGTTACAGCCTCCAGTTTGCCTCAAGAAGTTATTGCACTCTATGAAAAAACAATGAGTATTGTTTGAATGACTTGAAAAAAATAATTATGGGGAACTGGAAGGTTCCCAAAGTCTGCGAGCAGGAGGAAGGGTATTCTGCCAGATCAAAGGCATCCCAGTTGTTCCATCTGACAGCTCTCTAATGATTTTAATGAGCAAAGTTTTATAGCCTCAGCCTGGCTCCCTGGAAAATTTGTAGAGCTTCACAACGAGCATCGCTATGCTGAGCACAGCCAGCCAGCTCTGCTGGTTATTTCAGCAGTGAATGAACTGGCCACAGAAGTCAGACTGCCTCCTTCCTTCCCGAGGGCTGACCCTTTGAATTCAAATTAGAAGATGATGGGCAGCGTGATAATGCTTGCACTGCTGTCCTCTACATTGTGTTTGTTTGGTAGCGACAATCTTATTAAATATACAAACAGCAAGTAGATTTTGGCCTTGGGTAGGAAATAAAATCCTGTCGCAGGTCAGTAAGACTAAGATTTTGAGCCATGTCTCAGAAATTATATCTTGGCCAGCAGTTATCTTGGAGCTGCCAGTATTATCTTGCTAATTTGTCTCTGGAGGCAACAGACACAGACTAGGAGATGTGTGTCGAGTCCAAAATGGATGCAGGAAGCTGATGACTTCATTCTGACAGTCATCACAAGAAACACCAAGTCATTGAGTCTCCTGTGTTCGATTCGTGTTCCCCAAGGGTGCAGAATATATTCCTTCCCTTCTGCTTACTGTAATATTGGCCTAACAAAAAAAATGCTTCCAGAATGCTAATTTTTCTAGAGTTGCTCCCTTCCCACTCCTTCTTCAGTGCCATACGGATCCCTGGAGAACAGCTAAACCACGATGAGACTTGACTTTGAATGGGTTGACATTCAGCTCCAGATCCTTTGTTATTCCAACTCCAGGGTTAGGAAAGAAAAGGCTGACTTACAGCAAATATTTTTGATTTGGTCCATTTCAACTTATATGAGCTGTAGAACTAGAAAAAGAATAGAGCGTGTGCTGGAATTCAAGTAATTATCATCAGAAAAATCAACTCCATGCAGTTCTATTGCTACTACCTCTGGCATAGAATTACCAGAAAAATAGAACTCCTTGTACATCATAAACCCTTTAATTAGGTCCGGAGTTTTTAAAAATAGTTTTCTTCTTATTACTTTTCATATTTTACATTTGAAGTTTGTTTTTCAGACTGACATGTTAAGCTAAGGGTAGTGAGTGCTAAGAGTCTGCTTTTCTCTAATTTAGCAGCTGGATTGGAAAGCTTGAATTATCTCTGCATAATTGCAATGATTCATGGCTTGTTAGAAAATTGCAAAGTATTGATTGGATTTTCCCCTCAGGAAATATTTCTCCTCTGATAGAACAGACTAGGGTGTTGCTTTTGTCCTTCCTGCCTTCTGCCCTGGGAAGCCAGTGGCTCCTTTCATCTGAGAAATGGGAATGTGGGTCAACAGCCATTCAAGGGCAAGTCAGAGATCCTGCAACTTCCAACTCCAAATCTTTCACTGTGCTTTGCAAAGTGATGGGCTTTGCAAACGGCAGGTGGGGAAGACAGAGCCAGAAGAGATGGGATTAGCAGCAAATGCTGCCCATCCTTGTTTCTCGTTCTTCTATTTCCATGGCAAAATCAGCTGGTGTTTTCTGCGGAGAAACCGTGACCTCATGGGGATGCAACAAGTATTGAAGGTGGTGGTGAGATTTCCCTTACCTTTATTCACTCAGGATTTCTCTCAGGAGTTGGTGACAGGAGAGAAGTGGGAGGACGAAGTGAGGGTGTGCGGAAGGAGCCTGATGCACAGCGCCTGGGGCTGAGCAGCGCTGAGTTGATAGCCCAGCACACATCTGCATGTTAATGGTGCTGCTGAGGCAAAAGCTTGGGACTTCTTGGCAGCTGCTCTATGAATTTCCAGAACAGAACTGGAAATACACAGTTATGAGTATGACCTCTGCTTCTTTTTGTTAAATTGAGCATCCAAGGGCCAGCTGAGTATCATTCCTTGTCTCTGCTCCAGTTGCTTGGAATGTGCTGCCTCTACAAATGGTTGTGTCCAAGCACAAACTGAAGAATTATGAGAGAGCGCTACTTCAAGGTTTGCAATGAATTTAGTGTTCCCGCAAGGATGACACTAATGGCAATTAATACAGCAGAAATGCCAGTGCTGAATGACTTTTCTCACATTAAAAGCTGTCAGTCCCAGAGCACACAGTCCGCTGTTATTTCAGGCCTGACCTCTGCTTTTTGGCCATGTTTCAGCTGCGCAGGAGGTGTCCCAGACCATCCCATAACAGCAGCAGCATGATTCAGGAGGGGGGCACAAAGAAAGAGCAGAGCAGCCAAAAACTGCGTTCGCTGACAATGACATTTCCTGAGGGTTTGTATATTCTCATGTGGGGCTTGCCTGAGCAGGAACAAAATTAACCCAGGGCTCAACAGAATATAAGACTTTAACCTCATGCACTGCTGTCAACTGACTGCTCTTTGGATCTGTATTTCCTTCTGCTGTTTCAGTTTTGCCTCTCAGCTTTCTGAAGAGCACATTTAATCAAAACAACCAAATGCATTAACCCGTCTTAGCTGGAAATAGCCCCTGCTGCTGCTCATATGCATGGCAATCCATGGAAATTTCTGTGTTACATGGTGCGCGAAATATGTCTCTGCTTCTTAATGTCTTAAGTTCAACAAGTGATAACAGTACAGCAATGTAGGGATCGTGATTTTCAGTTCAGCCAGAAGACACATTGTCCTCATATTGTGCCCTAAAGTCTCATGTAGGATGAGACAGTTCCAGCTAAGGAACATCTGCAATTTGGTGCAAGAGGAAGTAATACTTACACATATGAAAAACGTAAATAAAGGGTGTTTCCCAGCTCCCATATGACAAACAAAACCCCAAGCACAAAAACGAGAGCAACTTTTACAGAAGGATAACTAAAAATACTTAATCTGTGTTATTATTATTATTTTTTTTAACTAGTAGCACTTCTGGAGGGTGAAACCAGGCTTGAAAAAGTCACGTTTGTTAATGACAAAGTTCAATCAAGGACCGCAAATAGGATGTGAGATGGAAACTTTAACTACACAGCTATAAATATACCCCAGCCTTTACACATTTCAGCGCACAACTCAATGCAGTAGAGTAACCTCTGAAAGCGGCAGAAGCAGGAGCAGCACTTTCAGACTTTAGTTTTTGGGTGTTTGGAGTTCACTTGGAGATAAAAAGGATTGATCCAAGCCATGCAGGATCTGCTGGGGGCTCACCAGAGGCCTGTGGTAGCCCAGTCTGTGATGCTCCTTCCTAAGTTTTCTGATGTTTGAGTGGGGATTTGGTTGCACCCTGTGTATTTTTGTTATAAGTGTCTTGTTTTCTTCACTCGGAAGCTCTGAGGCAGCGTGAAGCATTTTTAAGTGGAAAGGATCAGGTTATGGCTCATTATCATCCCAGCAGACGGTAACTGATGCACAGCGCTGCCGCGGGTGCCTGGGGGTTTCTTTCCTCACAGAGAAATGATAACACGGCCACTGGCTGCCGAGATGGCTAACATACTGCCGCTGCTCGCGGCAAGCCGGTGAAAACAGAGTGAGGTCTAAGGGCCTTGGTTTAATCATCTGGGCACCACTGCTATTTTTATCCTTTCTATTTAGGCCTCCAGCCTGTGCCAGTGGAAGCCGACGACAAAGCTGACGTCTCTCCTGGTGCAGGGCAAATGAGGGGTACTGGCTGTGAGGATGGAGAAGCTGGTGGGCAGCAGGGCCATGGCAGGCCAGGGGCCTGTTGTTCCTCTGGGCATTGGAATGGATAGAAACCCGGCTATCCTGGTATAAACCGTGAGGGAGCGAACCCTTCAAGTTGCCCTGGGGCAGGACTGATTTCTCTTCAGATGACCTCACCTAAACACAGATATGTGTATAAATATGTCTTTTTTCTGCTTCTGCCTCCTTCAGAGGTTAGCTTTGCTGTACTTTTCCATGTTCTCCTTTGACCATGCCACAGACAAATCATCAAGTCTTACCTCTTCAGATGTCTCAGACCAGTGCTTCACCTGCTGCCACCTCTCCATGGTTCCTGGGGCCATGTTTTGTGCCTCACGAGCCCAACAAGCTTGCTGATACCTCATACACAAGTGATGCCTCCATATTGAGCGCTGTTGGCTTTGAACACTGCTCTTGCCCAGGGTGTGGACAGACCTGTGAGACTTGGAGGATTTTGCTAACCCACCCCAATTTTTGTGGGGCTGCAGGCCGTTCTGGGGCCTTCTCCCTGTGAAAGCAAGCTTCTGTGGTGCTGCCCCTGGCCCATGATGGCAGGAGGAAGGCACCCATGCCATGGATGGGTAAAAGATGCAACCAAAATAATTCGTGAGGCGTGACTTGTACTGCGTGTATTCATTCAGAAGCCCACAATGGAGCGGAGAAAGGATCGTCGTGCCCATTGTTACAGCACACAAAAGAATCTGGGGAAAGAAGAAAAATTAGAACACCTCAGGTTCCACCGAGATTTGAACTCGGATCGCTGGATTCAGAGTCCAGAGTGCTAACCATTACACCATGGAACCGCTGTGGAAACACCCTCCGCGGGCCGCCCCTAGTTCTTTCCTATCGCCCGCCGCCCACTCCCTCACGCTGCCCCCGGGCCCCGCGGGTGTGAAGCGGGCCCGGGGCTTCCCCTCAGCGCCCTGCCGCAGCCGGGCCGAGCCGGGACCCCTCACCGCTCCCACAGCCGCCCCTTTAAGGCCGGGCGGGGCGGCGAAGCGGCCTGGAAGTGCTCGGGGCTGCTCCGGAAGGAGCCGGCTGTGGGAGGGCGCAGAGGCGCGGAAGCGGCTGCAGGGAGGGGCCCGGCTCCCGCTGCCCGTCCCCGGCCTTCGTTGTCCGCACCATGGGCACCCGCGACGACGAGTACGACTACCTCTTCAAAGGTACCTCCCGACCGGGCCCCCTTCCCCGCCCGGGGGTCCCCCGCTGTGGTACCGACGGGTGCGGGGGTGCGGGCGGTGGGGGTGCGGGGCTGTGGCTTGGGCAAAACAGGCAACAAAAAAAGGCGATTCCTCGAATTTCCGTGTGGAAAATGGCGTTGTTGCTAAATACGGATCAGTCGTTTGTGCTGGTGTTGAGATCAGGTCGGGAGGTACCAAGAAATGCCTCGTTGCTCATCTTGCAGCATGGACCGAAGGCCCTGCTGATCGCGAATTTAGTCACATCAGACGACTTATTTTGCAGACCTGTGGGCAAATTATCAAAAATATTGTGCTATATATCCTAGAATCGTAGAATATCCCGAGTTGGCAGGGACCCACAAGGATCATTGAGGCCAACGCCTGGTTCCACACAGGCCTACCCAAAAATTCAGAGAGCCTGCTGCCCCTCGTCAGGCCCCAGGATCTCACAGGAGAACAGCAGCGTTCTTCTCGATACCATTAAGCTCCTATAACAACTTTGAAGAATTATATTTTTCATCATCTGTTTTGTCCAATTTCCATGTGGAAAGTGACATTATTACTAACTACAGTCAGTCACTTATACTGGCATTGGAATCAGGTCAAGAGGTACCGAGAGGTGCCTCGTTTCTTATCTTGCAGCATTAGCAAAGTCCCTGCTGATCACAAATTTAGTCACATCAAAGGACTTGTTTTATGGACCTTTGTGTAAATTATCAAAAACATTGCATATCCTGACAGGATTGTGTAAATTAATGTTGTAGCTGTGAGGAGATATCAGTGACGTAGAACTTTTTGGCAGAGGTGCTACCTTTTATTATATTGTTCACATATATTTGTGAAAAAATGAAGTTGGGTTTCATTTGTATAGAAAAAATCCAAGCCAGGTTCATCGGTTGCCATTCTGAAAGGTTTTTACTGTTTAAAAATAGTTTATGGAAGCTGTTGGGTGTGCAGGGGATGCTAGGGAAATGGTGCCGTGAAGATAGGGGTGATTCAGGTTTTCCGAAGTTAAAGCAGACCGCAGGAAGTTCGTGCAGCATCTCCAAACTGGGATTCATTTGGCAGCTGAAATAACATCAGCAAACGCAGAGTTGCACAAATTGTGGAAACAGTTGTAACTGTCCAAAAGCAGAGGTTGTTTAAAACAAAGCGTCCCTGCTCTGGAACGATCTTGGAATTATTGTGGTATTGAGCTGTCTCGTCACCAGGCACTGTCCGAAAAGGCAAGTGGTAGGTTTAAAAAAAAAAAAAAAAAAGCTCTTGGAAGAAGAAATGAGAACTCAAGGGGAACGCAAAACCAGCGTTTGAGCCTGAGGCATGAGTCCCCTGGGGCCTGAGGGGAAATGTAGGCAGCACAGGCATACCCGTTCTGAAGGGGTATTGTGGAATTACAAAGATGTGGAAGGGCATCCTTATATTCAGAATAATCAGAAGAGATCTCGTGGGCTCACATTCCTCATATTGAACTGATGTGGAGCTACAACAAACAATAGATGTTCTTTCCCTATTTACCCGTATTGCTCATTGCTTTAATTTTGATCGTTTGGAGGTGAGGGCTTGCTGGGCCAAAGCTTAGTGCCACCCTGATCTCAGTCCTGCCGCTTGGGCTGGGTGTTGGTCTGTCTGGACACCTAATCCAGTCCCAGTTCTTTTGGGTTCGTGACCTAAAGGGACATTGTCAGTCGGTGGGAATGAGTTCAGGCTTCGACGTGCTCTAAAATAACAGGCTGATATTCTCTGGTCCAGCTGCTTCTTACTACCCTTGAGCTAAACTGCCACTGGTGTGTTTGTGCGGGACCTCTGCTCTTGTCCCGTCAGCCACTGCCGACAGCTGTGTGCCCAAATCTGCTGACTGCTGGCGGCTGGAATCGGAGCCCCCTGTGCCCTGCACAATTGGGTCTTAGTGCCTGTCACAAGCTGCCCCTCGCCTGACTCCACACGATGCTTTAGCGTATGTTATTGCCTGGTAGGCCTGGCTTAAAAAAAAGGTTAGTTTCTGGTAAATTCTTCTTGTCCAGCTCTGCATAGCTTTGTATTCCCCTCTACTTTTGAGGGAGCAGTGCCTGCTGTTCCCAGCACTGTGTTTCAGGAAACACCAGGTCTGGGAAGTCCCCTTTGTGGGACTCTTGCTCTGATTTTAATGGGAGGAAAAAAAATGGTGACATAAGGGTGTTACTTAATAATTTAACCTGGCTTATGTGCAGAAACTTTTAGCTTCGTTTAATTCAAGTGACAGACTTACAGTTAGTGAGTAGTTAACCAAATAACCCGTACTTGTGGAATGTCTTCTGTGTTTTTTTTGTGGACAAAGCTCGGGAGGATTAGGTTTGTGTCCTGACCATCTGGAACTTTGGATTTGGGGTCAGCCTCCTCATTTCCGAAAACAGACCTGCCTTGCAGTGACATTCAGCTGACTGTTAGAGAAACTCCTCTTTCAGCTTCCTGCTCTGTGTCAGGTTCATTTCTCCACCTTTTTCCTTTGCTGAAGGAAACTGAGACCGAGCAGACCTGTTGGTCTGGATTTTAGACAATGCCTTTTTTCTTTGTGCTTTGTTTGTAGAAATCAGTAAGGAAAACCGTTGCATGGCAGGTATGGGTCTGGTAGCACGCCTTATGCCTGTCACGCTGCCAGATGTGGAAACCCTTTTGTGCTCTAACAAACCCGCCTGCTTATCCCCGTTACTGCAGTCCTGCTTGGAGCACTGTGTGCAGTAGGTCCAGGTGGTGAATGAGCCCTACCCCAAAGTTCTCTGGGACGCGAAATGGGTGGATGAAACAGAAGGTGCAGCTGAGGAGGGCGTTGGATTTTAGGTACGGTCATGTTAGGTTTGTCACCAGCTGCCTACGAGATGTGCAATCAGGTCATCTTGTGCGCGTTTCCTTTAAACCCCAAGTTACGTGGGCTGGAAGAGGTGTTCAGCAGGTTCTTGTGGGTGTCATGGAAATGCGTACAGGCTCTTAATGTGTATGCTGCCTTATAGCAGAGTTCCGGGCAGATAAAAGAGTTTTCAGACATAGTAATCCCGTAGTGCTAGTCTGCATGGCTTAAATTGTGTAATATGCCGCTTGTCTGCGGTAAAGGTTGTTTCACAATGCAAGCTGGTAGTGCTGGGCTTTCTGTTTCCAACCTGATGAGGCTGTCAATTACATACTTCATGAGCTAGTTGAAATTCTCAGAAAATACTTTAATCAAATGAGAATTTTATCACAAAAATTGAGAGTGCTGGAATGTTTGTGGAAAAATGGATACGTCTGTAAATCGCTTCTCAAGCAGCTTACGAAGTTGAATTCTTATTTTGGCTTTCTGCAGAAATAAAACTGGAATTACACAATGAAATTCATGCGGTTGCATGGACTTCATGATATTCCTTTTGTCCACTAGATACTCGTCTTAAACGTCTCCAGTGCTGAGTTAGCTCATTAAATGCACAGTGTTAAGGTGCGTTGTTGCACATGTTGAAGTGGTGAAGAGGATGAGTAAGTCCTTCCAGGGCTGGTGTAGTGAAGGAAAAGGAATGTGCTGGTGCTGCAGAGCTGAGGGGTACGGAAGAAAGCTGGAGTGTGGTACTAGAAGAGCTGCTTGATGATGAGGAAGGACAGCAGTTCCCTCTGTGAGGCAGGGTACACAATGTAAGGTTTTGTGCCCGGGGACTCGTGGGAAGAGTTAATTCCAGCGCAAGGTACTTCTGGTAGAGATGGAAATATTCAAACCCTCGTATGCGTCACCAGCGAGATCTCACCTAGGATGCTGGGTGCAGTTCTCGCTGCTTGGGAGAGAAATTGAAAGACTTTTATGGGGGACGTCTGGGGAAAATGGGCAGTCTGTGAGGAAACACTTGAGAGGTTGGCTCACTTCGGTGGTAGAACAGGACTGAGGAGATGTTTGCTTTCTGTAAATACCCAGAACAGTGTAACCGCCACTGGGAGAAGAAACTAATAAGCTAATGGACAGTGCTGGCACACGAACGCCGCTATCAGCTGACCGCTAATTTCTTCTGAAAATTAGAAGGCAATTTCTAACCATTAGGAGTGAGTTTCTGGAAGAGAAGCCCAGTAAAAGTGTGCGTGCAGGAACAATTAGCTTTAAGGTGGAACTAGATACCGTCACGTCTCTCCCAGGAACTCTTTGCCTGGGATGGTTAGAGAGGGACTCAGGCACTCCTGCTGCGTTGCTGTGCTCAGAATATGATGCACGGGAATACGGTGGAGTATGAAATACCAGACCGAGGTGGTTTGGTAAGGAAAGCAAAATGAAAATTAATACGGTCTGGGTGACTGTTAAAGCTGTTTCAGCTCATAATTATGTTCGAAGAGCGGTGTTCTCTGGACTGGCAGAAATGCAGAAAGTGTGAGGAGTCCTAGCAGCCCGCTGACACTGCAAGCTGTTCCCGTGTCCGAGACGAGCTGCAGCGGCCCAATTAAGTAGAGGAAATAGCTGGCTTCAGGGAGGAAAGTAAAATATTTCCCCCTTTTAATTGGGACATATTAATCTGGTGCTGGAAGCCGTTCAGAACATAAGCAGCGTGGGATTCAGACAAGGTGAGGAAAAAAAACTTGGTAGAGGAATTAAAAGGACCCGTCTATTTTGGAATGGCTGAAAACTCTGCTCTGAAATCTGCACTGAGCAACGAAAATACTTGAGGGTAATGCTTAGCAGGCGTGTGATGCAGCCGCTGGGAGGAACGGGGTGATTGTGTGGATTGCTTTCCTCGTGTAGAGAAGCTTTCAGCCCCTGGCACAGCTAACGGGGGGTGACCGTGGGACTGAGCGACTCGTGCCTCCCAGGAGCGTGTCCCAGCGACTGCAGACGTGATGTCATCTAAAACCTGAACCTGCCACAGGATTCTGAAGATCTTGTTTGCCGGCGAAAGAGGGAAAACCATGGCAGCTTGCCAGGCGGTGATGATATAATTGGGCGTCTCGTCCCCTGCACTAAGTTTATTACCGCCTGGCATCCCCCGTGCCAGCGAAGCTGTTTGCTGACCTGTCCTTTGGGCAAGTGGAATCTCATTTGCGTTCGGTCCAGGTGCGTGCCACCTACCTGCGCCTGCGATCCTCGTAAACAGAAGTGGTTAAGAGGGCCGCTGTGCTTTGTGCAGCTCCTGGAGCTTGGCTGGCTGCTTGCTGAGTCAGCTGGCAGGGGAAGCTGGGAAGATGTTTGTTTTGATGAGGTATTCTCTAAAAGACTATTTGAAGCTGGCGTTTGCTGCAGTTTTCATTTTATGGAGGGGGGTTTTTTAAAAGGTGCTTCTCGGCTCTTAGAGTCAGGGAAAATCCCATTTGTCAGAGCTCTTGTGCATTATTTAAGTAGAAGGTGGTGTCTGCTGTGTGATGCAGCAAAAGATGCGAGGGTTTGTGCTGCTAGACTGAGACTCGCTCCTCACATCAGCAGACTCATTGCTCGGTTGTACCACACAGCATATTTAACACTGTGTTGCAACATCTTGAAGCTTAAATGATGTATGTTACTGAGCAAGTGTTTGTTTTCTCCAAACAAGCACCTCCGTGCTGGTTTTTGTCACCCAAGTGTGGATTGCTTTGCTTGTGCCTGGTGCACTGCAGAGCACAAAGGTTATCAGCCTCGCTTCTCGAGGGTCTTACTCATCCTCTTTGTCCTCCGTTTCCTTCTGTTATCTGCTCAGTACCTTATCTGAAGGTCACCCAGAGGGGCTGCTGTTGGTGTGACTCGGGGCTTGGGCCTGGCCGAAATTCCCGCGTCTTGGTCGTGAGTTTCAGGTCGGGCTCAAGCTCGTCCCTTTCAGCTCAGCACCGTGGGATGGTGCGAGGAATCCTCGTGACGCTTTTCTTCCTGTCCCAACTGGACTTTACACCTTCCGTCAAGCTCTCGTCAGGCATGGCCGCATCCTTCCCATTAGTTCGCTCAGCGCTCTGATGCGTCAAGGCCAGCTGGGAAGGGACTTTTGCACTTTTTGACTGCCATGTGTAGTTCTCCTGGGGGAGGAATATGATTCAATGCAAAGGAGCTTGAAATGTAACTACTGAAATTCAAGTCTAAAGTCTGTTTGGCATGCTGGTGCATGTGGCAGCTCTGGTTCTCTGCAAATCTCAAGGCCTGCGCAACAGACCCGTGAGAAGAGGGGCGGCTTTGCTATTCTTCTTCCTTCTTGCTTTGTTCTGGAAAATGAATGTGCTCATTGTTGGTGGTTGTCAATAGATGGTGTACCTGGAATCTGATTCCGATGTCGTTTCTCTCTTATAGTTGTGCTTATTGGAGACTCTGGAGTAGGCAAGAGTAACCTCCTGTCTCGATTCACTCGCAATGAGTTCAACTTGGAGAGCAAAAGCACCATTGGAGTAGAGTTTGCAACAAGAAGCATTCAAGTTGACGGGAAGACAATCAAGGCTCAGATATGGGACACAGCAGGGCAGGAGCGATACCGCGCTATAACATCAGCGTAAGTGGTAGCCCATGTGCATGAGGAGAAACTTTTGCTGAGAAGGGTCAGCTTTGGGCCCTTCTAATTCCTGAGACACATACAAACGTTTTTATTTTGTCATGTATTATCCACAATATGTGGGGGAAGGGAGCTTGAATATTTTTCTGTCCAGAAGCTTGACCTAGTGGGGCTGAGCACAAAGCTGATCTACCTCTCAGTGCTGCCACGATACGTAACTGGGGGCATTTCTAACCTAGAATACCTTCAGAGCTCTCAGAGATTCATTGAAACGCAAGCCGTTGATAAAGTTACAGCTGTAATCGTGGAGGTTTTATCAGAGGTAACCTGTGACCAGACGTACTGCTAGCTTCACGTGCCTATTTAATTGAAAAAACAGCGTAGCAAAAGCTGGATTTATGTAAAGCTGGAGGTGATTGTGGGGAACACAACCTGCTTCTTTTCTGACTGTGCAACTGTGCCTCTCTCTGGTCTCAGGGCAGACCAGCTGGGGCCATTCATAAAGAGACTAGATCAGGCTGATACTTTATGATCCGGTGAGTCACTCCTGAGTCTTCCTGTCGCTCGAGGCTGTGCCTGTACTACACCCGCAACGGTGGGTGGGGAAGACTTTCCAGGAGTGGGTCAGAGGCTGAAGGTGACAGTAGCTCCCCGCAGATTCCAGTGCTTAATTTTGGGGTGCAGGGTTCCCCACCAGACTCTGAGCTGTCCTGCCCCTAACCTGGGTGCTTTACTTCCACTGCTTCAAGTCCCACGTATCACGCTTTAGGTATTTTTTATCTAGCTGTCTTTGCAGTAACAGGCAGTAACTATCGGTAACTTTTCACTTTTAATCATGATGTTCCTCGCAGGTTCTCTTAACACATCCCTTTCCCCGCAGGTACTATCGAGGTGCCGTGGGGGCGTTGCTGGTGTATGACATCGCTAAGCACCTCACCTACGAGAACGTGGAGCGATGGCTGAAGGAGCTGAGAGACCATGCTGACAGCAACATTGTGATCATGCTTGTGGGAAACAAGAGTGACTTGCGCCACCTGAGAGCAGTCCCTACAGATGAAGCCAGAGCTTTTGCAGGTTGGTGAAATGGAAATAAATTTCTGGGTGAGTGAGGCTGTCTGCCTGCAGGTACGGACTGCCGTTCCCCCGAGACGGCTAGCCCTGCTAAATAAACTGCCACAGCCTACTGGGAGGTGGAGAAACTTGATGAGGTTAAAACAAGATCCAGGAAGTTTCCCTGCACGTTTCTTGAAAAAAATCATGACGTGCCTAAAAGTGCAGCACTCGTCCCTGTGCCTGAGGCTGAGTGTAAATTGTTGCTGTGGGGTGGCGCCGCTCTCATACCACAGAAGGGGAAAACACCACAACTTTTACTTTTTTTTTGGTATCCGTGCATCTCATTAGCAACACCACACACATTGGCTGGTACAGAAGTTCTTCCAGATGGGAGATAAGTGTTCTGCACTCCTCTAATTATAATGTTTCTGTCCACACAGAGAAGAATGGTTTGTCATTTATCGAGACATCTGCTTTAGACTCTACAAATGTGGAAGCAGCTTTCCAGACTATTCTGACAGGTGAGTCATCTAGGGCTTTCTGCTTTGAGGAGGAAGGGCAAAACGCTGCTCAGACATGAGACACGTAGGCAGTTCTTTGCTTATAAAATGTTTAAAATTTTGTTATTTAACCGCCCTTCACAACCATGACATTTGGAATCCATTTGGTCCTTCCTTTGAGCAGCGCCGCTCATCTGTGACTCGTGAGCACAGGATAGTCACTGTCACTGCGTGTAATAGTCCTGGCTGGACTTTCGACCTTCGTAGTGTGCAGTGGCAGTGAGTGCTACAGTCTTTATGCTCTGTGGATCAAGTACTTCCTTTTTCTTTAAACCCTTTATTTGATAGGCAAAACTTCTCACTTCTGTGACATTGGCACCTGGTTAAATTGTATTTTTGTTCACATAGTTTTTTTTTTTTTTAATTTTGGCAGGTAATTGAGACTTTTGAAAACATACCATAAGGAGCTAGTTAGCCATAGTGGAACATGCAGGGGAGGAGGCAGCTGGGAAGTTACTGCTGTAGTAAAAATACAAAGCTTTTTTTTTTTTTTTTGAGTTGTCTGAAATTCTTTAGCAGTCATGAAAGAGAATTCTTAGGCTGTTGGAGTATTTCCTCCTACATGCCTTCTTCCTGTATCCATCTGTGTTTTTTTTTTTCCTACCTTTAATTGTCATAAAGTTCTGGTTCTTTTCTGTTTTTACAGTGGGTTCCTAAACAGAAGTGTTCCCGGCTAGATACTAACAAAAAATGTAAATGTGTCCATGTCAGACGAATACACAGTGCACAGGGATGTGTCATCTCCCTGCTTTCACGCCGTGGTGGGACTAGAGCTTGAGTTCATTTAGCCAACCCATGCGGTTCCCGTTTCACTTCAGTCTAATCATTTGGCTGTAATTCAGTTTTGCACCATTTCTGAAAAAAGGAGAGCAGTTACGTTTATACGTTTACTTCCTCGTGACTCAGTAATGATGCCGTAAGAGGGTGGGCGACAAAAAGGAGTGGCTGGACATGATGGTATCTGTGGTGCCTGATAGTTTTACTGTTTTCTTCCCCTACCTAAAGTCAATTGTGTCAAAATTGCTTGTGAATTTGGGCATGGATATTTCAGTAGAAACACGTTTTTATTGCTTGCTTGTAACTGCTAAAACCCCAAACTTCTTTCTTTAGGCGTATCCTTGCTATTGCCTCTCCTCTCAGGGGCACCTATACTGAACTGAAGTCAGGACCTGGCTAAATGTGCTGTGTGTAGTATAGAACAGCCTTGCTGCCTGCTCTGAGAGTTTTCAGAGGGGATCAGGGCCCTTGGATAAAGGTTAGTTCTTTAACTTTCATGCCTGTTGAGCACCAGCACTAATAGCAACAAATCTGGAAATACATCGGACATTCTTTATGCCCTCCCAAGGTGGCTGTCAGGCTGTCATATTCGATATAACCTGATCATCCAACTGCCCCCAGTCTCCTCGTGGACTGCTCTGTTCCCTGACAGCGATGGCTGAAGAAGAGGGAAGTTTGCTGCATGCCCTGGGCTGCTGCCTTCTTTCTGCAGAGCTGTGTGACACTCAGATATGACATACTGCTGTTGCCATGGGGAAGCAGTTTACCTCTTGGGCACAGGCTAGGCTGTTTCTTTATCTCTCCTCACACGCTTCCAACGGCACCTTTTATTCCAGAAGTTCTTTTGGATTCTAATTAGCGAAGGCTTGATTTTTCTGGTTTTAATTTTTCTGTAAGGGAGAGCAGGCTGTAATGGGGGAGCAAGGGATTAAAACTAGACCTCAGTGGACTCTGACAGATTGTTGGAGCTGTTGCTTTTCCACAAACGTCAGCGCTCCCTGCGTGTTGCTGTGACGGTGTTTTGGGTAAAGAGCTCTTGGGCATGCGGGCAGAATCCTTGTTCAGGAGGGGCCGGTTCAACTGCGCTGGAAGAAATGCCTCTGCTGATTAGTGGGCATGTGGCTCACTCCAGACACCAGCTCCTGTTTCAGGGAGATAAAGATGAAGTAAATAATGCATTAGCAGCAGGTTGCCTCCATCTCTGCTGTGACTGGCATGCAAAGGACGAATGTTCTGCCAGTAAACTTCTCGATAGCACTTCACAGCTGGTTTTTTCTGTTAATGATTTGCTTTGAAGGAAAAGAGGGGAGCAGTCATCCGAGGAATGTGGTTTTCAGAGTGACCCTGCAGAATCATGGATAGTCCGTCTATATTTGGCAAGGTTGCCTCGAAGCGTAGTGCTGGAGGCTGGAATACTCGCTCTCCTTTGAAGAAGGAAGTTGATAAAGCCAGCAGGCTTTGCCACAGGCTGCAAGTGGAGGAGGCTGCCAGAAGAAGGGGCAGGGCATGCTGCTGTACCAGCTCTGCTGCTACTTGCCCTGCTGGGAACGGCACCGCAGAGACATCCTAGGCTGCTCGTGATGCCTTTCACACAACTCTTACATCTTTCCCGGACAGGATGGTGTGACTGGGGTCTGGAGCGAAACTCCTTTTTTCTCCGGACCTACTGAAGCTGGTCTGGTTGGGACAGTGAGGGAATTAGAGTCCTTTCCCCTGGAGACGTACCAGGTCCACGTTAAGTGTATTCACGCCTAGACTCTCCACCTTGAATAGATGGCTTTGGTCACAGGAAACATGAATCCATCCAGGTGGAAGCAGGGGAAGAAAGCTTTTCTTTCCTCTCGCTGTGTTATAAAGGATTCTTGGTGGGCGGTGTATCTCAACGGCCAGGAAGCCCGCTAGATTTGTGCATACCGCGTGAGGTTTGGGGACCTTTTCCTCTGTGGCTTAGGGTAATGGTCCCTGTCCAAGCTCCTCTGTTGTGAGACGTCTAGACTTCAGGGGCTGATTCTTGTGTGCACAAAGCTGCTTTGTATTATCTGGCAAATGAGAGAGACTGGTGTTATAATCCCGTCCCCTCTGAGCATTCACAGCAGGATAAAGCATCCTTAAAGTAAACCCGAGGCAGCCTCCGCTCCCTGCCTCGCTCAGTGCCGCCTCTGTTCCCGTAGCGCGTTCTGCCGTGGTTTCATCTCGAAGGAATCCCATCTCCAAGGAAACAACATCACAGAGCATTAACATTAAGAAATGTAGGGATTTCCTCTTGTTAGCTCTGTACACCTGAAAATGAATGAAGCACTAGGGCTGCTTGAAGAGACGAGGACTGGGCAGGCTCCTCCTAGACAGCGGTGTCTCTTTTTTCCCCCAGCTCTCTTCCACTGCAAGGCCTGTCTCACATGGTTACCAATTACGCAGTGATGCGTTCTGCTGAATGTGCTCTTAATAAGGTCTCATTCAGTTACTGAGCAGAGCATAAAGCGTAGTGTCTTCATTAAAAAGCACATGTCTTCATTAGCCTGGCATTCCTTGGTGCAGAGCAGTTTGTGTAGGCTTTGCCTCTGGGTATTTTGCCCCAGGAAGAGCAGGTTGAAGCTGTTCCCACCTCCTCTATCACACCAACACAACTATATGTGGTGAAAGAGTGTGCGGCTGATCCCGGGCAAGGCAGTATTTAGCCGTTTAGGCTTTCATCTAGGGCAGCACGCTGTGTCTGCACAAAGGTTTGTAACCACCACGGAGGGAGAGGTGGCGGCGAGCAACAAAAATAAATGGGGCTGCTTGGAGTTGATTTGAGCAGCGCTGCTGCTCAACGTCCTCGCAGGGCTGTCAGGGAGCGGGGATCAGCTGGAAATACGTTCCCCCAGTCAGAAGGAGTAGGCGCTCTATCAGCAGAGAAATCAGTGCTGTTGAGATTATTTTTAAGACTTCACTGAACAGCCCTGGAGATCTTTGCTTCCAGATGAGGGTGTTACGCAGAGGACACCCTGGTGGCGAGTCATTGCTCACAGGGGTGGAGGAAGCGTGTGACAGCTCATACTGGGGACCAGTATGAACTTGTCTGGGAAGTTCTGTGGAAAGAACTGCTGCTGCTGAGCCTGCTACTAGAGAGCTTCCAGTAACAAAGGCAGCAAAACCCTTCTGCTGCTGAATAGGAACAGGCAGGGCTTTGCTGGGGGTAAGCTGGCTGCTCACCCTGTGCTGGGGCAGGGAAGTGGAGCAGAAAACGTGCAGAAAGCGGAGCAGATCTCCTCCAGCTGTGCTCCCTCCACCGCCACGTACATGCCCCAGGGTCAACCTGTGAAGGTGCTCGTGTGGAAGGCTGTTGGAAAGAACAGCGGCCATCAGAAAAGGTGACATCAGAAAATCCTCACTTAGGTTTGCAGCTCTCATTTGGTTGATCTGTGACCTGACCATATCTGAACGCACACACAAATCCAGCTTTCTGAAGAGTCTGTCCTGATCTGAGTCCGAGCTGCCTCTTTGGAGGCCCAAGCAGCAGATTCTTCTCTCACAGCACTACCTGCGAAGATTATGGTTCCTCGTGCAGCCCGTAGATACAGCGCGGTGTCCGTGTGAGAAATTACTTCGTGATAAGCAGCTGCGTGGATGTGTGCAGCCCTGCTCTTAGTCTTCCTGGGGAGCACTCAGCCTGTGTGTAATGGCAGATTAAATCAGGGTTTGTTGCATCAAGGGCAAGGTTTGCAAGCCTTGTTCGTTAGGAACCCTTTTTAGCTGCTTGGTGCCATCAGGTCTCGTTGCCGTCCAAGCAGGCACGTAGCTTGTGACCAGCCCTTGGCAGCGCGGAGGACATCTCTGCATGAGATTGCTCAATTTCCAGTACCGAAATGATGTCAGGATGTGCACTAAGCAGCAGCTCATTAAAATTCTGAACAAAGGCGACTCGCTAATGATGAATTTCTGGTGGGAAAGAAGCTTCTTGGTCTGAGGCCATACAAGGTGCTGGGGACATCGTTACCCGGCTGATGAAGGACCTCAGACCTCTGAACGAGCTCAAACCTTTGCCGTGTTTCACCGGTTATTTGCGAGCAGTGTTCTGCAGCAGGAATGGAGTGCAGGCACCTTCTTTTTGAGTGACCTGAGCTTATCTGGAGCGTCCCAGCAGGGCAGGGAGCTGCCTTGTGCAGACGGGGCGTGGGCATCGGCCCCGCTCTCTGGCCTCAGCTGCTAGCGCGCCCTTCTCTTGGGCTCCTCTGACGTTGTCACTTCAGGGTAGGCCTTTCTTTTTTTTCTGAATCACTTAACATTTTTGTTAAACCGAGGTTTAACAAGCTTTTTTTTTTTTTTTAATGGTTTAGAACTTGAATTTGCAAGCGAGTTCCCCGTGCTCTATTTCTGGTATGCTTTATTTCCTCTCTGAGGTGAAGCGCTGCACCTCATGCTTTCATACGCAGCTGAAGAGAGTGGTTTTGTGTCTACTCAGAGTTTATGTTCAACACACACCATCGGCCACTAAATAATCCCAGGAAACTGGACAAGGCTTTCAGTGCAGTGTGGACTTGGCAGCGCGTTAGGAAAGGCGCAGGAGTTTAACTCGTGCTCTCTGGTTTGTGCTGGGATTTCTTTGTCTGGACTCCGTATTTCTCCTCCACAGTTCCAAAGCCAGTCTGCTCTAACACAGGCTCCTCAGAGCCTTAAGAATGACAAGGAATTGATGGCATAGCTTCTGATTCTTAGTAAATATGTAGAATCCAGCAATTTTTTTTTGTTTTTATGTCAAGGGGAATAAAGCAGTTGTGAAAGAAGTAATTTGTTTTGCAAAGGTATTTTAACGTATGAATACAGAAGGTATCGAAGCTAAGCGTCTTGTGAAAGCTGCTGTGTGTTACCTGTATAGTTCCAAAAGTATAGGGAATCTCTGCTTTGTTTGATGCTTGGTTTCCCCAGACACGAACTTTCTGATGCTGTTTTGCATACGCATAATGACGAGCTCTTTCTCATCTTCCAGAGATCTATCGTATTGTTTCCCAGAAGCAAATGTCCGACAGACGTGAAAATGACATGTCTCCAAGCAACAACGTGGTTCCCATTCATGTCCCTCCAACCACTGAAAACAAACCAAAGATGCAGTGCTGTCAGAATATATAAAATGTTCATTCTTTCCTAAGAGGCTGTGTATATTCCCCAGGTCCAAGATTTAAATATATTTGTAATTCTTGTGGTTACTTTCTCGTGTTCAGTTACTGCTTACTCCTGAATTTCTCCATGTCTTAACCACTTTGATTTCATTGTTTATAAATCTTTTGCTTCTACGTGGCTGCAGTATTTTCCCAACTCCGACTTGTCGGTTTTGGTTCAGTACGTGGTTTGGAACCGAACTGATCTCTTTCCAATGTGATGCCTGCTAGACAGAGCACAGACACATTTAGTGAGCACTTGAAGATGTTATTCTGCTCCTCGCAAACCAATTATTGTCAGGATACCTAGGAAAATATCTCTGGGCAGGAGATCTTTCCTTGGCTTAAGGTGTTGCATACTGCATCTAAAGCTTGATGAAATGCCTGTTGCTCTGAAGTGCAATTTTAATGTAAAGCTAAATGTTTTTGGCTACATCTTCAGATTGTCAAGTTGAGGATTTTCTACAGAACATTATAGGGGGGGGAAGAGAATTTCTTGCAAACAAGCAGAGGGTTCTTGCTACCTGTGAATGAGCTTTTGTGGTTTGGCACCCGCTGGAAAGGAGGCTGTGGTGTGAGGCAGAGCAGCTGGAGGCTGGCCGGGGAGAGGCTGGTGGGACTCCATGCCAGGTGCCTCCAGTGAAGTAAGGAAAAGCACGAGCAAAAGCACGAGCTGTGTCGCTGCCTGAGGGTCGCTCTAACACTGGAACTTGCAGCGTGATTTTGTGTTGCCTGAGACTTGGCCTCCACAGTGCCGGTGGTATCAGGATTTGAGGATGCCTTTTTCCTTTCATGGCACACAGACTCGAAGGGTGTTGTCACACTGCATATCACATATCAGTACGTGCCACACACGTCAATACATTCAAATGCTAGAGTTGATGAATCAGTAACTTCTACAACCTGGTCTTAGTTTTCAGTTCTGTTCCAGCTAGTGTTTTTCAATGATTCCAATGGCTTGGTACACGATCTTTATCAAAAAAACATCTGGAGTATTTCCCACTGGATGCATTCATTCTGTAGTCTGTTGCTCAGTACAAATCATCCGTTCAATTAGCTTGTTCAGGGATACATGAACTGTGCCTTCTGTCGCTACGCTCTGAAACCACTGCGTACTACACAGGATGTGCTATTCCCAAACCTGCCGTTAATATTAAGATCTGGGGGCTTTTGGCACTGGATTTCTGCTGGATTTAAAGAGCTGTTTGTTGTATAAACGCCTGCGGTTGTTTATACAATGGCAGGAAGCTAATTAATTGTAGGTGCCCTTTCTCAAACTCTGATATGACCCACTTGGAACATCCAAATTTGGGTAGGCACTACCAGCTGCATTTCTTACCCAACCTTTCTGTCTTGCGGTGCTCATGATGTGTAAGGCACACGGAAGGCATTGCTGTAGTCGGTCACTTGTTTTATTTAATCCATTTCTCCTCCTAGTATTAGTTCTGAAGATGCTCTTTTGATCTGTTTGTAAATTACTTTGTATTTTATGCATGTACTGTAACTTGATTCATTATTTTTTTAGATTGATTTAAAATATATTCATCCATGATTCTAATAAAGAATTACAGGGGACGACTCAGGACGGTGTCGGGTGCACTTCTTGGGAGAACTGGGGTTTGACCTGAAGGGTTTTACTTACTGGAAACTCATAAACTTCGTGGAACAGCCTATGAGAAGACACCGAAGTAGAAGTGCTCCTAGAAGAGGCCCTGAAAGGGCCATGTACGACATAAAACACACTGCTCAAAGCAGGCCTGTGGTTTCTGGGGGCTGATACAGCTCATCGCTGTGATTATTTGACAGCTTCAGGAAGCTTTTATGCTGGGAAAAGTCTTTGGGTTCTTTCTAGTCAAATCCTTGAATTGCTTTTACAAACCTCCTTATTTTTCCCCATAGCCACTAATAAGAAAATCCTGGGGCATGACAAAGCACAGCCTTCCACAGCTTTTTCATTCCCTACCCCCTTGCCCTGTGCTGAAGGAGTGGTGCTGTGGGAGGCAGCTGCTGCTGGGCCCTGTGCACGGTGCCTCCGAAGCCCTGGGGGGAAGTCGCCCGCAGAGCAGCGCTGGTGGCTCGGCTGGGGCGGGATTCCTGAAACAGCCTGAAATTTTGGGGCCTTGGTATTTATCGCAGGAGGTGTAAGATGGGGCCCCTGCTCGCTGTGGGAACTGTTCTCAGAGAGCTTTCTTTAGCACTTCCTTTGGTCACACGGGAGGGTGTTTTGGAATTAACCAAATTACCAGGGCAGCCAACTTCTAAACTTGCCAACTGGAAACAGGGTGAGTTTCACTTCGCTCCCCTTTCTGATTCACTTCGTCGGACAGCCTGACTCAGCCCCCACGTCAGGCGTGGATTTCGTATGGCTTTACGCAAGGTGCTTCCTCCTGCGGCAAACACGATCACGGCGGAGCCCGGAGGAGCGCGAGCCCCAGCTGCGGGCCCCTGCCCCACGCGGTGTCGCTGCGCGTGCTCGTGCTTCCTCGGGACAGCCCGTGCTGCGTTCAAGTCCTGTGGCTGTGAGATGCCTGGGCGTGCTGTTAGGCCGAGTAAGAACTCTTCATTATTCTCCTCAGAACTTCACAATTAACAGTCCTTAGAAACGCCTTGCAAAAACTGATCCTGTAATTGCAAACTGCTGCAACGTGGAATTCAAAGTTTTCATTCAATAGTTCGTAAAGCCGTCATAAGCTGTTGACTTCTGAAGTATAATCACACGGAGCACGTACTCAGATGCAGCTTCTTACCTACTAAAGCCTTTGTGTTTGGGCAGACAGGGCAAGGCGCTGCTCCGTCTGGCCGCTGACCTGCCAGGCATCGCTCCTGCTAAGCTGCCGATTAATCATCTCTGCTGTAATTGGCATTACTTACGCACTGAGGTGTCTCTTCTCTGCTAATAGGAGGCGACTGATTTTAATATATTGCTTTTGGGCACTGAAATGAGCTTTCTGAGTTTCTGGGAGCTGTGCGTAATGGTGCAAAATTGGCTTTGCTTGCCAAGAGCTTTTGCTCTCATTTCCATATTTGAAAGCCCCAGCCTTACCAGTCCTGTGGGTGTCGGTGGCTCCTGCGTGATGGGAGCTGAGGCTCTGATTCCTAAGCAGAACGGACGTGGAATTGTTCTGATTTAAAGACATTTTTATTAAACTAGAATTACTTTTTCTATCAGTTCAAACCTGATGAGTTTCCAGACTTTAATAGCTTATTGAGTGTGGCTTGTCAGGTAAGAGGATTACATGCTGGGCTTTAGTTAACAAGATTTTTAGAAATATGAAGCGCAAATATTGAAAAA
Source organism: Nettapus auritus (assembly GCA_011076525.1). Classification (NCBI taxonomy): domain Eukaryota; kingdom Metazoa; phylum Chordata; class Aves; order Anseriformes; family Anatidae; genus Nettapus; species Nettapus auritus. The sequence goes on from CM021774.1 coordinate 19,147,365, forward strand.
GCTTCAACGTGTAGCGGTCTGCTGCATTGCCTCGGAGTCATCAGCTCTGAAGGTGTTTCAGCTGCAAATCCGTGCTCGTGGTTTATTGATCAGACTCTGCGGGAGCAGCCGGGTGCTGAGGTGGCTGCAGCGTGCCCGGTCTCATCGCTGCCGGCTGCAGCAGGGTCACTGCTGGCCGGTGTCCTCCTGTGCCCATCCGACTGCATCCCACTGCTGTCACTGAGCGCTGAAACATCGCCTGAGCATCAGGGGGAGACCTGCAGCTGGCACTCGCCTCGCCAGAGGTGTATGAGCTCTGCATCACGCCGGTCTCACTCAGACCTGCTAAGGTTAAACCCTGGAAACAGCCCTACCAGCACTGTGAGAAGATGCTTGCTTTTCCAGCTGTGTTTCATTTTAAAGCTGAGCCTTACTCAAAATGACTTCAAAGCTGCAGTCCGAATTACGCCGCTGTGCTTTCTGAGAAGTCCTGCAACAGAGAAACCAGCCTGGCGTGGAAGCCTGGTGCCTCTGGGGCTTTCCATGCAGCCCCTTGCAGCACTGGGGTGTGGAGAACTCAGACCTGAGCACGGGTTGGAAGTTCTGGTCTGCAAATGAGCACGTTTGAGAAATGCACGTTGAGAGAAATTCAATTTATTTTGTACAAGGTAGAATACCTTCGCACAGTGAACAAATATATTACAAATCTGTCTCGCCTTAAAAAAGTATTGCCATTTTGGTGCCTATTTTCTAAGCTAATGCTAATATACAAGAAGGTACTTGCTTTGTTGTTCTTGTTGTTTTCTTTCTCCTACGAAGCTCTATGCACATTGTTGCATTTGGTTTGAAACTCCAGCTTTGAAAGAAAAAAACATGTCTGAGCCCATCTCTGCTCTCTCATCTCCAGCTTTACAGCAACACACACACAGACATTGGTCAGGCCGGCAGCTGAGACTGTTTGTGCTCGGTGTCACGGTAGGTCTCTAACCAGAGGATTCCTTATCAAGCTGCCTTTCCCTTGCTATTTTTGAGGTAAGTCTTTCCATACGCGTATGCAAAATATATCCCTACTGGCTCTACAAAATAATTGTCTTAGTTACATCTCAAATAAGGCTTTCCTGGAAAATAAAATTGCTATTGCTGATCAGTCATCGCCCCCATGCACACATGCAGCATTCATGTAAATACTGAAAATCCGCTGTTCTGCAAGCCTGGGGGGATCTCTGGGCTCAGCTCAGCTGTCTCGCTGCCAAGCTCCTGCTTTGCACAGAGGGGTTCAGAGCCAACCCGACCACCCCACGGCGTCCCAGCTCCTGCAGCGGAGCATCGCCAGGGCTCCCACACCCTGAGACGAGCACCCAGGGGCGATGTGTGGGCTCAGCATCACCCGGGGTGCTCTTGGTGATCTGCAGCCCCGTTGGGCTCGGAGCTGAGTTCCAGCCACTGCCTCTGAGCTGGGAGGCTCCTCGGAGAGTCCCCTGGAGCAGCAGCTACGCGAGCGATCATGCTTTGAGCAAGCTGCTTGGTGTTGGTTTCGTTCTCTTCTGCTTCCATCAGACCGGTGAATGTGCAACAGATATTTTTTTTTATATTTCAGAGGCAATCATCTCGCTACTTCCACGTTTGCCTAATAAAATTACATACTTAGAATCAATACTACTTCATGCTCAAAATCTACAAGGAACTGCTTAACGGCAAGTATTCTACTTTCTAGGTCAATAAGGATCACACAGAAAAAATAAAATAAAAAAATCATTGTGGCTTAGTCCAAAGCTCTACCATAAGTCAACCCCTTGATAATTATCTCACAAACAGCTGCTGAAAAAAAAAAAACAGTTTCAGCTCAATTTAATGACATTTCAGGTAGAATCATCAACAAATAAAGTTGCACTACATGGTAATGCACATCAAATTAAAGGGTGTCATACATGGCATGCTGTCAGGTGAATCACAATGGGGTGGATCGTAAAGATGGCCTAGAGAAGCCGACGTGTCCCAGCATTAGGAAAGGAAACCAAACCAGGGTTAGCCTGTGCAAACCTGCAGTGTCCCAGGGACGTAAATGGAGGTGCAGCAGTTGAGGCTGCCGGACAAAGCTAGTGCGTTTAGCTAGGAAAACTGAAGCTGTGTAAGGAGAATTAAAGCATGGCTGTACCAACCATTGTGCAGCTCGTTAAATGTGTGCTAAGCTGGGTATGAGACTTTGTTTAAACTGAAGACATCGACTGGACATTTGCCAAGAGGTTACATTTTAAAACCTGCACAGAATGTGTCTGTTAATATTCCTCTACTCACATACCCTGGGACTGAATGGAAAGATGAACGTATCAGCGCTAACGTCCAAGCATGAGGCGCAGGATGCGTATGGTGATGGCAGTAAATGAGGTTTCCGGACAGTGAAATGACAAGCTTCCCTGCTTTCGTTCAGAACAATGTCCATGACAAAGATGTAAAATACATCCCAGCGTATTCCTCGCCACCTTGTTCCTAACAGTACAAGTTTTTTTGATACAGCTGGTAGAAATGTAGGTCTCTAAGTCCTTCTACTGAGCGTGTTTCTGTCTTGTATTTTACAGCAAAGCCAGGGTTAGAATACACACCACGGAGAGCTTTTGCCTGGAGCAAGTGAACATTTTCCTGGCGTGACGTACTCCAGTGACACCTGGAGAAGGTTCTCATTAGTTCCTGTGACCCATATAAAAAAATGTCTTTTTAAATAACATCATGCAGCAGCAGCTGGCCCAAGCTGATGTTTTATTACGTTAGGTCCTTGCGTAAGTCTGCAGTCACGTCAGCATCCTGCAGCACAGAAAAGGATTGTCTTCTCTTTTGCTTCCTCAAAGTTTGTGTTACAGCACAGTGAAGTCCATCCCTTTAAGACTGCTTGTCCCAAGATGGCCCGTGCGTCGGGCTGTGCCTCACGGGGAGGAGGTCGTAGTGACTAGGAATGTGACTGTTCCTAGGCAGGTCGTATGGATTTTGGAGGTAACTGGCACTCCGGCCACGGGCGTCTTGGACCACGCTGACGGTGGGCTCTGGGAAAGCAAAGAATAATGGGTTGGTTATGGCACCCAGCACTGGCTTTATCCCCCAAGCCAGCTCCTCCCTGCGCCATGCCAAGGCCACACCACTTGTCACAAGAAAGGAAAAAAAAAAGTGTACATGAAACCCACCAGCAGAAGGAACAGCTCAGTGCTGAGCACCGTGCTGCTGCCGCCACGCGGCGCCTCCCACTTACCAACTTCGTAGATGTTTTTGTTGGCTGTGGACGAAGTGGGCATTTCGGAATATGGGGATTCCCTGTGACCAGGCGATTTCATTTCCACGTAGCTGCTCTCGGAGTGTTTGCATGTTAAAATGGGGGGGTCTTTAATGGTGGCGTATGGGTTTTCACTGCTGTTCAGAGAACAAGTGCTGGAGCTGCACACAGACTCCTTCATGTAGTCTGCAAAACAAGACGGGGTGGGACTGTTAGCTTTCTTCGGAGGGTTACAGCTCAACCTCTGCAGGAGGGGCAGGGTGGGGAGAAGGGGCAGGGGCGAGGAAGGTCCTTGAAGCATCCAGCACAGACACCCGACGCTTGCGCTCTGGGGTGTCCAAACCATTGCATCCACAAGTCTCTTAGCAGGAAAGCAATAAAAACCTGCTCGAAACCAAAGGTTTTGCCGTGAAAGGTTCTAGTTGCCATTTACTGCAGTACTTCACTTTCTGTGGCCATCGTTTCCCTCCCTCCCCCAGTTCCTGAGGAGCTGTGCTGCGATCCCACCCCGCTGCCGCGCCGACCCGCAGCCCGACGCAGGTGGCAGCATCTGCTGGGCCTGGCTGGGCCAGCCTGGGGGGACCGGGGCTTTGGGCAGCACCAAATGCCCTATGGCTGAGAGCAAAAAAACATTTCCAGCAGGCACAGAACTGCATCAGTGCAGCGTGTGTGCTCTGTCCCCTGAGAGCTCCCGTTCCTGGGGCTTGCCAGCATGAGGAGAAACCGATTTCTTCGTGTTCCCTTCTGCCATTAGGACTGGGAGGAGGCTGCTCCTGCTAGCGGGGAACACTTGGGTTTCCGCAGCGGGGACAAGCCTCCGGCTGAGCCTTGCTTTTGCTTTTCTGTTGCCCAGTGCTGTGGGCATCTACTGCTCCTCTCCCCTAGGCTGGGGAAACAGGAGAAGGAGACGGAGGAGGCGCTAGGTGGGGAGAACAAGTGGGCAGAGTGGCAGCCACCGGTGTCCCCCGGCGGTGACCCTGGCTGGAGAATGCCAGCCTGCTGCCGGGTACAGGGCTTGCTTTAAATAATAGTAACAAAAACAACAGAGAATAAATAGGTCTTAACATTGACATTCAAGAACGTGCCATTGCTGCTGTGTGCATCCTGCTGGGCAGTGCCATTAATTTAGAATTAGAGCGATGCAATGAAAGATGAGGCATTTTCTTGTGCTGGGTTACAGTACAAAGGCAGATCCTGGTATATATGAAATACTCCCGGTGACATAGCGGGACTTGCAAAATAGCTGCAATCCCAGCTGCCCCCGCTATCTAGTATGGGAGACAAAAAGAGAAATTCAGGTTAAGAAATAGACAGACAACAAGATATCGCTTCTCCTATAAAAACCTCCTCTGTGTGCCTCTCCTCCCCGTCCTGGATCCATTAGTGTTAAAAGTGAGGGGACAACAGACAAAGGCTAACAAATCCTACAGTAAAACGGAAACCCTTAGCTCAAAGTACCTGTGCTGTATGCACTGGCCCCCATCCACCTGCCCGCTGCTGGTGCCACGACGGGGCGCAGGGAGGCAGCTGCAGGCTTGCTGCTCTGCCTCAAGTCACGCTGCTGAGCAGACGTGTGAGGGGGACGAAGGGCTGGAGGTGACAGAAGTGTACGGCTGTGTACAGCTGTGGGCAGCCTCCAGACAGTGCAAGGCCTGAAGGGCAGCAGGAGCTCCCTGGGGAAGCTGCTGGCACCTGGGGAGCCACCCTGCAGCCCTCTGTAGGATGATAAAAAATTCTGACACCAGTTGTCAAATTTCATGTCATGAATTAAAAATTTAAGCTGGCTCAGATGCACTTAGTAACCCTCAGCCCATCCACCTGGGGCTGTGGGGTCTCTGCCTGCCGCTGCGCCCGGGCCCTGCGGAGCCACCAGGCTCAGCCCTGGGACCACCACCAGCGGGACCACCACCAGCAGGATCACACCAGCGGGACCACCACCAGCAGGACCACCACCACCAGCACTCAGCCTGCCGTGGGCACCTGTTCTGGTGGACGCGGGGAACCTGCTCTAATTCTGAAGTCCCTGCCTCCTGGGTTGCCTGGATACCGATCACCAGACCTTTGAAGGAGATTTTGGGTTTTGTTGCCAGGGACTCAAATGCACTCATCCTTCCCGTAGACCGGTTTGCTCTCTTTTGCCCTGAATATCCTCTGGCATAATAAAGACAAGCCTCAGTCCCTACTTTCATGTCTGAAGTGCTAAGGAAATACGGTGCACACAGGTAAAACACGCTCTCCTACTTTTTAATCGCATTTCTGGCTGTCGTTCAGCGCAGCCAGCCTTTCTGGCTGCCCTCACTAGGCCGGCCAACCCTCGCTGCTGCTGGGACAGCAGCACAGCGACTGCTTCCTTCTGCTTTTGGGGCAAGCATGACACGGCTGCGGGACGTGTTCCTGTGCAACAAGTGACTCACAGCAAGCAACGCCCCGAGCCGCTGCGAGCATTAGTGCTTCTAGCTGCTGGGATTTTACTGGGAATCACGCGAAGGGCACTTATTTCCTTAAAATGCTATCGCCTGAGGTCACATTATTCCACCAGCGCATCAGCATTCATTGTAAGTAAGAAATGAAATAAATAAACAAACAAACAAATAAATAAATAAGGAAAAAAAAAGGACTCATCTGCAAAGAAAAGCTTGGCAATGGTATCAGTGGGCAGCATGCACAGGGAAAACTGCTCTTAGAGCCGTGTGACAGCTCAGCCGCTGTCACGATGTGGCCCAGGGCTTGGGGCGGGCATGGGGACATCCAGCCCTGCTGTTTCGCCAGTGCTGGGAGCTGGGTCAAGCACCTGGTGTTTGGGACTGGGTGTTTCTTGGAATGACCCAGCTTAGCAGATGCTTTCTGTTCATCTCTCGGGTGAGTCAGGGCCAATGCAGGGCTGGCAGGGGGAGGAAAGCTGCGGGAGCAGCGCGGTCTCGCTCGTCCGCACACTCCCTTCTCCTATTCTCTTTATTACATTGACACAGCAGGCTAAAAGCTGCATTAGTTATGACATTTCCAAGGTTTTCATCCCCAAACAGCTTCCTAAGGTAGCTGACAACACGAAGACCCCACTGAGCTGCCGAAAGCCCAGGGAAGGCAGGGGTGTGCCCGTGTCCCTGGCTCCTTGCCCTCGCTGCTGCCCACGGCTGCCCCATTGGCCCCATCGACTTTCCTGCCATGGCCTCTCGGCCCGACGTTTGAATCGTTAAGGAGCTAAGCATGTTAAAGCAAGCGGCTCAGATCCTAGACAAAAACTATTTAACAGCAGAAAACACATTTCACAGTTCCCTCCCGCTGTGCTGTTTTCTCCCTGTCCCACCGGTACCCAGCCCCTCTGTGTGGCTGTCTCCTTGGGGGGCAGGTCCGGCTGCATGTGTTCAAAGTGGTTTTTTAACTTTGCAACTACAGTAATTTAGTTTGAACTAATCTTGAAATTAATAGTTCCTTGTGAAAAGAACAACTAGCTCCAATATAATAAGGTTGTTTTTTTGTTTGTTTGTTTTTCTGACTCATTGAAGAGCTGAAACCAGTGGATTGAGTCAAATACACAAGCATAACCCCTGTGATATTTTAAATTTAGCTTTATGGAGAGAGACTTGGTCATGGATTATTGGTTTCTTTTAGTGATGCTGTGTCGTAAGGCCACGCTCTGCCTAATAGTATATCACCTTATTTAACAGACTACAAAGCGGTTAGTGCGCTCTAGGCCTGGCTATCAACAGATCATCACTTTCAATGTGGACCAGCTTTGTATTCACTGGCATCCTTTTTGAGGCAGATAAAGGTCTTGCTCCGTAACACCTTTGCCACAACAAACCAGTGGCTGTCTCAGACCCAGCTGCACGTGAAGGAGGCGTTTTCACCATTACTCAGGTGAAACCAGAGAGGCTGGGCAGCATCTGCCACTCAGCTGACAGAGGGACATCCCCAGCAGGTGTGTGCAGACGCAGCACCCTCGAATTAAGCTCAGAGCACTCACCCTGAAACCTGCCTGTGCTGAATGAGGCTGACTCCCTGCTCCACCTCCTGGGCCACAAGCTGCATGCCAAAACCCAGCCCGGATGGGGCTGAGACCCAAAGCTGCGGCACTGGGGCCAGAGCTGAGCTCACCAGTGCTCGTGCTGTGCCAAGTGCTCCTGTAGTCCGTGCACAGCTGGAGTGTTTTGGATGCGAACCTGGAGGACAACTGAAAGCTGAAATCCCTGGCCTTGTTCACATGACTCATCTTGCTCCCTTTTTAGACCAGCCCCAGTCAGAGCCCATTAATTGCTTCGTGCCGGCGTGGCTGGTCAATGTACCGAGGGAGGTCGTTTCCCAAGCTCTGCTATAAATCTCGTCCGTGGAGGCCATGCAGCAGGGTCAGCTTGTTTTTCTAGATGGCTGGGAGCCTCACGGAGCTGCAACCTGGCAGGGAAACGTACCGGCAGCAACTGCCACCAGAAAGCCCTTGTAGGATGGCTGCGAGGTCCTACAAGAGCTGGCCACACAGCTCCACCTGCGCTGTCCCTGCAGCAAAGCCCTTCTTTTTTAAGCTGCTTTGCCGAGGCAGGAGCCTACGGCCGTGTGAAGCCATAATTCATAATGCCTCCATAATTCACGGGGCCCAGGCATCTGGCTGGGAGTCGGGTGCTGCCAGCTGAGCGTCCTTTGTAATTGCTCTGGCCCTCTCTGCCTCTGCACGGCCACTCTTCGGGGTGCTCAGGTCTCCTAGCTCACCTCTTCTACGACACCCTCCTCACACTCTTTGCAGGGTGACTGCAGGCACTGGATACCATACCTTTGAAGCTTTTTTCCATTATGTATGTGTTCTGACGTCTATCCATCCCACAAGCACCTGCATAAAAATGATATATAATGGAAAAGAAATAAATATTTATGTAAATTGGATTGCTTTGACTACTGAGCAGCATATAGTCTTTCCTCTAAATTGTACATCAAGGCCCTCATTTAGGGAGGCTCTTAAGCACATCCTCAGCTGTAAGCATGCACTCAGCTTCAGTGGGGATTCTGTGCCTGCCTAAAATTACGCATACACTTAAGAGCTTCCCTGGGAGGGAGGGCTTTCCTGGAGCAGCGTAGTGCTCATTACCAAGAACAGCTATCCAGCAGAAGAACAGGGAAAAAAAACGTCTGCTGCTATGTTCATTGCTGAAACACGAGGGGAGGTGGAGAAAAGAAGCCTAAACAAAGCCTTCCGAACCTGAGTCTGCAAGTTATGTTATTGCTCTGTGCCTAATTTTAGGCTTTGTTTCATTTGTGGATAGCATGTTATTTAATTTGCAGCCTGAGACTGTAAGCTGCGTTACCATCCTTCTAAATTACTCTGTATGGCTTTGGTTATAAATTTGCACCGTTCAATATCGGATGTGAGAATAGTCCCTGAGTGACTCCAGCAGACTGAAAACGCAGTAAGTCAGGGAGCAGGAAGCAAACGCCTCTGCCTTGTGCAATGTACGAGCCTGGTACTGCTTGCAGAGGCAGGGGCAGAAGGGGCCGGGTACCTTTTCTGTTTCCACTACTGACATTTATCCTAGACATCAATCAGTTCAAAGGAAAATCTAATGGAAGCCTTTAAATCTTTTTAACTATAGAGTCTTTAGAACTATAGAGTTCCTTATTGACTAGCAAAATCAACACAAATTTGGTTACCGAGACAGAAATGTCTTTGTGGCTTATGACATTCCCAGGAAAGAAGTGAAGTTATGCTGGTGAAAGAGCCCTGCGAACAGCACGTCCCAGAGGTGTCCCAGCTATTTGTCCTTGCTTTTCCTCTGGTACCTGCACGAAGAGCTGTCACCACCACCGGTGATGCTGCACCAAACCTTTTTTCATGACAGCTTTGTCTTTTGCTAAATGAGGAAAGTCACCAAGTGAGACAACCCGTGTGTTACTGGCACATCAGCCAAAACCTTTGCTCTGAGTCTCAGTCTCCATCCCAGGGCACAGGAAAGGTGCTGGTGGTACACAACTGGCTCCCTTTGATGGGGTTCTTTCCCTCCAGGCTAAGTGACCATCCCAAAAAGACATCTGAGCACCTTCTGCTTTGTTTGCCAGCACTGTGAGCCCCTTCCCAGCCTCATCCCCCGACGAAGATGCACAGGCTGGGGCTGTCTGGGCAGTCCCGGCACAGCGGAGAGGTCTCGCACAGAAGCGTGTTGCCTGTCCGTGTGCTTTTTTCCTCTCCTGGATTTTGCAAGGACAGCATCCCGAGTACAGAAGGTGAAGCTAATTCGTCCCTTGGCTCCCATCCACAGGGCTGGTGCTCCCTTTCCCAGCTGCTGAGCTCCTGACGGCCGTCCCTGGTGGTCACACGTCCTCCTGGCTGGGCTGAACAAAACCCCAGAGCAGGAACACCCAGCAGCGCTCGGGGACACGCAGGGTGCCTCCGGCAAGGATGCAGAAGACAGGGATGAATAATTTTGCTCAGGACCATGACCTAGTCCTCCCCAGTAACTTCAAAATATCAACCACAGAGACAAAGCAAGCAGCACAAAGCATAGGGGTGAGCCTGTAGGACAGCGCCTTCGTAACCACTGGGCATTAGTGAGAAGGTACCGGTGGTTAGAGTAAGGACCGTGCAGACTGTGACTTATCTAAGCAGAGCTTGCCGTGGGAATGGTTAGCTGTCAATCTGTGTACACAGGCGAGCCGTGTACAAGAATCATCTGATCTGAGCATCCTTGTCAGGTCTTTACAGAAACGTTCCCGTTGCGACTGTCGAGGCTGACTGAAGGCTGGAGCCCTGGGGCTGCCGGGAGGATGCGGCAGTATCAACCAGCACGGTCGGTGTCTCGGAGGGGAAGGACTCCACTTTCTGAGCATATTTCATCAGCTCAGCTCCATGCTCCTGGAAATGTCAGGCACTGGATGGGCCTCTGCAGCAGCAGGGATCGCTGTGCCTGCTCTGAGCAAGCCCAGATTGCTGAGACCCTCAATGGTAGGCTGCTGAGTGAGCCTGAATTTTGTTTGGAGTTGGGAACAGGCAGTACTTGCCCATGACAAGCTGTAAAACTGCACCTTGGCACACTTCTGCTCAGTTCTCACTTCAGTGTGGCTGTAGAAAAATAAACACACACCTGCTGGGAAAGGCACAGGTAGGGCTGGTGATGCCTTGGGAGGGCTGCCCAACGCCACAAACCCTTCCCAGCCTATTCCCTTTACTTCTGCCTTTAGGTATATCTTATGCCTCCAACACTTTTGTGTTTTTATAACCAGCTTTACATATTCATTGCATTTCTCAAGAGGTGAAATGAAATGATGGATACAGTATTTTGTAAACTGCAGAAGCAGATAATGTGGAAAAGGAGCATGTGGCCTAATCAGGCCGGGAATCTGGCACATCAGGGAAGCTTAGGATTAAGTTTGAAGCTAAATTTTGTGCTGGGGTGAAATCAGAGTCTCAGCTGGAAATATTTTTCTGCACCTCTTGGCTTTGAGAAAACACAAAGTCAGCTCTGAATCAAACTTGGTGGCTTTGGTCCCCTGGAATAAACGCAGCTTAAGCCACTCAGGATGTGCTGCAAATCACACGTTCAGTCTCTGCACTGCTGGTAAGAGAAATCGTATCATGGATAAAACCATTTTTGTCTGCAGCCCACTGTATCCATCACTCGAGCTAATGAGCGTAACAACCTTTTTTAAGCTCAGTAAGTGTTTTAAGACTTCTGACTTGCTTGGAGCTGAAGCTGGAGTCTGCAATTGCTTAATGCAGGCTGGACTATGGCAGGAGAGATTAGTTACAGGGCAAATAATTCCAGTTCTGCAACAAGAGACTGAATAGAAAATGCAGAGACAAGCCATTCCTTGATGCTAGCAGGGCTAGGCTGCATTCAACAGCAAGGACACGCAGCAGAGGTGCAGTGCTGCCTCTCACGGGGTGTTAGGGTCTGAAATGTCCCCATCAGTAGGCTCCGAGTCCATTTAACAGATGTGATTATCTCTTCGAAAAAGCCTGACAAACTGATATTTGAAGCTCGTGAGCAAATGTGCCAGCAGTGAAAATACAGGCTTTGTTCTGCTCCTCGCGCCTCCAGATGGAGAGAACACAAACCCGGAGACCGAGCTCTGCAGAACTGAGGCTGCTGGCTGAGAAGGGCCACTGGATATGTATGGAAAGTGGATATACCTAGGTATATGTATATATATGTAGTATATATGCATAGACATGCATACACGTACATAAGACCTGTTTCTCTACACCATTTCTGCCTGTTGCGCTCAAAGAAAGCCCTGCTGATATCAGAGGGAATATGCAGGTAGGCTGAGGCAGGAGCTGCATTAGGTCCTCAGCTGTGATTAAACAGCTTTTCTTAGCATCACGCGCAGCCACCTCTGGCCCGCTGACCCGCACGCTCCCCAGGAAGGCAGTGCTGCGCCAGGCTGATTCACTCGCTCCCTTTCTTGCCATTTCTGCTCCATCTCCTTGATCTGTGCTGCTGTGGCACTGCTCGTGACATGCATCTGAAATAAGGACCGAGGTGGACTTTGAAACGGGCTGCTCCTTGGTCTGAGCACACATCCATTATGTATGGACAGCCCTTACTCTGCTCCCTCTGAGGACATCTCCCGTTCTTTCCTTTTCCAATTTCACTGCCTGGGGAATGCCCCCTGGCTCAGGCAAGGCCACTGATGCGAGCTGAGCAGTCAGAAGGTGTTTTCCAGAGCTGTAAAACTGCAGCCTGCAAGAGGGAGCAGAGCAAAGAGGGGTTAATTAAAGCACTCGTGTGCCCTTTATCTGTGCGATTGCCTTTGTGAGATACACAGCCAAATGGAAAGTACTTGGCATCTCCAGAAAGCATTCCTTTGGTCTTTTTTACACGCAGACAGAGAGGTGCTTTGCTTGGAGAAAACTCCAGTTGATTACAGGTTTTAAAAGACGAGTGTCTGAGTTAATTTCACATGGATATACTTGCAATTTTCTTCCTCCCAGCTGTAATTTGTATTTATGACAGTTATAATTTCGAACGAGCCTACAGACATTTTTGTGAGCCTGATGCTCACAAACAGCCTGCCCTTTGGGGCCACTGCCTCAGCCGTGGAGTTGGCTGAGGAACCAGGGGGGTGACCAGGAGAGTTCAGGGGTTTCTGTCAGATCTGATTTTCTCTTCAATTCCCCTTTAACTCCTCTTCCTCGCCTCCAGCTCACTTACACATCTGCTCTTTGTAACCTCTCATGGGGTCATAACAGGAGCTGTCCACTGCCCTTTTAACTACTTCAACCAAGTTCAGCTGTGTGCGATGCTTGGCTGCTCTAGAGGGTGATCTGAGGCATCTGTGCCAGAAAAGCTGAGGTGCTGATGGTGGGATGGGAAGGTGACACATCTTTTTAACCCTTCCATACTTCCATACGTACCACGGCTTAAAGGTCAAGAGCTCTCATTTGACCTTGTGAGGCTTCACTTACATTTTATGTTTACAATTCAAAGTTAAAGTTTTTCACTTTCTTCTGAAAATTGCACATATAAATGGGATCTGCCGCTTTTATTGCACGAAAGCAACACCACAAAATGAAATACATTTTACGGTGTAACGCAGAAATGGTTTTGCTCTAAACTAGAACTCAACGTTATGACAGGTAGCATAAGCAAACATAAATTTTGGAAAAGGAGAAAAAAAATCTTATTTTTATCAATTAGTGCCAAACAGGCATATTTGGGAAGAACAAAAAATGGAAAAACGTACATCAAAACAACATATTTGGGCTGCAAAATGCCATGGAAAAAAATGTGACTGTTTTTGCTGGAGATCGCTTAACTAAAGTATTTATCACTTCTACATCATTCTTACCACAAGAGCATCACTTCTGCTAGTAAAATAAAATAGAGGAATGCAGGACTAATGTGGCACTCGAGGAGCACAGGATGCAACAAGATAAAAATAAATAAAGCTAGGGAGTAAAGCTGTAAAATGGTAAAAGGGAAATTAACTTGATTTGTGGAGCATTTGGAAATCCTGATTTCCCCCCAACTCTCCATGTTACATACAGACAAGCACAAGAGCAGTTCTGCAGATTATTAGAGAGAAGAAGACATTGAATGGTTGATAGCGATGGAAAAGGCCTCGCACTGAAGCTTGACACTTTTGTGATTTTCCTGATGCAGAGAAGACTCGTTCTTTGGAGCAAGGTATGGGGTGTTACCGAAGAGCACAGCCAAGACTGTGATGGCTGGTGGTGAGACAGCTCACCTTAAAAATCCCATAAGTGCACGTAATTCCATTTAGGATTTCACTTTTCCTCACACTCTCTACTTCCAGTAGGCTGTTAGTAATCCCAGTAAAGGGAAGGGCAAATGTTTTCTGCCATGGACAAAGTAAAATTTCAAGTGCTTGGACAGGAAAACAAATAGCATCCAAAACACTAAATTTGGAGAGGTTTTGAGATAAGAGCTGCTAAAATCCCTCTTAAAACTGAAGCCAGGGAGAGTAAACTCAGAAAGGGCGATCAGGCTTCATTCTTGGCTTGTTTGCGCTGGCCGGTGGTTCAAAATTGTATGAAAAATGGCCACTGTATGGTGGACAGGGAGACAACAGTGTCTATCACACATTCCAGCTCCTTCCAGAGGCTCCAGAATTTTATCAAGATGCCAGTATTTAGTGCTAAACTTTATTAAGCATAAAAAAAATCCCAATTTGAAATTAAAAAAAAAAAACAAACCATTTATAGAGAAGATATATAGTGATTCAACTGACCAACCTGGGAGGGGAGACTAGAGCGAATATTGACTCTGCTTGCCCCATCCGTGGTTTGTGGTGAAGGAAACAATTTTAAAATCTTGATCTTTCGCTACTGGCAATTCTGACAGTGGAATAAAGACAACACCAATATTTTTCATTATTGTTAATGCCTTTATGAAAGGCTGATTGGGATTTGAAATCGCTCTAAAGTCTACTAAAATGATTAAATTGTTTAAAAATTACTGACCTAGTTCATTCAGATAGCTGTAGGGTCTCCAGTCTGCAGTTTCTCTGTCAAGGATTTTGTTATTGAGCTGTTCAAAAAGTATGATAATGGGTTAATGCTGAAAGAAACAGACAGTTCCCACCCAAGACGTCAGCCCACTGATGTCATGAATCAAAATGGGAGATGAATATTACCTTGGCCTCACCATGTCAGATCTTTATCTGCATGAAGTTTGACAGTTGTTCACTAGCATTAGGGAAAATCACAAAGGAAAGTCACTTCACCAAGCAATGAACACAAGCATGCTGGAAAATACAGGATTTCCTTCCAGGAATAAGGGGTGGTCACGACTCAGACGCCCGTGTACAGGGAGTGACATGCTGGCAGTACCAAAATAACTGATGGCGATGGATGCATCAAAGCCACCTCCACAGCATGCAGACAGGCGCTGTTTGGAACAGAGGGGGGTTGCTAATACATCTGCATACTTGGTTCAAAGGGAAACAATGGCTCGAAGATTTCTCTCAATTCAAGGAAAATAACTTAGGCAATACCGAGGCCTAACGCCCTGTGCAGATCTGCCACGGGGCTGCCACCCAAGTGCTGTGCTGGAAAAGCATCGCTTGCATGGGACGGGCACAGCCGCGGTGGTGCCAGCAGGAGGAGGCTGCTGCTGCCTGAAGGATGTGTTTGGGGGGCACGGTTCTGCTGGGCTCGGGTCCTGTGCCACAGCAAAAATGGCTCTACGGAGTTATGGTGGTCGTGCAGGTCAGCAGCGATGCTCTGGGAACCACCACAGCTGCTAAAGCCGCTGAGTTTTCCACCTTGAAACTTTTCCCTTGAAAGCCAGCCCTGCTGAAAGCACAGCTAAGGAAGTGTCAGTTCAAGGGTAAACCCCAGCCCTGCTTCAGAAGAATTAAGGCCGTGAAGCCCTTGTTGCTCTCTATAACATTTCATTTTTCCTGATCCCTCATTAATTTTTGCTTAGCTCTCACACTGGGCTTTAAGACCTGGAACAAAAAAAAAAATACTTTTTGCTGTGTCGAAGTCTGTTGGGAGATGAAATGCCAGCCCCGAAGCTGTTCTCACCTGCCTTCCCTGGGCGCTGTGCAGAGACACAGAGGACCAAACGTTGTGCTGCTGAGCTTTCCTTACAGGAAGCACAGCCAGATGGGGAGGGACGAATTGCCAGCTGGGCACAGGGCACCAGCACGACCATGTCAGCCAGGCAGACATTTGTGGGTGAGCTTTCCCAAAGCTGGGTCGCTGAGGATGAGCCTGAAAAGCTCTGTGGCCTCTCCTTTATCTCCAGGCAAAGCAGCTGGAATGCTCCTCTCCGCAAGGAGCACCACATTTAGGGCACCTCCACTACACATTGCACCCTGCAGGCTGCCATGGAGAAGCTTTTATCCCATCTCAGAAACTGGGCTTCATTTGGGGGAAGATTTGTAACAACCAGAGGCAAAAGCCTGCCCTCATTGACCGAATCCTGCCGATTGAATTCCGTCGATTCAGGACGCAGAAGGCGCTCTGCTGTGTTTCCATCCCAAGTGTGACAGGCACTGGTTAGTCCAGGCACAGAGACAGCACAGTGCAAGCACTGCACAGGCACAGGCAGGAGGGGTGTGCGAGCACACGTGTTGGGTCTCACTGAACACAGAAGTGTGTGTATGTGTGCACACACACGTTTATACACACACATGAAGGCAGATTCACGCCAGCACACGGGGTTTGAAAGCAGCCCCTCCACCTGAGAGCCAGGCTCTGCTGCCCAGTTGCCAGCTTCCCCCAGCAGAGCCCGTGGCTTGTGCTTTACTTCAAACCTTGCAGCAGCACCACGAGTGCTGGTTTTCAACCCAGCTGCGCCATTGAGATCACACTTCTTGAAGTCTCCGAGTTTCTATTAAAAGCCTTGTTTCCGCAGGGTTTATAAATCAGCTCACAGGCCCAAAATTTGGCGTGAAGAGCCATGGGCCAGAATTGGTTTTTATTTTTTTTTTTAATGAAATGATTTGGGGACATTTTAAGTTTTTTTCAGAATGCAGTAATTATGAAGAAATGTGATTATAGCTGTCTCTTTGTGCTGCTATCATTTCTTAACACACTATAATTTGTTAACAGTTTTCCTTACGATAGAAGATACTTCAATTTGCAAAGCAGAATTGCTTTTCCAGAGGAAAAAAATACTTCATAGTAAATTTGCCCACTAACAATCCTAGCTTGTAATTTTAGCAACTCGGATAAATCTACCTCGTACCTGGCAACTTTTCTTATAAGATCAATGAGATACTTGCACGAGCAAAGCAGAGTTCTTATCTGTCCCTCCGAGATAGCTGGCGAGATCACTAGCACCAGCACGCTATTTGTCAATGCTCGGATTTTCCAAGGAGTCCAAGGGAATTAAGCAAATAAGTGCTGGCACAAATTCCATCATACCTTTCTCCTTCTCCTGACTATTGTCTTCGGGTGCCCACAGTCCTAGCCCCTGTTCCTCAGTTTCAGAGGGCCCTCCTGAACAGGACGTGCTGATTCTGTATTTGCAGTCTTCTTTTTCTTGGGCAAGTTTTAGTCAAAGCTGCTTTATGATGCTTTTGGTGGTTGAATTCGGTTTCATTAGTTGGGTGATATCCAGTCAGACCATTTCCAGTGATCTCTGTTTTGCAATTTCTAATTTTACTTGAAGCCTTCGGGAGAATTTAGAACTTCCTTTAATAGATGCGAATCTGCTGGCTTTAAAAATTCAGGACAGGACATCTAATAGCAATCGATTTTTGTGATGTCTGTGGAAACCAACAACACCTGGGCTCTAGCTGCGATGCTGTCCTCCTCTGGGAGAGAGTGAGGGTGGAACTAAGAGCTCTGCAAAAGAGCGAGGTGAGGATGGATACTCCATGTGCGCATGACACGCCAGTGCAGCAGCCTCGTGTTTTACACAGAGCAAGTTCACACATATGTACTTGTAGCACGGTGCTGATAATTAACAACCTGCACCGAGCTGCAGGAGCCTCTGCCTCCTCCTCAGGCCCAGAGCTGCAGAGCCACCTCCTGGACCTGGCACAGAGCTCAGCCCCTCCGAGTCCTGCTGGCAGCTGGAGCAGGTTTTGGGGAAGAGCTCTGATCACCGAGCACCTGAGTCCAGCCGCCTTTTACTGCAAACACCCTGGCACACAATCACTTAGATAACTGATCAAGCTCCATTTTAACAGTAATCAGATTTCTTTGTCCCATTAGTCTTACTGGGAAGCTGTTCCAAAATCTCGCTGATCTGATGTTAGAAATCTAATTTCCAGCCTCAATGCATTCATGGCCAGTTCATCCTCATTTGTTCTTGTGCCAGCTCTGTTATCTAACTTAAATAGCTCTTCTCCCAACTAGTGTTTACCCTGATGTATTTATAGATGGCAATCATACTCCCTCTCAGCATTCATTTTGCTAGATAAAAGAAGCCAAGTCTTTTTTTTTTAGTCTCTTCTCATATGCTCCCCCTTGTCCTCCCACTTGCTGTTGCCTGTGTGTGCTGCAGCCCCAGCACTCCCCTCGCACCACCAGCTGGCCCCGTATACACCAGGAGGCCTTTCACTCCTCTGCTCTTTCACTCCTCTGCTCGCTTCTGTCTCAGTGACCTCAGGTTTTACCTTCAGGGCATGAGCAGCTTCCTAAGCAGCAGCCAAATATCTGTCTGGCGGAGGGGAAATGGAGGTGAGACACCTTCCCCTGCTCCTAGAAGAGAGTCGGGAAGGCTTGGCACTGCTCCCTTCCTATGGAGACAGACCTGCCTCACGAATTGAAGTCCTGAAGCTCCCAGATTTTTCAATAACCCCCCCTGCCCACCTGGCTTCCCGAGGGATGTGTCCCCTGGCTGTGCCAGTGCCCTGCTGCCAGCCTCTGCCTTGCTGGGCCAGGGCAGGACTGGGAGAGGAAAGCAGGGACAGCAGGAAGGACAACAGAAAAATTATGTGAATAGGAGGGTGTGAAAGGAAAGCAGGAAAATGGATGTAAAAGGAAACAGAAGAGAAAATAAAGCAGAGAGAATACAAGGGAAGAGGAGAGAAAAGGCAAAATAAGACACAGAAAGAGACAAGAGGATGAGAGGGGCAGGGGGAGCGCACGAGAGAGAACGGCGCCTCAAACTGGAGCGGGGCTGCATCTCCCCACTGCCCTCTCTTTGTACCTTTGCCCAAGCTGCCTTTCTGAAAGCAGTGATAGAGGAATGGCTCCGGCCCATCGCCTCGAGGCATGATCTCCTTTAAGCACAGGAGGATAACGCATCCAAGGCTCTGGCTCAGCAGTTCAGAGAATTCCTCTGCCATTTTTTTTCATTTTGCATCTGTGCTGGTTCCTTTGTGACCCCAGCTGGCACTAGAAAGAAATGAATCCTCCAAGTACAACTTGTGCACATTTCCCTGCAGAAAGTGGAAATGGCACCAGACAAACTGATTAGGAAATGAAACTCGTTAAGGCAGCCATTAGGGGCTTTATATGCTCTTTTGTCTTACTTGGCTGGAAAACTGCATAGACAGAAGCAGCATATTTTTGGCCATCCTCAGCTATTTAGCACTGCAGAGCATTCTCATGAATAAGTAAGACGGTGGGAGATGTAAAAGAAAAGTCAGGCCATACATTTTGATAAGTGACCTAAAAATACCAGATATATATTTTTTTCAATATCAGGACAACCTGCTCACCAACTACTGACAGCCGGTACTACAGAGAGGCAAATAGCTTTCAGGCTTGTCCAAATGTGCCGCTTGGGTTTTCTACCTTTTCAGCAGCTAAATATTTGAAGTAGCTGTGTGATGAGATTGCACTGCAGGCTGGGAAATCAAGATAGGTGCTTGCTTTGACCTTTCCTGACTTTATTTAAATTACTGCAATAGATTACTGGTCCGGACCCACACCCGTGGTGTTCATCCTAAATCTGACATTATGAGCATTTGCACTTTCAATCTGGGGAGTAAAAATGCATGATGCAAAGGGACCATCCACATCAGAAACCATATTTACACATCTGTCTAAACTTTTCTCTGAGAAATCTCCAGAGCCAGCATTCTTAATACAATTTAAAACCAAGAAATGCCTAACAGGAACACATGTGGAAATAGTTTTGCAGGCTCTGTTTCATAGGACAGTGTCTTTTTTACATTAATTTTGTTCTCACCGCTTTCCAGTTAGCAGAGCTACATTTGGATTAAGGTGACACAGCCTGCAAGTGCCATCATTTTTAAAGCTGACAGCCTTAATGGAATCAATTGCATTTCCTTTTTCTTCTGCTCCCTACCCTTTGTGCCACTTTGGCTTATTAAGGCTCCGAAGGAAGAACTGTCTTGCATTTACCATAGCTAAGTCTATCGCTAAAGTGGTGAATTCAGCACAGTCCATGAACAGTCCTAGGAAATCAATAGCAACATGTGATAAGTAATGTCCTGGATGTTTGAGTATTCCAGTCTGAAGAGCTCTGCTGGAGAGCCTGAAGTAACTGCACAGCTCTCAGAATGTCCTGGATGAGAGCGGTGCTCAGAAGCATCCTTGATATCTTCTTGCATCTATTTTTGTCTGTGTCGATAGGAAATTTGTGTGTCTACCGATTTGGGAAACCATGATATAGCAAAGTTAGACTACTGACTTAATGCTTCATTGATTTACTTTCATTATAGCAATGAATAATTGCAATTATCTAGTTATTTATCTTTTGAGAGGCAAACATACCTTAGAGTTGCTAAGACAGCAAGGCTTATTGACCGACGCTGGCACATGCTGAAACTCCCATTACAAGGCACAGAGATTATGAAGATACATGGAGGGGAAAGCAGACCTTTTTGTGTCTGTCACAGCTACGATGTCAGGAAACTGCTACACGGGATTTTTAGATAGTGCTGGCAGGCAACAGGATCCAAAAGGCATTGCTCTGGTTTATTTCCTTGAACTGATAAGAACATTGCTACAGTGGGATGGGATAATATCTACCTTACTGGAGCTGTTTCCATCCACATTACTGGTAAAGAAGCGTGAAGTCACACCACATGATAGAGTGTGGTAGCTCGGATTGGAAAAACAATGTACGCTGCCGCTACCTTGAGATATATCTGGGAAGAAAACAAGTAATCACAAAATACTTTGGAAGCCATAACGATTCTTAAGAAACTGAAAAGACGCTAGAGAATCAAGTTCAGAAAACCGATAAGCATTTTGTTAGAGTACTGGGTGCCATAAGACAGCTGTAGATGAGATCTATCCTGAATTATAATGGTATGAAGCTCTTGACTGCTATTAACATTAAATAGCGGATTTAAAAAAAAGCAAAATATTTATATAATACCAAGTTATCTTTTTGAAGATCTTTAGAAAATCATTCCTGACAATCCATCTGTGTTGAGGATAAGGGAAGAAATGCAACACTCACGATACAGACAGTCTACAACAACGTTTCTTCTCTAGTTTAAACAAGTGTAGGAGCCACTGATGATAAATAACCCTTTGCTATGAAACATTTAATTAAAACTTTTTGTTGCAAGAAAGGTAGTTGATGTTATAAAACCAAGGTGCTATCATGGTACCAAGGAGTCCAAAACATTTTATGGAACTTTTTGTGGAAAGGCTTAAAGAAAGCAAGTTGCAGCACTGAAAGGGAAACTTTGGCAGTTACAGTGTTACACTCAGTCATTCTTATTTCCTCCCTTTAACTTACCAATACATTTACCAAATGAAACAATTTACCAAGAAAGACATTATATTTATACTGGCAGTTCTAATGAAAACATCAATCCCAATCTGGTTTCAGCTTAATAGCAAATTGATACCTATTTCCAAGTTGCATCAGAAGACAGAATGACAAGTTCAAACAAATCAAAACCATTCAAACAGCCAAGCCCTGTAAGAAGTAAATAAATGGGTTAGTTTTAATAAACCACGGGCTTAAATTGCAAGAAGGGAGGTTAGGTACAGGAAACACCTTCAGATGCAAAGTGTTGGGACGGCTGCTTGTCCCCAGCACCAGAAGTCCTTGATGAAGGTTAGAAGCTGATGGTGAGGAAGGAGCAGGGCCCTGCTGGCACTGCCTGCGGGAGGGGGCACCAGCCACCATCAGCACCCTGCCTTGCCCTCTGCTTCTCTGCTCCTGCATTTGCATTCTTCTGAACATGCACTTTGCTTTGCTGACATCTTGTGGAGATCTAGATTTAGCTTAATTTACTGCAAAATATCCCGTTTCAAATAAGTGGTTTTATCTGCAGGGTGTCCATTACATAAGTGCTGAGGCACGAAGCTGAGGGAGGGAAGTGCACGTGCCCGCGTGTATCTGACCGAGCATCTTTTTTCTGCTGAAACATGCAGAGCAGTTTTTGAGGTCACTGCAGAACCTTTCAGTTCTAGTTATTTTCCGAGGTTATTGCTTACGAAGTATCCCAGACCAATGTGTGATTCCAGCACTAAAGTATTTAACTTCTTTCTGCTCACCACTGCAGCCAGAGACCACATGGCCTGCCAGGACTCTGCCATCTCTCTTAACTATAACTCGGTGATATTTGCACTAGAATTAAAAAGAAACGGCTGCCCCTGGGGGTCTGCAAATGAGAACTGGGATTGGAACCCAATTATGGCAGTCGGTGTATGCCCATCACAAACACAGCTGCTCACATACAGCCTTGGACCTGCTCGCGAGGGCCTGACTGCTCAGCAGGAGCAGGGCTCACCCACCCTTCTCACGCTTCATCCCGTGGCCTTCTGCTTTGTAGGCGAGCGTTCACGCCTGAGTCACGCCGGCTCTCAGCTCTGCCTTCCCCCTTCCCTTATCTGTGTGTCCCCTCTCAGCTGTGGGGAAGAAAGGCCAGCCTGAAGAAAAAGAGGTACGCTCCGCTGCCTCTGCTGCGAGATAAGAGGGCCATACCGACGTTAGGGACAGGCAGCTGGCACTTCACTAGTTCACACCCGGCTTATCTGGGTGTAGCGTGTGCTGTGCACCTGAAATGAGCTGAGCGAAAAGTCTACCGGACTGCCCCGCTGCTTAGCACGGTGCTGAATTAATGAATCTGAGCTCGTACACAAGTCTGCGTCACCAGAAAGCTTTTCTTCCCTCATTGCATGCGGCACCATAGACTCGGAATTACTCCCTCTACACAGTTCCATTTGGTTGATACTTAAGTACCCACACAGGTTGATTTACCTTGATAACACAGTCCATTTTCTACACATTTATTCATGAAGCTCTTATAACTGCTGGCTGAAAATACATCAGATTCAAATCTAAAGCTATTCCAGTAAAAAAAAAAAGCAAGAAAAAAAACCCCTCTTCCTAAAGATGAGAATTTTATTCTACTATGAACAGCATGTAAAGACTTAAATGGCCAAAATAAATAAATAAATAAAAATAACTATTTAAATTAAAACAAAACAACCACCACCAACAAGAACAAAAACCCGTGAAGGTTATGTCAATGTAAACACGGAGAGAGGTGTCCTGCGAAGGGACCCATGATGACAGAGCCCTGCATTGAGCTCTCGAGCCTCAGGCTGTGCTCCAGTGGAAGGCACATGAGGCCTGGAGGAAGGCCAGAGCGCTCCATCCCCTGAAAGACCGAGCTTCTGCTCCGAGCCAGGGCTGTGAAGTGACACAAAGAGCAACGATCCACATCGTGCGGTGGGAGGAGGACAGCGTAGCATGGAAACAGGGCACAAGGCCAACCACGAGAAAAGGAGTAAGCAAGCACTCTGCAATAAATACAAAACAAGGCACCCCAAGCTACAAAATGGAATTGCTTTTGTCTTCCTCTGAGCTGTGTTTTTTGGGTGGATCTTCTCCACCCTCACAGGGTGTCAGTGGGGTGGCTGAAGACTGAGCAGGAGTGCTCTCCCTGACACCTTTTAGTGTGCATCATCTGTAGGATCATTTCTGTAAAGGTCTTATCTAGGCTGCAGTACTCTGTAGGACTCACAACACTCTCTTTTATTGAGCTTTGCTTAGATTTTGGCTCTCAGCGTAAGATTCACCCATATCAGAAAGTCTATTACGACTCTGATAAGACCTCAAGCATCACTTCAGCCCATAGCCAAGTCTGTGCAAGTCTTGAAATGAAATCTCTGCTGCTTTCCAGCACTACTGCATAGCTTTCCCTTCTGTCCCCATGTCCTTGAGTTAAACGACCCGTGCTTTAAAATTCTCAGTTGGATGCAATATATTGTTCCCATGTCGGGGAGCACCATTTTGCTTTCAGGCTTATTGGGGAAGGCCTGCTCTCAGATCCACATGCTGTGGTTAAGCTCTCCCAGCATGGGTGGTTTTCTTTCCCACCGGCTGCTGGGCAGAACGTGTGTTACGCTGCCACATCCTTCATCCACAAACACAGAAGTGTCTAAGGGCTGCCTGGAGGGGTTCCCTTTCTTATAATCTCTCTCACACATATGCACGCGTTATCAGCATCAGAAGAGCTGACGACACAAAGACCAAAACATCCTACAGAAATCAATTAATGCGCTGGAAGAAATTACAGCCTCCAGGAGTTGGCGATCTGAACATGTGACTGTTCAGAAACAACGACAACACTACCCTAACACGAGCAAACAAGCAAAATAACAGCGATGAGGTTTAGGTTAGCCACGGTGTCATAGCCCATACAGATCCTGCAGTCACTGCTCGGGTGAAATTCCAGCCAAGGTCCTTGGGTTTGCACAGGATTATATTAATTGCACGAGTACATCTGCATAGCATTCTGCCCTGAATCCACATGCAAGACTCCAGGCAAAGACCAAAATCCTTGTTACGTCTATGTAATATTGCTACTCTCCTTCAGCGTCCTGTGCAACACACAAATATACACACGTTCTCATACACATGTGTTGCTCTTGCCATCCAGCCATGCTACAAGTCTCTCTTTCTTATCTGTGACCTTGTCTCCATCTGATTTTTGGCTCGATGGAAGCAAAAGGCTGAAAACAGCATTGGTAAGGCCAAAGCTGGAAGGCGAGTGATGGGTAGAAAGTTTCTGCAGGAGAAGCTACTGGAGGACAGTCAGAATTTGGCAGTTTTCAGGAGCCCTCGTGCAGAATTTGTACATGTCCTCCTAAAACAAAGGCCAACACTTGAAACAATGCTGATACCTGTGGATGTTTTATAATGAGATGAAGATGAAGCAGCATGATTTCTGACTTCTTAGTCTTCCTCTGCAAGCTCAGAGAGCACAGTTTGTCAAGGCGGAGGCAGGAAGAAGACTGTTCTTGTGACCTCCAGAAAAAGCTGGCTGAGCCCACTCAGCCGCAGCTACCGGAGTGGTAAATTTATATGGCTACAAGGATTGCACAAAGCAAGAAGAAAGAAAAAGCCCAGCCTCAGCACTCCCATCACTGAATGAGATGAAGGGGAAGGAAACAGTATTGAATTTCTTTCCAGAGGAGCTCAGGCAGCACCACTGAGCCAGCGCTGTTTGGAGGAGGAAAGTCATCTGTCTATCTTAACTGCGAAGGATGAGAAGAACCGTTCTCAGCATTAGCCTTTCTTCAGACTTCTTGCAGAGTGTGAGACTGGGGTGCCATCAGGTTGATTGGGAAATCTCCATTAATGGTAAAATATGGAGAAAAAAACAACCCTGGCTGAAAGGAGCGGTTCGATTACTCCAGTCAGGAGCTCCCAACCTCAGCAATACACCTCATTTTCACATTTGTAAGTTGTGCTCTTAAACATGCTGGGTTACACATACATTAACTAGAGAAGCACACAAATAAATTAGGTGGAACAGGCTCTGTAAATATATAGATAAAGTGCCACTGTGAACGAAATGGATGGCCGAAAAGTTCAGACCAATTTTCTGTGCCAGCAGCTGTGATCTGCTCTCCTGGAACTCGGAGCCCCACTGCTGCTGAGATGTGCCACAGTTGTCTTTTGCATGTTCATGGTCTGGCTCTTCAAATGATGTTGAAATGACAAATTTCAGGCCAAATTGTGCTGGCAACTAGCCAAGGATCAGATGCGCCCTCTCTGGCAACACTTTCATAAATTTCTTACCCAAATGGGCAGCTTAAGCAAGAGCCTGCAAAGCTAAAATTGAAAAATAAGAGGCAATCGGAGGAGGTCCAAGGCTGATTTTTTTTTTTCCCCATCTTGTAGCTATCAGAAGAAAGAATGCTCTAGTATAAACTTGAGTGATCTAAACATGAGTTCAGGGAGCAGAA
This sequence comes from Nettapus auritus, assembly GCA_011076525.1. Lineage (NCBI taxonomy): Eukaryota > Metazoa > Chordata > Aves > Anseriformes > Anatidae > Nettapus > Nettapus auritus. The sequence goes on from CM021774.1 coordinate 19,172,645, forward strand.
TTTTCAGCCAGCAGCCCCTGATGTGTTTGATATGCCATCGCAGGACATCGTGCCCCTGATATAAGGAAGTAAAGCCATCTCCTATCTGGCACCCTATCTGATATTGGCCAGAGAAGAATGAAGAATGACAGCATTAAAGAGGAGATCACATCCCCCAAAGTTCAGCCAATCTGTGAAGACAAGTTGGCCTCCACACCAGTAGCAGAAGATAGAAAGAAGCATGAAATATGTCCTCAGTAGGACTTTTTTTCTGACTAAGAACCTTCCTCTTCCTCACTCCTGCTTCATCAGCTCCTGTGAAGGAAATTCCCATCAGCTTTCTAGATGACAGGGATTGGTCTGCACATGGAAGAAAAGTGACAACTAATAGGAGGGCTCAAATCAAAAACTGCAAGAGACAAGAATAAAACCTTATGATCAACTCGGTCAACCCCATTCCTCACCAAGAAGTTTTCTGAAGGTTTCACAAAGGAAAATTTTGCACTGGATTAGAAATGCAGCTGATATATATATTAAAAAGGGAGTCTATGTATTCTATGCAGCATATTTCATATCTAGGTATAGCCAGTATCTTGTAAGTAATATTTCACACATAAAGCAGCTTACATCAGTTGTAAGTTATATTTGCTTTCCTGTCCCTGTTAAGAGATCACGGTATTCAGGGCGAGAAGGGAAATGTCATTATTTCTGAAGCTTGATAGCACGTTATACATCACAGAAGCTTCTGTTTCTCCAACATACAGGAATACAAGTCTGTATTTGATTAACATAAAAAGACCCTTACCAGAAAGTGAGTAATCTGTATTAGTCATCCTCATGGCTGGAGTATAAGATACACTTGGCATGTCATGGCCCTTCTCCTTCTGTTTCCGTCGATACCACACAAACAGTGCCAGCAAGACCATAATAATTAGAAGGAGAATAATAATTCCAATGATTGCTCCCACTGAGTGCCTCTCTGATCCAAGAGCAGGGCTAATTTTAGTATAGGGGTTTAATTCTTCCATCATGAGAGCCGCTGTTAAAAGTAATTCATAATACATTGTAAATTGAATTGCACATTTCATTTTTGAGATACTATTCTTTTAAAGCAAATAGATCATTGTTAAAAAAAATAAAAAAGAGGGAGGTGGGGAGAGAGAGAGATTTAACAAACAGAACTTCACTGTACCTTGATCACATCTGATTCCTTTGAAGCCTGGACTGCAGTAGCAAGTACCTGTGACATGGTCACATGTAGCATTATTCATGCACTCACACAGTTGTTTGCAACCATAACCAAATGTTCCTGGTGAGCACTCTGGGAAGCCAAAGAAAAAGATTGGAAATAATCCTGATTTTTTTGAGGAGAGGGTGAAATTCTTGACATGGAGAAGCCAGCTGAAAAGGGTCCCTTGTTTAGCTTGCATAACACTGCTGTTAGATTTCTGTTTTTAAGCAGGAGATAAATACATTTAGTGTACAATTTGAGGCACTACTTATTGAGCTGGAACATTCTTTCTGGAAAAATCAAACAAGACTTCATGATGATCAAACTTATAATATGTACACACTTTAAAAGCCTTGATATATATTAAAAGCATACAGAATTTAACAGAGCATGATCTCAGAAACTGTAGACAATGTCTTGAAAGAGCAAAGCATTCTCCGCCATCTCTGTACATTGTTTTCACAAGGGGACTGCAAATAGAAGTTTAGCTTACCTTTATATGAACAAAATAGACTTTGACCAAACAAATCCAACATACTTTCATATTTATTCCCACTAGTGCTAGAGGATTAATATAGCATTGGAGATGGAATTACAGAACTGAGCATCTGAACGGTTTGATTTGCTCCACTTTTGTATTAGGATTCCTACCACTGAAGGAATTTCTATTCGGCCTTTATATTTCTATCAAAGACAAAATGATTGAATGTCCAACTGAGAAATTTATTCATACAATTACGATGATGGGCTATTACAATAAATCTGTAGGCAGCTTACTAAATTTCTTGAGGCAATATTCAATATCAAATTGAAAGAAACAACTTCTGTCAAATCCTACTTATTTTCATAGAGAAGAAATTATTGAACGCGTGCACACTTGCTATGATTCTTAAAAATACGTTGTTTGCTTTAAGATGTGCCTTCTTTTGTGTCACTGCAAATGTTTTGCACAGCGTGACAACACCTCCCCAGTGCGAGTCTCTAAGTAACTTCCAGTAGGCAAATGTTGATATTAAATAATGAGCATTAGCCTGCATCTTTATAATGATTTGCAGTACATATAAGAGGTGTATCTCTTTCTTCCATATGCAGGTCCTCAAATTACGTAAAACAAAATTATTTCAATTAATGCACATTCTGTTGTTAACCTGTAACTTCCTTAAGGTTACAGGTCCTACTTAAGGTTGCAGGCCTCTGTGTTTAGGCATTTCATCGTGCTGGATTTGACTGCCCATCCAGCAGGATTCTGAGGAGGAAGGAGTCTTGATGCGGAGATACTTTTAGATTAAGTAGCAGAAAAGCAAATTAAAAAAAATAAAAATGAATACATTAGTAGTTTGGATAGAAAATAAAACCTTAGGCTTTGTACAAAGGTTATAGATTATAAATGCTGTTTCTTGTATAAAACCGTCTACTATGATACAGTTCTATATGAAACTTTTTTCTTTCCTATTTTATTCCTGGTTGCAGTAGAGGTGCACACAAACTCACAGTAAATTGGCCACTTACAGAATTACAGTGGTGCCATATGTAATCCCCACATGAGCATGCAAATTTGGTCCTGAGACACATACTTGGATGCATGTAAGTATGTGTAAATGGAAAACATGTTCACAAATTTAGTTATATGTACTAATGCATGCATAAAGACCTGTGAAGTAAGCATCAGTGAAGAAGCTTTAAGGCAGGCTTTTCACTTGCAGAGCTAGCAGGGATGTTACTGTATTAACCCACTGCCAAAAATAAATAAATAAATAAATAAATAAATAAATAAATAAATAAATAAACCTGTGGAATTAATGCAATGGTAAGGCGAGATGGATTTTACCCTGTATTTAGAATCCAAGTAAGTGTGTGAGAATTTTCTTTTGATTTACTATACCAAACAAACAAGTAATTATTCACCTGCAGCACATACAGTTTCCACTACCTTAAATCTTTGTTCTTAAAAGAAGCTATTTGGCACAGCGTGCTAAACATGCCAGCAAGACATTGACAACAATTGCAGTAAGATATGCAAGCACCCTTGCAAGGTAATTGAAGTTCATTGTTAAACACTTGCTCGCTACTCAAGTTAAATGTAATCCTTCCAAAAATGACAAACAACTTTTGTTTCCTTGACCTGTTTTCGTCATAAAGACGAATCTTTATTTGGTCCACATCTATAGCATAATGGCTTTGGGAAGAAAACTCCAATATTCCTCAGAGGTCTGACAGTAGAAGGACGTTTTTTGAACTGTCTTCCTTTTGCCTTCCTTCGCACCTATAGGGAAACCTAATGCTGTTGCTCTCAACAGCATTAACAAGGCATGATACAGTTTGTGGTAATAATAATAAGGTACCAGAGGTTTGGGAAGACTCCACTGAGTGTAGTGACTCACTTTCATCTCACCGAACTTTAGGGTGGGAATGGAAAGGCCTAATTTGTAGTGGATTCACCATATTTCATTACACTTAAACAAACCGGGTGGCTTTCCAGAGGTGCCTTCTTCTCCCTATGGATTATGCAAAGTGCCTGGGGTCGCGGTCTTACTGACACCCTCAGTTCATAGCCTCAGTTCACTTCTGCAAAGAATTTTGACCCCCTTACCCTCCCCACAGAAGAATGTAAAAGGAAGTCACGCAGCAACTTACTTTGCTCACATTGTTTGCCTGTAAATCCAGTCCTGCACGTGCACTGGCCGGTGATGTGGTCACAGTCTGCTCCGTTCTGACACTGACAGACATTGGCACAGTTTTTTCCATAAAAAGCAGTTGGGCAACCTGGAGGGAATCAGAATAAGGAAAGTAATAAGCTGAAACACAAACCCAGATGTGCTAACAGCACAAAATAGGTAGGCCTATAAATCTAAGGATTTTCAGCCTCTGTATATCTAAAGACATTTATTTGATGATCTAAATGCAGAGCTACCACAGCAGCCAATTTTCTCGCAGTAGTGTTTCTTGCATCTTACAGAACTGCCTCTTAAGCCTTTCAGAAGAACGAAAACCTGATCCATGTACACAAACTACATTTTCAAGGAGCGAAAGAAGATGGCTAGTCAGAAATTCTCTAAAAGGCCAGAGATCAATTAATTACTTGCAAGTGAAAGGGCCTTCTCAGAAGGCTCTCCAGAATCTGATCTCCTCATTCGTACAGTGCTGATAATTTCGCTTTGGTAGGATGGGAAATCTCCAACACTTTCCTAAAGCAGACGATGTATATTGGGGCTTTAACAAGCAGGGGCAAGGACTGTACAAGTTTTGACATCGAGTCAATAATCTAAATGATTGGTTCCTCTTTTACAGAGTGCCAAAGCTATAAAAAAATCTCGAAAAGCTTCAGGACATTTTCCTCTGGGTGACACAAAGTTATTCACAAGTACGAAGCAGGTGGTTTAACAGCCAAGACTGCAATACTCGGAAGGGACACGAGGTAGCAGCACATACTTTGACAGATTCCCTGACAAAATAACGTCTCTGAACGGCTTACGCTGAGTGCAGTAGAGCCCAGTCCAACCATGAGTACATCTACATTCTCCATCGTAAGGGCTGCACATTGCTCCGTTGTGGCAGTTGCATGAATGAAAGCAATCAGGGCCCCAAAAACCTGTGGGACAAGCTATGAAAATAAGAAACGTTTGTCAGCTGACAAAAAAACAAGGATACTACTTGAGTGCTGTGGAGGAACAACAATAAAGAGAGAACCTGTGAGACACCAGCAAAGGCAGAACTTCGCATTGAGGAGCTTGGCATTGCTGCAGAAGCAATTCCCTGACCACAACTGGTTCACCCAAGCCAACAACTGCTTTGCAAAGCCAGGCTGGAAACCTGCACTGTCCAACCCTGGCACTAGTGATTTCTTCTCCATGTAGGTCAGGTGGCAGCATCAGGTCTGTGCTACGTGTGGGCACTGAGAACCACTGAAACGGTGACGCTCAAGACTACATTATGCTAAGTGCTCTGGTGACTCTCCCTGCCTTACTTGTGCTATCTGTGAAGACAATTTAGACAGGGTTTTAAGATATGGAGGTAATTTAATTTTCTTTTTGATATTCAGGAATTCTTGCATAATAAAGCACAGCTATTCGTGGTTTACTTTTGCTATGCAATCAACTGCTAAAATTACCACATTCATTTGAAGCGCAGAGCACTACTCAAATTATGTAAAAATGTAAAGAAAACTTCTTTCAGTATGAATTCTCATCCACAAAATCAGATTGCTTTTGTTGATGGGGATAATATTAAATTAAAATCTCCAGGTCTATTATGTACTTCTACAAGTACAATATTAATACACTTTCAGAAGTTATTTTAAGCCTCCCCTCCAAAAATGAATGCAGTAAGTTACAGTTATTAGTGCCAGACTAAAAGATCCAAAATGATGATAACCCTTCAATATAACAACTATATTTTTGCTTTAAAAAGCACTTTCCATTGCTTCCTATTAAAGACATGAATTAATAAGGCATGGTTCCCAGGAAACCTGAAAGTACAGAAACCATGCCTATTTCCATGTATGCCATTGGCTCCAATTCTGACGATAAATGCAAGTTTCTGGCATATGACAGACATATCTAAAGCCAGAATGAATAGCAAAAAACCTGCCGTGACGTAAATCAAACAAAAGGTCACTGAACTCACACAATGTAAAGCTGAACGGGATTTGGCCTAAAGTATTCATGTTATAAGCAACCAGAAATATTTTTAAAAAGCCTTTGTAAGTCAGAGCTGCAGGGTCTTTTAATGTCTCCAGAACTGGCTCTGGAGCTGGAGCTAAAATTATCTCCTTTGTGGCTCCATCTCTCGGTCATCCCAGGTTAACTGGTGCGGAGGGAGGTGGGACCGAAATAGCTCCGTGCCGGACTGCAGTACAACAGGCCAGGTGTCCGCAGGAGCCTGGTGTGAGGCCAGCTTCACGTTGGGAGATTTACACTTTCTTTACAAGAAGGTAACTGTGGAAACAGGCATGTTCCTGCTTTGTTCGTCCAAAATACCAAGCAGCTATCACCATTTCCTCCTGCCTTCTAAACTGGCAGTTGTTGCTACTCAACTGGGCTGCCTCACTTGGTAAGAAAATCTCATCTATTTTCAAGGTTAACAGAAACTAACAGTCATTTCCCAATTACATGGCTAAATATAATGAGGAATCTGTGCAGCTTTCTGTCTTTTTTTTTCCCCTTTTTTGAGTGACAGCAATATTCTGCCTGTGGAAGACACACAATAAAAGCAAAATTACAGCCGTCTGTTTTTATCCGATTCCTACTTTATCACTTGAAGTTTAATATATTTTACTCTGGAATGCTGTCTAATATGCTAGTTGTATCCTGAATATGAAGTAACAGTTCTGAATGATAGGATATTGCTTCCCTCTGTGATCTATCTTCAATTAAGGGATGCTCTCAGGAAATGACACTTTGGGATCAGCAAATGCCAATCTTCTACCTGGGCAATTTTTGAGAAGAAATCCTCCATCCCTCCAAGCCCACATTGACTTTTACAATTAAATTACATTTAATAGAAATATTTCAGCTGCCTAATTTCTCAATTCTATGGGCTCAGTACATGAAAACATTTACAGGTTCATAATTTCTAATGTAATAGCAGAAAGAAAATGATTTCAAAAAATAAATAAAAGGGAATTCAGCTAGAAATTAAAAGGGAGCATGGAGCTTTCTTTTCTGATAAGAGCTTGTGACCTCCCTTTGCTGTAATAGACGTTGGTAACGGCTTCTGCAAATTCCAGCTGCATAAACTAAGCCAAAGCTAACTTAGATTAATTAAAAGAAATAAGCTATAAAGAGAGTAAGGCACTGGCTGCTGTAATACTTCAGGGATTTTCCTAGAATCTGCCTTTAACTTTTGGAAAACACTAAACAGGAAAACATGTTATTTTAAAGCGGAGGTGGAAAATTAACACTTTGCTTACTTTGAGAGCAGTCCTTCCCTATCCAGCCTGGAAAACACTGACACGATCCATCAATAGGATTGCATGTCCCGTTCTCGGTGCACTGGCAGACCTCATCACAGTTCTTCCCGTATTTTCCACTGGGACAGACTGTGGAAATATAAGGCAGTTCACTGAAAGCTCTTCGTAATGAATATTTGGAAGTCACAGGACTTAACATTTAGCAATTAGAGAGAAAAATAATTATGACATTTTTCTTTGCTGAAGACAAATGGGCAATTTTTTTCTGGAAATAAGGAAGAGATAGAAGAAAGCATTCAAGTCCATTGTGTTTGCTTACTTCCCAAGCATAAAAACATGAAAAAGTCATCTTGAAACACATTTTTCTGATGGAAAATGAATCTGATACAGTTAGAGGCATCTATTCACCCATTCACCTTGCTGTAGTATGTGTTCAGTTATGTTGCAAATTAAGGTTTAATGGATTATATATTTTTGGCTGAGAGTTGTTAAACTTGTGCTGTATCTTTACAGAAGTAGGGTCTATTCTTGCTGGCCCACCTAGCTTGTTCCTGAAACTGGAAGAAAACAAACTCAGATTTTTTTTTTTTCCAGAATCATCTTGTAGCAGCCTAAGCAGAGTGACATAAAACTAATAGGTATATCTTCAGCCTCACACCAAACGATTGGAAATCTTTAACTTTAAAGTTGATGGAAAGCTCTGCTCGGTAATGAATGAAATGTGTAATTTCTGTGCTCCTATTGGCTGTGTTCCCTGACAAAAACAAATATATTTTCAAAACAAGATAAAATACGCAGTCCATCTTTGCAAAGAATGTAACAAATGGAACTGGACTTGTATCCTGGTAAATAATAGTGATGTCAAAAAAGTGATTAAGGCACTTCCCTGAATTATGCAACTAGTTTACCACTTCAGTCCCTCTCACTTTCTCATGTGCAGTCTCTGCAGGTGACCTCAATCTATCCTGACTGTGAATCAGCCACAGATTGAAATCCTGAGCTGTGATTCATTTGCTTTTATACAATATGCCATCTTCTACTCTTACTATGGCAGAAACCCGAGAATGGTGCAGAAAACAATAGCGTATAGTCTAGCTGCAGACTTATCTGTAGGAGTGGATAAAGTTGGCTTTCAAATTAGGTGCTAAACAGAATAGTTCTCTACCTGAAAAGAGATAAAACTAAACACATTATATGACACAATGAAAAGAACAATATACGGACACAAAGAAAAAGAAAGAAGGAAAGAAATGGCTTCATATCACAGAAAGAGCAGAAACTAAAATGATACGTCAGCCCAGGTTTTCATATATGCTAGCACCATTTTTCACTTCCAGTGCTCTATACAGAGCAGTTCAGTGCAATATTTTTATTGCATCTTTAAGATGGAGATAGATAACATCACTTAAATGAAGCCTGGATTTTTTATCTGTACAAAAAATAGTTCTCAAAAGACTTACTTAAAATAGGAGCTGATTTACACTGCAATGTGGAATACTAACAAATTAGGAAAAGATTTGTGGTCCAAACGCTGATTCTGACAAAGGCAACAGGTCATATTTTACAAAAGAAATGCTTTGGTTTGGCACAGTGAGAGCTAGCAGAGGGGTTCCTACCATGTGAGCACCTCTTGTCTTAGTGAAATAGTATGATGCCCTCCAGGATGTCAGCACGGAAGGATTACAAAAGCTATCCTGCCAAAATGGTTGTTCTCTTGTAAAGCTGTGAGATCCACATTCAAGCGCTTCTCAAAATGCTTCAAACGTTTTAAACAAAGCTGTAAGGTAAGGACTAATAGTGCCTTCTTCAGGAACAACCTGATTGTACAATGCAGGCAGCGATGTTAATTAGCTATAAAAGCTCTGAAGTGGGACTCTGAAAGTCTCTGTGGGATGTCAGGTGTGTTGCAGCAGCAATAACATGTTATTATCAATCCATCTTGCTACATGATTGGGAAAGATACTCATAAAACAGCTGCTTAGTTTTGTGCTGCTTAGAATCCTTAGTACAACCATGTCAACTTGTACAATTCTGGAGGCTACACAGCTCCTTGCATGCATGTGCTGCTGCTGATGGGAGAACATTCCTGCTGCCAGAAAAAGAGACAGCACAAGGAGATGAAAATTCAAAAGTGAAATCTTTGTTTCACGTTTTTCTAATGGAAAACATTAATTAGCATTTTTCTTTCTCCAAAATAAAGTTACATGCTAACTCATTATGACAAACTGCAACACAAATTGATTTTAATTAGGACATGAATATTTTAAAATTAATTTGCTGGATAGATCAACATTTCAAAGTAAAACCAGAAGTGCTGAACATCTGAGCAAAAATAAAATAGAATTTTCTTAAGAGGATAATTAGTCCTGCTTACGCTTTGAAATCTGGCTAACTTTTCACATAAAATGGACAAATTCACTGAAATATGTTCATTTTAATAAATTAATTGGTATAATGTTTAGTTGACTATACAGCATAGGGAAAAGGAAACATGGTTACATTTAATCTGTTTAATGATTTTGCATAAGTACTGTCTGCAATTTCTAACTTACTGAAAAGCAGGTCATTAAAAAATGTCAGTTCAATTTTTACAAGGATGGTGACTTCACAAGGGCAGTAGCCATTAAGAATCATCTCTTTTCAATTTGTGTGTAGAAAATACCCCCAGTGGTATGCGATAACTCAGACTCTGCAGAATACTGCAGTGATTTTGCAAGCAGTTTTAGGATAAGACTGAAAATGGAACCTATGGTTAAAAGTGGACTAATTTTCAAAGGTACAGAAAAAGCTACACTGAGGCGTGTTGGGGAGAGTTGGAGCTACTCTTAACCTGTGAGAATGAACTCTTTCGCTACCTCATTGCCAATTTTTCTTTCTCCTACACTTGTGTTTGGGTGTGTGTGATTTCTGCTGTTCCCAGAGTCAGGTCCTAGGTGGTGAACATTAGGCTGCCTGCATTAACTTGGTGTCTGGTCTTCTGTAACTGAGCTGTCCTGCACCTTAACTAAAACCTGCTGCTCCTGCTGAAAAACAGTGTTTGAAGGTGTCATCGACATTTAGGGTATGATAGGCTTAGTGAAAAGGAAAATGAAACCATTGGATGGCTGATATATTTACAGCAGGTGTCTCATTCTGTATTCATTTCAACACAGAGCGGCAGACCTGTTTTATTTATGAAAGCAGGAGCACATCAGATTTACAAAAGGGTGACTAAGTACCTATTTGCATTTTGCCTCTGAAGTAAAGAATTCTTGTGATCTAAACTGCTGAAACAAGGGGAAAAAACGCAGAAACATTGTGATCAGTCTTACTGCAGAGTCACAGCCACGGAAACTTGGGAAAGATGGTGGCATTTGGGGATCCTGGGCTCAGTACCTTGGTTGCAGAGTGCGCCAAAGAATCCTGGCAAACAGTCACAGTGTCCTGACACGTGGTGACAGGGACCGCTGCTGTGCACACACTGAGGGCACGGCTGGCTGCAGTGGTGTCCATGGAAGCCGGGGGGACAAACTGAAGACAGAACAAAAGAAACCGTCACAGGTTTGCAGATTTCTCATTGCTGAGAGCTTTAGAATTCTCTCTTTTGTCTTAATCCCAAACCAATAAATTTTCTGTTTTCTAAAGTCACATAGTTTCATGAACAGCAGAAATTATGAAGCCAGTTAGACTATCCCATCTCTACTAAAGTGTGGTCTCTGAGTAAAACTGTTCAAACATCCATATCATCCTATATCGTGTAAGTGCTTGGCTATTCTATACCACAGATGAGCTCTCACAGCACCATCTCGCTCTCATGACACTAATTTGAGTCTCTCTAGCCCTCTCCAGCTAAACTGTCACAAAACATGGGAGTTTAAGACATTTGATGCCTCATATACCGCTGGCAGATATGGTTAACATCTGATAACATCTTCCAATGCTTTTAAGATAGGCAGGAATTCCCACACATACATGGATAACAGAAATTCAGAATACCATTTCCTTAGTAAATTAAGAAATCAAGGAAGGAATATTAGGAAATTCAATGTTTTCCTTCTAAGCAACTATGTCAAAAGCTGATTCCTAAACACATTAGGTGCAATACCTGTGTTCAATTAGGACCTTCAGTTTATACATGCCATTGCAGGAGCAGCATCCGTCAGTGATGAACAGAATCTAAAAATGGTAATTATGGCAACAGCATACAAGATCACCTAATTTGCATCAGTAATCACACTAGACAGCTGAGCAAACTTGCCATGAACTGTGTGCTTAATTTGCTTAAAACTTGGATTGAAATTATTACAGAAGTTGTCCATAAGGTATGCCCATAAGGGCCAAGATTAGGGCCCAGTATCTCTTATGAACAGGTATTGTAGCTTCTAAGCACATGTAGAATGAAAAAAACCATCCGCTGTCCAAACATTCACTGCTACAGATAAGCACAAAAAAACCATGAAATTGCAGTAAGTAACAGTAGAAAAGCCTTTATATGTTTTTGGTTTTACTCCTGTGACTCTCTATTACCCAGTTCTGCCTCAGTGGTTACTATATCATGTCTGCTCTATTTTTGCACTGAATTTTTCTCTTGGTCGGTATGTTCACAGTGGGTGTCAGGTTCTTACACTACTGCAGATTTCCAGCTGGAACTTGGCTGACAGGTTAGTTGATGATGCACTTGCTATAAAACAACCTGGATCATTCCTGGAGACGTTTTTGCAGGTCTAAGAGCAGTAAACCATCCTGGTGTCTCATGTAATCCTGATTACACAGACAGAACAAGCTGGAAGGGTGTCATCTTCAGTACTGCCCTTTATGGGCTGAATTCTGCTTCTAAATCAGTTTCCAAGAGGGAAACGGGAATGATTCTGAGTAAAATTAGCAATCTAAAGCTACCTTCGCCTACAGAGATGTCCTCTTCATGATGTAGTCTTGAGTCTAAATCCAGCAGACAAGGTGGGAACAAGCTGAATTCCCTGGCTGTATCTTCACAGATTCAGCAATGCAGAGAGCAGAAGCATCCAGAGAACCCCTCTGCTGTCACCCCAGAGGGAAGGAGAATTTCTCTTCATTAAGTTCTTAGCAAATGTCCTCCGGGAACAGCCTGATGACTGGAGATGCAAGCTGGGGACATGGTTTGCCTCTTGTAGACTACATGCCATGAGCTGATAAAACTAAGCTGTTTTTTTTTTTTCATCTCAGAAAGGCCAGAAACTATTAACTTCTGGAGGTTTTGTACTCTTAGGGTTTCAAATTTGTAAAACAATTTCTTCCCCAATTCCCAGAAGCTCTGAGCACCACATTTCAGCCTTGGAGAGAGGTTTTACAGCTATATAGATATGCTGAAGCACCTGGAAATTGGGGTTTATAATGGAAATGCTTATAGGCCATTAACTACAGCGGTGCTAGAGGTCAGCGTAATAATGGCTTTAAATAAAAACTGTCAGCTACAAATTATTTTTAGAGATGAGTGTGTGCTAGTGTCAAGTGTAACTGGTGAAATCAGTAGGGATATATGAACTGGGCATGGGGAATGTCTTACAGGAAGAACAAGGGCTGCTGCAAGAAAGGAAGACAAATCCATTTCTTGTTTGCATAGGAAGAAGGTTGCATTGGTTTGGATCAGTGAGTAAGGGTCCCTCAGGGGCAAATGCAGCTTCCCAGATAAAGCAAATGAGAGGATTTTTATCTCCTTGACACATTTTAATATGTAGCAGCAGAGCATCAGACAGGAGCTATTTCAGGCAGCTGTGTTTCTTTTTCTGGCATATAAGAAAACATTGCCTTGTTGTTTTGATAGCCAACACTCATCTACTTGTCATCATGTGATGGGCCAGAGCTGACTCTACTTAGCAGGTATCCTACAGTTTACTGTGACACAGCTGTAAACCAGATCTTGCACTAATCTTGCCAAGTTTGGTATCAAAATCTTTGCTCCTTCTTTCAGGTCACCTGTAACCTCTGAGAGCTGTGGAAGGCCAGAAGAAACAGAAGGTGACACTCTACACAGCAGTCCTGACTTCTTGGTCAAGAAGAATTTCTTTGGCCTTTACCCTGAGGAACTCATGAGCTAAAGCAGCTCAGAAACACGTGGCTCTGCATCTCCAGTGCCCAAAAAACCAGCATTTCCATCTGCTTTGCATCCACCACCACATCTATGGGAAGTCTTACTTCTCTGGCACAAGGGTCCTCGGTATCCGGGTGCACAGTCACAGGTGCCGTCCTCTGGGGAGCAGGATCCCCCGTTCTCACAGTTACAGGAGATGGAGCAGTTTGGTCCCCAGCGGCCCTGGCTGCAGATATTGTCACAGTGGATGCCTGAAGAACAGAAAGGTGCACGTTAGGTTTCACACAGCTTACTCTGCTCATTGATCAAAGAAATGTAGGGGTGGATTGACACCTCACAGAGCAAACAAGGGAATCTGAAATAGAAATAGCTATTCTTTTATCTGCTTATTAAAGTGAAAATTAAGAAAATGCTAAAGAAGTGAATTCTGCAGGTGTCAGTGGGCTCCTGTGCAATGCTTAGCACCATTTCAGGAAGCTCTGCGTGTCATCTGAGAGATGAAGGTCAGGAATTGCTTTAAAGTCGCAAAGGATCTCAAATAACTGGCCTGGAAATATGCAGTTGATTGAAATCTGATTACTTAGCTGTTGTGAACTGGAAGACTGGGAAAAAAAAATAAAAATCAGGGCTCTGAAAAAAAAAGTCTAGTATTTGGATTCTTGAACATGTACAAATTCAGCTCTATGTTGTGCCTTGCTCATTTCCTGGCCTACGGCACAGGGCTCTGGGTTATTATGCACATGCTCCACATCCACCATGAGCTGAGTTCTGTGTTAATGAACCGAGTTCTGATCTAGCAAGCGGCCATATGTGGCCATAGGCTGATCATCTGCATGCTAAACGGAGACTGAGACCTGCCAATCCAGCTCCCAGGGATTCCCGGGGTTGTTGTTTGATATTTATTATTATGAAAAGCAAAGCTTGGAAACACGGGAAGAAACACACAGGCAGAAAGCTTAACATGAGGCTTCTGGCATTGTTTCAACTGGTTTTGTTTTAACTGGTGACTTATAAAAACAACCCCGTGCCATGGGTTGTCACATATAAAGGCAAGCGAAGGATTTGATCCTGCACACCGCCACTTCTTCAAGAGATTCTTACTCCACTGGGATACGGCAGCACCAGTATCTGCAATTAGCAGAGCTATTTGCATGATCAAGGGCTCCTTGGATTGAAAAAGGTTTGCAGGATCATGAGCTAAGAGAGACATTAAGCACTGCCAGCTGCAGGGAGTGGCATTAGCGGGAGCACACTGAGATGCTGATAACAACAGAAAAAAAGAATCCCAGGCTGGCTCGAAAATTTTCCTAACAACATTACCACACCGGGCGCTTTACAACTGCTCCACCAAGATTTGATGGCATATGCATGCCCTAGCTAGACTTGCAACATGAAGATGTTCTTTATCATCCATGCACATGTCCCCGCTGCATAATGGGATAAATGCAGACAAGGGCCCGAAGAGCCCCAGCCAGAGGCTGGATTAGCGCATCGCCAAGGAGAAGTACAATCCCAAGTAATTTCCTACACCTCTGATAACTTCATCTGGACGCTACAGGTAATGGACTGTATTTCTGAAGCTGTGATCTGTACAGTCACCAAACTTTGAGGATTATTAAATCAGCTAGAAGTCATTATAAACACACTTACAGTGCAGTTTCAAGTTGGTTTTATAAATCTCTGGAGCTAATACAGTAAGAAATACTGCAGAGCTAAAATTTCCCTTTTCTGAAGATTAATCACACAATTATAATGTCCTTTCCTAGAAAATCTTAACCAAGCATGGCAAAAGTACAGTTTGAAATGGGGTTTTTAGTAATACACGTTCATAGCTTTATTTATAAAGAGGCCTGGTCTGTGCTGTAAAACTTAATAAAAAACACATGAAAATATAGTAAAAACATAATACAAGCTCAGTCACTTAATACTTAAATAATCTGAACCAAAGGGGGGCAAAAAGAGACAAAGAGTATCTGTATAAGTAAAATCAAGAGAAATAATAATTTCACTACAGCCCTCCCTACTCCCCTTTGAAACCAAATCTATCCTTGGATTGCTTTAAAAGTAACCGCTTTGCCTGCACACCTATGTAATAAATCTACTGTACTCTGTAATTAAAAAGTAATACAATAACTGGTAAATAAATAAATCCATTTCATATGTGCATACATATGTGATCATTTATAGTTTTTAAAGTCTCACCAGAAGCTCCCAGACATTAAATTCCGACACAAATGCAGAAAAATGTGTATCTTCTCCTCCTGACTGCAGACTTGAAAATACAGTTCTTATTGTGAATGGGCTATTTATAAATGGAGACAATTAAACAGCATTATTTCTTGTCTCTTTCAGCAAAGTTTGGGGAAGAATGACATTGACTTCCTTCTCTTGAAAGGTAGCTGAATTAGAATGCCACGGCTGTTCTTTGCAGCAGCAAAGTCCTTCCTTTCGTAATGAATAATGAGGGATGTCTTCCCGCTCCTAACGAAGGCAATGAGTCATTGTGAAGCCGATTGTTGTAATGAAATGTAAAGGGGGAAAACGGAAACCTGCATGAAGACACTGATACCCGTTACAGCATTTATTTATTTAATACTTTTCAGAAGACAACTGAGAAGGTGCCGCAGTCAATTTTTATTACTTTATATTACTCCAATTCTCATGGAAGACTTCATTTTTTTGGAGGCTCCTTCTCACACTGAATTGCCAATGTAAATGAGAAGTTAAAATTGCATCTGGACGTGCACGTCTTATGGAATTGTGCTAAAAAAAAAAAGCACCTTAATTTTACAATTCCCTAACTTGACAGCGTATGAAGGGGGAGTCCATCCCTCCCAGCTACTTTACAATCGGAGTCAGTGAAGCAGAAAGCCTCCTTAATGTAAAACTTTAACCTTTGCTTAGGAACTTGCTGATGAACGTTTCTGATAAGCAATTAGTTTTCAATTTCCAGAAATATATAAAAAAAGCTGAAGCTGACACATCTCAGTATCATCTCAAGTTATAAGTATGGATTCCTAACTCATGAACAAATTCTTTGTTTGACAAGCATGATGTAGAAATTAGAAAGACAACTACCAGAAGAATAAGTCCTTGAAGCTGCAGGAAGCAGTTCTATACATAAACTCTATTGCCTAGATACCAAGAAATCATCTCACTGCCTGAGGCTGTAGTTCACAATTGCAGATACTAGCATGAAATTACACTTCCAAGACCTCCTTAAACAATGTTCTGGGAGTGAAATGTAAGTGAAATTCACATAACTTACAAAAATTATAGTTATCCACTGCACATGGGCAAAGGACATGATGCAGTCAGCCAGAGTCGAGGTAAGAGCAGAATCTGCTATGCCTTTTAATCCAGCCTGTGAAACAGGAGCCCCAAATCCTCCACGTCCCGGCATGGATTTGGGGTATTGCAAACGCTGGCTGCTCCCAAGTAGGATTTCCTCTGCCATCCTTTCGACTGTTCTGTACAAGGAATTCACTCCCACCTCCATACTTTTTTCCTTTGCATGCACAATGGTCAGGGAAAACTACAAAGAGCCTGAATGGCTGTTGTGTATGCTGTGAAAAACATGACCTTTACCCACCAGAGCAATCACGAGTGCACTTTTCTACGGGACAGCTACATGGGAGAGCTGTTCCAAGCTGCTTCCCCTTATGGGCTCGTTCAGGATAGTTTGCTACCAAGAGGTAAGCAACTGCTCTCTGGGACATCGGGATGATTTTGCAGATCTTTGGTGCAGACCTCCCAAGGGGAGAAGCAGATGGGTTGTGCAGCGATCTTCCAAGGCAAAGTGGCGTCCAGTGACTTGATGCGATACAAATTTGTGTCTGGCTTACATGGAACAGTAAAAATTTTCAACAGAAGAAGTTTTTGTATTAAATTCTTTGTATTAAAGTACACAACCGGGACTGTGAGAGCTTCACCCAGTACCCACACAGCCAGCATGAAGAGGAGCAAGAAAAAGAAAAAAAAAAAAAAGCTGACAGCTATACAGCGAGGATATAAGGCATCTGCAGACGAGCTGCTTCACATACTGCTTCCATTAATAATCTTAAATAGCTTCAATGAAAGTTTGTCAAAGTAATGCAGATTTAGTGCTGTCTGTAACTATATCACACTGAAGGACTTTGGAGGGTGAAATTCCGGAAAGCCAGATACAAGCAGAACTCCCTTTCTTCTCTCTCCAGTTTATTTGTGCAATTGCGCTCAGGCTTGGGGATTATGTCTCCAGCTCTAAATAAAGTCTGCCATTGTTTGGCTGCCTTGTCTCTAGATAGTTGGAAACTAATACTCTAAACACAATAGAAGAGCAAAAATGGAAGGAACAAATGAGAACTTGTGGCCTATTTTTGACCAGTGCCGTCCCTTGACAGTAACTTCTGCAGCAGGGCCTTCACGCTGCCCAGCATCTAATTATTTTCCAGGGATGTAGGAATTTGATAAATTATAGGATGTTAGTCCCATCCCCCCATGTACTTCAATTTTGTATCTACCAGTGTACAACTGTAATTATTTCTCTGAATAAGAACTTCAGCTTTTTTTTTTTTTCTCAATAATCACAATCTAAAGACAGATGCAACATCAATTAGCAATGACAGGAATAATTTCAGCAGACATTTGAATCCAACACAAACACTGTGCTCTCCTCCACCTGTCTTTCAACATGACATGAAGTCATAATAATCTCTTATCTCTGGCATTTGAATAGCGCTGGAAAGAACTGCTTTTTATGCACAAACAGGCATCGGATTTAGGCTGTGGAAGCCTCAGGTTTGGTGAGTCACGCTTGGCGCTGATCTGGAATGCCTGGTAGCTTTTGTCTCTGGCACCACTAACTCTTAGCGGAGGTTTGCCTGCCTGTTGACACAGCACACAGCGGCACAACCAAAACAGTAGCAACACAGCTTCAATAGCAGCGAGTAGCCTCACAATTATAGCTGCGATTGTAATGGCAAGGCCATTTTAGAGAGGCAGTCGCTGAAAGCAGGGCAGTAAGCACTCGATCGTATTGAAAGAGGTCTGGGAATGCATCCCTGAGTGGGATCTCAAGAGTCGACCGCTCCTTCACGCAACGCAGCCCCCCTCTCTCCATCGTGCAGGGCAGTGCCACCTGCAGAGACCCCTTGGTGGCTGTGCCACCTCTCGCACATGAGCCCTGGGTCCTAGGCACACGGCTGTCTTTCCAGAGCCAGAATCCACTGAGGTCCCCTGCAAGTCTCACCTTGGCCTCCTAATTTGTGCATTTATTTCTGATGCTGATTTCTATATTCATGCATTCACCTTTTGTTTAACCTTATTCTCTTCTCTTTCCCCAGTACTCGTATTGCTGTTACGTTTATGTTTCATCTATAAATTCTATTTAAATCAGTTTTGTATTTGAGATTAGATCAGCATGCTTTCATAAGTGAATCCTTTGCGGCTTCAGAATATAAAAAGTAAAAGAAAATTCAATAAGGACATAAGAAATAAATGTCTGATTAGCTCTGGATCAGCTGTTCAGAAGGTGTTTCGATAGCATATGTACGAGAGTTCATAAAGAATCCTTGATGCTCTTCTATCATTTTTTTTGCATTGTGATATTTATTCCTACCTGAGGCAAACCCCACAGCACAATTCATGACAACTCAGCTTTAAGGATGCTGAAGAACTGGAAAATCTGTTTGTGGACGGTAGCAGATAGAAGAAAACATAAAGAGATCTCCCATAAAATTAAATGGAAACATTAAGAATTGATGGCTGCTCATCCAGTCTGCAAACAAGCTATTTTTGTTTTTATATAGTGAAACTATTCAACAGAGATAACAGCAGCAACATCATCTGTGAACTTTTGTGGTGTTCTCAAAATGCTTTTCTAACTGTAAATTTTTTATTTTTTCAGATCGAGGCTGTGGAGCCCTTATTTACCTTGCTAAGCATTGTTCACTGGTGAGCTTCAGTGGGGCAACTCCTGTGTGTAACAGCCCATCAGTCTAAATGAAAGCTCGACAATCTGGTCCTAAATAATGAAGAATAAGCCTTTCCCTGCAGCCAGTGAAATATTCTAAATTGTCTCTTTTCTCATCATTGCATAGGCGATTTATGCACCCATTAATGTAAGTGTTTTTCTGAAAGTAATATACTTAGAGCCTAATGCACCTCTGTGGAGCACTAATCCTACCCCTATTTTTAATTATCTAGAGAAAACTCCAGATATGAATCATCCAACTCAGGGAATTTATGCAATAAAAGCTTTTGAGGCAAGAGACCCACCTCGCAAGAAATTGAGTAAGTCAAAATGTTTGCTGAAATTAAGGATCATCTGGTTCCCTTTGCTACAGGATATTCCCCAGGGTGCACTACCACCGGAAGAAAAGTTGCTGCTAACAAAGGGGAACAAAATCCTGGAGGGAACAGTACCAACAGGAGTCAGGCCCTACCCAGTCTTCCTTCATCTTTAGGATGCTTCCTTCCCACTAATTCTCAAACTCTGGACATGATTTCAGGCCAGGAAGGAACAGGAACCTGGGAAAGATCCAAGCAGACCATCAGCAGGTAAAAAAGGAGAGAGGAATCTTCAAGTGGTAAAAAATGCATTGTTTTCCTGGCTTTTAAATGTTCCAGCCCCTGAGCCACGAGGTAAGGGTGCAGCTTAGCAAGAGCTGTTGTACAACAGAACATGTGCAAGACTTTCGTGTTTAATAACGCTGAGTGAAATTCAACCTTTTCTGCTTTGTGCAGAAGGGGAAGGAAGATATTTACAACATTTGTCACTGAGCACACTTTTCACCAGTAACATATATACACAACATTTCAGCTCGCTGTTTATTGAATTGTCTCTCCCTTTTCTTCCTTCACACACTGCATGCTAGCATTCAGTATTTAGTCTGCTGAAATGTTCACAAATAATTTTTTCACTGCTTCTCGCCCACATTTATTTATAGGTGAACGTATTGTACACACAGCCAAGCTTATATATAGAATGCCTCCATATTAACATGGAAAATAGTTGAATATCTCTAGCATCAAATTTCATTTTTTCAGAACCCATTAAATTAGGATAATCCAGGATGCCATCCAAGCTATATCTTTTCATACAATTTTAAAAGCTGTCCTTTAATAAGTGAAAATAAAACCAAAAATAAATACGAAGATAAGTGAACTCGTATCTCTTCTGTATTTATAAGACAAATACTGCAATAATTTGCATGCATGCTTATGTTTAGCAGTAGGCTTACTGCAGATTCTAATTATAGTCTAAGGGTCTGATCCAACTCCCACTGAATGAGTGGCAAAAATCCAATGGATTTCATGAAAGGTGAAATATATACTAAAACTGGCACAGGACAAACACAGCTAAACCCCCCCTTATATGAGAACCTGGAGCCTCCTAGATATCTGCCAAGGAAAGCACAGATATAATTAATGTCAGGACATCAATGATGTCTTTGATATAACTTCATAATTCATATTTTTGAAAATTAGCCCTATATCAGCAGGAACCGTACTTAAAGGTTCCTGTCAAAGAGAGAATTTTTAAGCACAGCCTGACATAAAAATCTTATCAACTCACTTGAAATTAAGTCAATGAAAAATTAAAGCTAATTTCTAATAAGCTTATGCTACATTCATAGGCTAAAGGACACTTGTCAAACCCATAGAGTAAGTATACCTTTTCATATGGAAAAGATTTTCACTTTTGCAAGGCAGAGGCCAGAAGAGAGACTAAAATGCATCATTTTAGACTGACTCTTAACATTTCTGGTTTTTCTGTCTGCTTAAAGCTAATGTAAGGATACAGGATAATCACAGAAATAAATTATTAATTTAAAAATCTGGGATAAGACTGCCAAAAGTGATAAGCGCAAAATATGGTTTAGATAATGGGATTAGACATCTAGAAAATGCATGTTTAATAGGACCTTACTATAGCTCCACTTCGGTATTTTAGGCTTAGTATTACAACCCAAGAGAGCACAAAACAGTCCGTTTGAAAAACAAAGCCAACCCCCAGCATTATGAACTCCGAATACCATGGACCTGGTCAGCCATAAACCCGCAGGTACATAAAAATAAGTCCTAGATTTTCTCTAGTTTTAAAGATGCGCAGAAAAGTCAGCTGCCAGTTATATGAGTATACGCTGGAGTAGATCTATTAATGACAATAGAATTATTTTGGCTGCAGACTAGTACAGCTGTGGAGAGGATCTGGCTCTAAAATCGTAAACTAAATACTGCTGCAACTGAGGAAAAGTCTTATTAAAAAAAATAAAAAATATATTTTATGGAAAGCTAAATGGAAAGTTATTTTTTTTTCTTGAAAGATCACCTTCTTGCAAAGAACTCAGGAAGAGTGAAGTTAAAAATACCTTAGAGCTCGCCGTCAAAGTGGTCAGTGTTTCTTTAAAATTCAAAAAGGCCTTCCCTTGAGTAAAAGGCTTATCAGTTTTCCTGAATTAATGTGTCCACGGGAGGGAAGAAACATGCTTCTGTGTTTGAGTGACAGTGCAGATGTCACTCACAGCCTGCAAATTCTCTCAAATGTGAAGTTTCATTCCTCAAAGCTCACCTTATCTGTGACCAGCCTACGTTTCCTGACCCCATTAACTCGCTTATACAATCGCACGTGGAAATCCCTACAACCTGAGACTACCACAACTACTGTACAGTATTTCTGGACATGATAAGAGACAATTAGGGTTTGTGTTGCTGGCAACGTATGGAAGTTACAGAGGTTGTAAAGGACAGTGAAATAGATATTTTGACTTTGTGTATGTTACGGCAAAGAGGGAGACTGCTCTCATGAGACATGAACGAAGTCTGAAGGTGAAAAGTACCATCATGGTAACAAAACGGCTCTTCCTCTACCACCACATGCAATTTTCAGACTTGTATTTGCCATTCTGATTAACTAAGAAGGATTTAACTTATGAAGGGTTCTTGTATAATCAGCTATGGGATGCACACGCCTTTACTTTCCATCTTACCTCTACAATACTGTCTTATTTTCCTCACACATTTGGGGATGTTGAAACCTACTGAATAAACTTTGGCTTTGGATGTTCAGAAAAGCCACTGAGTTTAGCAGTTCAGTGTGATAATTGAGATAGCATCACAACGACAGCGCTCTATAGAAAGCAGACAGCGATACAAAAAACGAAAGACACAACCAAGATTCAGATAAAACAGCATTTCAGATTAAAGGAATTCAGATAAACAGGATTTTAACTGACCTTAACATTTACAGGAATGGAATACATCCCCCTGTAGATCACTTTCTGTTTAATCCCCCTGTAATATCTAAAAGGTTAACAAAATACACGCTGCCACAATTAACTTGAAGCACATTGACTCGTTACAGGGAGGAAATGAGCTTGCTGTGAGTATCAGCCAGGCCTGTGGCTTTTCTTTCCGTAATCTATTTGCAGGCGGGATGTCTGACTGTGAAAATGGACGGACATGGGTCTTAGAGTCAGGATGAGCAGCGGCTGCCTCTGGCTTCCCAGAGAGTCCTGCAAACTTGGCCCAGGTCTTGCTGGGCCTAGCACTGTCACTGAGCCCCCAGGGGAGGAGTTTCACCTGGGCGAGATGAGGCTCATGCCTGCTTCCCTAGGACCTGTTTGCTTCCAAAGGACTTCCAGGAAACGCTCCACCATGCAGCGTTTCTGCACTTGCATTCTCTCTGAGGATACAGTGTGTGCGAGATCCCTAATTAAGCAAACGCAATTAGCACTGAAGCACTCCATTTTCAAGCATTTTCATTTTAACCTGAATATACACAAAATAGCACCTCTCTCGCAAATGACTGGTAGCTGTAAGGTATGTGTGTGCACACGTACACACAGACACACACAGCTGCAAGCACAAAAGCGATATGTATCTAAAATGCATAGCAGATCTGGGGTGGAGAGACCCTTGTTAATCTTTAGAAAGCAATCAGTCTAATCAGACAAGACTCAATCCTGCTGGCGGCTACACTATTCCTTTTTAACCTGGCAATAGACATGAAGACATCTTTTAATTTCAAGGATACTATTTATATGTTAAACATGTGCAAGCTCAAGAACTCCATTCAGTGCAAGGCTAGGCCCTTATTTTTATTTGCAACTGACTTTTTCTTCATATGGATTCAAAGCCAGCTCCGCATCGTGTCACCAGGTCAGATCTGATTTCGGCCCGCACTTGAACAAGTCTCACTGTACTTGTACCACATGAGAGAGCCTTTTGCCAATGTGGCTTTGGTCTTTTAAGTAAAAAGGTTACAGTTTTCCTGCTATCTACAAAGCTGTTGGTGACACAATGTGCCTCTGTACCTGGTTGGGTAATTTTCAGCTATAACAACAGGGTGCAGTCATCTTCAGATCTGATCTGTCTCAAGGTCTAACTTCAGCCTTTGGCTGCACATGTGCAATTCCCCACTGAACTTAAAGGAAACCGTATATGCATGGCTAAGCAGCTTGTTACCAGTGTGCTTATTCATGCATACGGCTGGTCTGTACAGCTTTGTAATCTCCTGGCTGATACGTTGGATTCTCTTCATCATCTTCCCCTCTGCCAAGTATGCTCTGCTCCTGAAAATTACCTTTTCTCAGCTGGTACACATGGAAAGGTGGGAGAGCATCGCCCTGAATAAAAGACTCTTGATGGGTGGCAGTCACAACATAATAAAAGGATGGTAGACTGCTATTAACTTATATTGTATGCTACTCATTCCGTACCTTTTTTCTTCTTTTCCCAGTCTTCCTCCATGCTCCTGCCGTCTATCAGTTTCTGAAGGTTTATATCAGTAACATCTTGAAAACTACTTTAAAGAAAATGGGCTCAATCTTCCCCTTGATCTCTACACAGAACACTGACATCAAGGCGGGGAGTCCCACATGTGGGATGAACATACAGAATATGCTGTTTCAGATGAAGTTTTGTGGCTGTTAGGATCAGAAAACCTCGTGAGTTCTCTGTCTGGTGTGAGTGGGTAGGAAAACCTTCAGATGTTCCACGATCCTGAACTTTTCTGATCTTTTTCAGGCCATGCCTAATTAGTACCAAACTCAGAAAGCACAAATTTAAGCCTGAATTATTTATCACATCATATTTATAAAATGCGCTGCAATACACATCATGGCCCAGTTCACAACAACTAGAGATAAGATTAATCTTTTACTGATGCCATACTCCTTAATATGAAAATATAATTATCTAGCTGAAGAGTTTCTTAAATTACATACTTTCAAACTAGTATGAGCCGAATTTATCCTTGTGTCTGGTGCTAAGCCAAGTGGAAAAAACACTGAGAGCAGAGTTGACAAAACACATGTTGGCTCTGTCTGCCTATCAGCATTTCCAGTGCACACCTTACATGGTCCTGTCAACATCTCAACTCAAGCCTGGTCTCAAATACTAATATAATGTTTTTCTTCCAGAAATGTGATCCTGAAGAAGGGTGCTCCAGAACTACAGAGACATATTGAAGAACAAAGTGCTTAATTTGCACTAAGTGTCCTGCAAGTTATTATACATTTACCTCACCCAATACAGAAATTAAAAAAGAGGGAGATATCACAGAAATTATTCTTACTTTTAGTTGGAGTAATTTGTATCTGCACTGGATGTACATTTACAGACGTGCATGTGCTTGTGAAAGTACAGAGTATTTATTTCAAATGCCTTTGAGAAAAAGGTACATCTTCAGACTGTAAAGTGCATTTTCTGCACTTTCCTCTGAAATGCTACATACAGAAAGATGTGTAATAAACCTTTAGAGTAAATATATAAATATTAATTTACTGTACTTTTAAAAACCATTTTGTCCCTTGAAAAAAAATCACGATGACTAAAGAAAAACCCATCCACTGTTCTTCTGATGGGCATCAATAATGCACAGTAGAGTTTATACGCTTGATGGATGGATATATTGATGGTAAAGAGACTCAAAGAGTGATGAATGCAGTCCAGTGAGTGAAGAACACAAGCTGGAGTGGGTAATAGTGAGCTTATGAAATGGATTCTCATATGGGAAAAAAAAAAAACACTTTTCAGGGATGCATGTCCAATACCTTTGTAAAGTAGCTCTGATGTAAGTAATGTGTGTATAAATTCTTATTTTTGCATTTTACTTAATTCTAAAAAGATGTTTTCCATAAACTATAATTTCATTGCTTTTGCTTCATGCTTCTAAGAGCTGGGCTGCAGTGGCTTGTTCTCCCCGTTAGAAATACAAGGCATGCATTATTTTAAGGCATAAATGAAGGGTTAAGGTAACACTATCCCCAATGTCGGCTGCCTGATCAGCGTGCCTTGCTACGTACATCTTTCAACTTGTACTAGTTTGAAAAACAATTACATTTTCCAAATGAATTGGTGTTCATACCAATGCATTTTGACTGTCAGTGCTGCTGGTGGCTCTGCAGATATAGGCAAGAATATAAGCTAATTTCCCTCCAGGGCCTCTACAGAGAGCTGAGGGAGATTAACCAGTATTTTAGGCAGCTAAGTGTGAAATACTGGTTGGGTCAATAACTTGTCCTCCAGTGCTGCTATGTTAGCTGTCAAAAGGCATATCAGTATGGAGTCAAGTGCAGGTCTGATTGTACTGAGATCTCCAGCCTGGACTTTCAGACTTGACTGAATATTTCTCTCTGCATCTGTGTAATCGTGAGAGCTCTTTGTCAAACCAGCACTAATCTGCTCTCCATAACCATCCTTCCGCGTGATAAGAAGCATGGGGAAATGAAAGAGCATAAAGACAACAGTTTGTGACAAACCTGGTTTTGTATGAGGAGCAGCTGTAATGACTCTCAGCATCCACAAGACACGTACCTGCATCCCCACGTATGATGGCCAGAGGATTCACTGTGGCACAGCTGCACCCCCATGGAAAGGGCCACTCAAGGAGAAAAACGCTGCAGGATTACCAGATGATCTGCATCCCTCCTGAGGATTCTTTTTACAGAAGGCTAACATCTGGCTGCAGGTTTGGAGCTATCTTCAACTAATTTGAATACAAATTTAATGAATGCCAATTTTTGTCACCAGCATGAGTGATTTAGATGTGGGCAAGTTCAGCTGATCTTGTCTCAATCTATTATCTAAAAGTTTGCAGTCAGAAGTCCGGTGCTATAACTGACCCAATAGCAAGTGACAAACAAACAAACAAACACATCCCAAGTTTTACATAGTTAATTCCTAATTTTACCTGTCCAGCCAGCAAGACAGCAGCAGTAACCGGTGACAGGATCGCACCCATCTGCATGGCTACAATCACAACGTTCACTGCAATTAAGGCCATATGTTCCATCCTTCCAAAAATATAAATAAAAAAGTCTCTCAGTAATCAGTTTTTTGTCCGAAAATGTGCAAAATCATCTATCACGTCCCTCTTCATGCTGAGTCGCATTTTTAAAATTAACATACACAGAAGATAGAAATAACTCAGTGCCTAACATTTCTATATAGAACCAAATGAGGAATCACTTTAAAAAACGATGCTCAAGAAAATGCAAATAACATTGCAATAGCTCTGATAAAATACAGTGCAAAACGGAAAACATCTATTTGATTGCTAGAACCCCAATCTGTTATTTATACATGATTTCCTGCAGGTGTCCAGGACAAAATGAGATACTGACCTACTGTATGTTTAGAGCAGCTATGCTGGCTATGCTTTAAAAGGGGATGGAAGACCATCCCAGTCATACTTACGGGACAGGGCTGGTCACAGTACTCCCCTTGCCATCCAGGTGAGCAGAGACAAAAGCCATCAGCTGGCCTGCAGGCGGCTCCATTTGTGCAATAGCATGTCTGGTTACAGTTAAGACCCCAACTTCCACTTGAACATGGAATAGAGCAATCCATTCCTTGCCACCCTGAAGAAAGTTATGAAAAAAACAGCATTTGGGATATTTTCACAGAAAAACAAATGCATGACTACAGCTGTCTGCTGTAATATTTACCTCAGGAGGGTTAAAACATCCTACAAAAGTGTGTTGTGCATGTTTTCTAGACAGATGTAATGGTCTGCCTTTTTCTTGCACAGCACAGCAAGGTGGAACATGCAATCTGCAAGAAAGGCAGCATGCAAACTGCAGCTCTTTGATCCTAGAACCAGTTTCCTCCTGATCTTGGTGTAAATAAAGACAACGATCTTGGGGTCAAAGATTGGCCCTTCAATTATGAACTTCCAGCTTCCTCTGCCAGCATCTATAGGTGGAGAGAAGGGAGGTATAGGTGTCTCTGTGTTGGCTGTTTGCCACATTAAGGTACCTGATGCCTCTCTGGGAACTGCTCAGGCAGCAAGGGCGTGCAGTAACATCTGCTGAAGACCTGCTGAATGTAAGACACTTGCTATTTGATGCTGCCTGTCTCTTACCTCATATTTTTTGGGAAGGATCTTTAATATAAAGAAGCTATTACAGAAAAAAAAAAAAAAAAAAAAAGACCAAGGCCATCATTTCTAACCATTAAGGCTCAAATCTTAACCACCAGCCGCACAATGGCTTTCATTTCACTGCAGCTGTATGTAATGGAGTTGAGCAGTAACTCACAGTTTATACACCCTCATTAAATGGGGTTCTACAGTGATTCATTAATTCATGTTTGAAATGCCAGATTTTATTGTTATTTGCCTCACTTCTGTTTTAGGGCTTATGCATGGCATATAGGGATAACTCATGTTGGTGTTCCGGGGAAAGCACCACTACACAGGGAAGATAAGAAACATCATGTTACGGAGTGTACAAGATTTCTCAAGTGATTACTGGGTACGTGGGTTATGTTCACTACCAAGCACATACGAGAATTCTGGACATATATGAAGGACAAAAATAGGTGAGTCGTGTAGACAGTCTCCAGGGCAGGCAAAAGACTTCTTGTTTTCCAGACAAGGGACAGCCACATCCTCCAGCCCCACGCTGGCTCAGGAGACAGAGGACACCTGCACATAGCTGAGTTGTCACGCTGTAAGTTGTCACCAGAGGATGGCAACAAGACAGGCTCACCCTGCTGACAGCGCTGACAGGGCTAAAGGAAAGACAAGCAGGGCTAAAGGAAAGACAAGCCTCTGCTCTTCTGCCCAGTTGTGTTACTCCAGGTATGGGAGGAGAACTGGGGCTGTTGAGTCCTGGAGAAATGAGGCATTAAAGGGATAGAAAACAAACAAACAAACAAACCAAAAAAAAACACCCCAAAAGCCCAGTTTGGGGTTTGTTTCATATTTCTTTTAGAATGGAACTGTGGCTCTGCAAGCACACTTCGTTCCGGGGTCTAGTCTTGCAGCACAGAGCTTAAGTCTGGCCCCTGTTCAGGGCAGAGACAAAACAGACAGTCAAGCCCCTGTTGAGTTTTGATACTCAGGCAGACCGTTGAATTACCACCAGGCACAAATAGATAGTGGAGTTACTGACTGCACAGCTGTGCCACGTTAAAAGGGGAGAAGCCTTGATGCCAAATTGTAGACGACTGTTAAATCTGAATTTTGTTTACCTTCTTTGCAAATGCATAGACCATCCACGGGGGAACACGTGCCATCATTTTTGCAATTACAAACTGATGAGCAATTGGTACCATAGGTTCCTTCCATGCAGGTAATGGTGCAGTCATCTCCCTGCAAACCACAAAAAAAGACAGAGTCAGCTAAAGAGATCTGAATTGCAGGAAATTCCCATCTCTGCACAGGGAGGCTTTCTCCTTCGAAACAGTGAGCAGAGTGTTATGAGTTGATTGCTGAGTCTTCAGCTCTTGAGCAGTCACTGCTGCTTCCCATGATTATGATGCAATTAGTGCTTTGATTGACTTGGAGGAAAGGGACAAGTTTCTGGCGTTCATTCAGCAGGAGGTGTGTAAGTTACAAAAACAAACCTCCTAGAACAGATGTTAGATCATTAAGCAAAACATCACTTACGAAACACTAATCACAAAATATACAGTCTGAAACTGTGTAAAGATCACTCTGCATTTCTTGGAAAATATATTCTAAGAACATAGTTGTTAAAAAGCTAAAGGATATCCTGTGTGCTCATCTTCCCAGACTGGCAGGGAGGAAAACTGCACAGCAGGTGCATTAGACCTTGATGCATAGCTGGTACCTGCATTTGTTTTCAGTTAATTTGCATGAGATGGTGACTTTGGGAAGAATGCTGAACAAGGAGTGATGTGTACGACAGAGAGAGGAGGCACAGAGAGCAGAACACAGAAACAGTCTCTGTCCTCTTTCCTGACACTGTCCTTTAGGTGTTGGGAAAGCTAGGAAGAGGAGGATAAATACTTATACATTACAAATATATACGATACTTCATCAGTAAATGTTGCTACGGTGCATGCACTGATTAGCTTGTGTGGCTGAAAGGCATTTTTCCTTACTAATGTTGTTCATCTGATGCAATAAGGGAGATAAAAGGCAAAATGTGAGCACAATCCCTTTAAACCTGTACAGTAAGTCCCACAGTCTGGTCAAAACATGTTAGCATATATATGGTATTTTTACTCTGTTTTCTTCTATGTGTAGTCTTGACTTTCACATCACAAATTAGCTCCTAAATTTACTTCTTCAGTGAGTCAAACTGTAATAATTTAATCCTATGTCAGAGAAAGCTCTCCTACTCCAAAGTTAAATAGTAACTACACTGCACAGTGTGACCTATATCATAGCTCAAGGGAAAAGATATTGGTCAAAATGTATTTTTGCAGGTGAGAGGCTTCATTGTGTGATAGGAGCATCCATTTATCAGGAGATAAATGCACAAAATGTCAGCTTCCCTATGCCATGGCAAGTACCTCCAGGAGCCTGTATATCACAGTATCAGACGCTGAGACAGTAAAAGGAAATATGACCAGATTTTGAGCACCATAAACCCTCATATGCCTGTTGTTCTGCCTAGCACCAGTAGGGCTCTTCCTATTTTATAGCAAAAACTTTGGTTTAGGGGGGAGAAATGGTTAAGACAGGTACCACTCAGAAGTAAATCCTACAAGCGCCTGACTTTTGAGTGAAAGCAGCGTTTGCACAAGATGCTGTCTTTGACCTTGGTGGAGTAAAACAAGTTTCTCTGAAAAGGCCTGGCTGTAAAAGGTGCCGTCTTGACAGCCAGAAAATCCAAGCAGGCTGCCCCTCATTACCCTGCCAGCATGCCTACAGAATGAGCTACAGGAACCCACAGCTGAGCGGGATGGCAGAGGGGCATTCAGTCTCCACGCCTAATCAATCGTCTGCCTTTCTCCTGTGTGTGACAATTAGACAGCCAATTAGTGCCACCTAGAAAGCTGTATCTTGTGTGAACGAAACTCCCAACTCATTTCAAGTACAGCGCAGGACTGCTGGTACTGCTGTAATTTCTATGACAACTGACCTTACCTGGATCTGAACCGGTGATCTAGAAGTAAAGGAAAATTCCTTTGAAAAGGAAAGAGGAACAGAGTGATGTGGAGCTAACATATTCCCTCGGGAACTTGATGAACTAAGTCAGCATCTGGGCCACGGGTGGAAGGAGAATCAGGATTTCCAGCTCTTCATCTGGCTCCGTGACTGCGAGGTGGCTCGTGTGATGCAAGGTTTGCCCTGGCCGTGTGCATGATAAGCTGGTGCAGATTCACTCCTTTTCTCTACACCCACTCTGCACAGAGGGCAGTCCGACTGACAGAATAATTTGGGTGCATCAAAGAGAAGGTGCCATATACAAGCTAAGCATCAGGACGTTTCTTCCTCACTCAAAACGCCTTTGAGTTTTGGCATTTGCTGCGATATGCTGTATTTTGTGGGCTCACAGGTTAGTCGTTCTGGCTGTACACCTTTTGTGCCCTTACCTTGCAACAAACCTTACCGGAGAAACTAACTGGCTTAATGAGATTTCTGTCTCTGGGCTTGACAAGCGAGACCTTCAGAACTCTGAGTGACAACTGCCAAATATCCTTAACTTCCTAATTACATAAGAGGCAAATGCACTTGAACTATAGACGGGCTCTAAGATTTTATTAATTATAAATGCACACCCCGTTATTAACATTTTGAACTTGATTGGGGAGAATGACCTATGAAATTAAATGCATTCAGGTACTGTTAAAGATATGTAAATTCCACCTCCCTCTCACCACCTGCCCAAGTGAATAATGCTGCAGTCTATGTCTATCCAGTTGTTAATGAGTTATATATTCTATTAAACTGATTTTAAATGTTGTGCATTGAATCTTCAATCTTGCAATATGGTACTTTATATTTCTATCCTGTTTAGTAAAATTAATCAACAGCTGTGCTTCTCATGTTGATTATTCTTTTTTTTTTTCTATTAAGATCGGGAGGTTAATGAGAATAGTGAAATGTCTGGATGTGGTATACACGATAGGAAGGAGTAGCTAATTCAATCAAACATATAACCCTGAAAATGTTAAAGCTATATTAAGAAATCTAGTTATAAATAACTTGGTATTTTACATCTCTATTTTCCATGTCAGAGTGATCCATATGGACATCACAGACTTTCAGAAGTGCTTCATTTCTTTCAACATTTTCCCTTAGAGTGCCCAGTTTATCAAAACATATCCCTGACGTCTACCCCCTGCCTTACCTCCTGATTTCAGGGGTCAAGTCTGACCCTAAACCTAATTTTTGGAAAAACTCTCTTTACTTGGTGTTGGATCAGGGCCAGTTGCAGTAAATGGCCCGCTCCTTGCATAAAGCAGCTTGCTCCTGCCCTCTTCTTTGCATTCCTGGGACCAAATCCATGAGATGGCATCTCGGTACAACCAAAGACAGGGTGTCCCGCGTCTCAGCACAGCTGCTCAGGAGCTAAAAGGAGTGAGTCCTTTCTTGTTTGAGATTTGTATCTGATAGGATTACCCCAAATAGCAAAGATCCAGGTGGGCATCTGTGGTCCCTGGGACCCTAAAATTCAGCTTTAAATCAAAATGAACAGCACCAATAATGTAACTACCACCACCTATATGACCTTTCGTAGCGTTAATTACTTCAGAAATACTAACAAAGTGGTGCTGAAACTAAATGAAAGACCCTTCTAGTATCAGGAGAGGTTTTGGCACACAATTCTTGTTATTGTTAATTCTCCCCTATGTACTGAGGGTTAGGCCCAAGGAACCAAACACCATTAATAACTCAGGCTGCCAGCTCACATCCATCAGCATCAAATATTAATAGACTCATGAGGGCCAGAGCATACGTCTTGCCGGATGGCAGTCAATAATACGTCTTGTTTCTGCTCAGGCAGAGGTGAAGATTTTCTTCCTCAAAAATTATTATTGTACAATATTAGTAGAGCTTAAAGACACACCGCTGCCTTAGGTGTTAACTGTGTTAACAAGCTCTGGCCACTTCACAAAGTGTTTTCCCTGGATTAATGTTGCCCTAACAGTAAGTATTAGCTTGTTTCTGTTAAAAATACATTCCTGCTGTAAACAAGGGCCAACTTCCTTTAAAATCCTCTTTCTGCATTCAATAAAAATACTTTTATTTACTCCTATACGTTTTGGATCAGGCCTTTAAATCACTGAAATACATTTTAAAAGGAAAAAAAATGCAATCCCAGACTGTAAGAGGAGTTAATAACCCAGCAGCGGTCACCAGCAGCCAGCAAAGTCTGCAGCCATGCCCGGTCTCTCTGAAAGTTTGCCTGTTTAAGGACATTAAATTAAGAATTTCAGAAGTAACTACAACTTACAGGGATATATTTGCCTTGGAGTGCTAGAGGCTGGTTCCACTGAAGTCAGTGGCAAAACAGAAAATCAATTTTTCAAGGTCTCTGCAATGCAGAAGACTAAGAGGAGCGTTATTGGAGTTGGCATCGAGTTTGCATGATAAAGACCTCGGTGACGGGTTGGTTCGAGAGTTCTTGAGGTTGAACCTGCTGAGGTGCTGCACATCCCCTGTTCTGCACATATTGTTGGGGGGCTGACAGCAGTGAAAGGCACTGCATTTGAGCCTCTGGTAATCTGTAATGGGATTCCAACTGCCCTTAGATATTTAACGTGGTATCTCATCTCCCCTCTCTCCCTCTCGTTGCCTTTCTTCGTGCCCGGTGTATTGGAGGTGCAGTACCTGTCACCAGCCGGGCAAGCTGAGTGCTCACGGTGCAGGCATGAAATGGGAAGAAGGGCTTGGTGCAGGGCCGTATGTACGTAGTGATAAGCAGATCAGAAAGAAAAAGTGCAAGTGCTGTTTGTAGCTAACGTCTGCGTGTCCAGATAAGGTGATTGGTATGGACTTAGTACGTAAAAGTACATATTTATGTGTACACACTGAATGTGGCACACCAGCGTGCCGGTACACGGTGTCTGGGCACTGATGCAGATCACAGACACCGTTCTGTATATTTACTTATTTAATTGTAAAATTTACAATTAACCCAAAGTGGTTCTCCACAAACATTCCCTCAAGGTAAACATATGGTATCCAGCAACACAAACTGGCAGAACAAACTAATTTCCCTAATGGTGTTCCAGTGGAAATTAACGTGCTCTTCATAAGCATATTAGCAGCAGTAGGAAACTTTGTACTTTCACTGGTCGTCTCCTTTACCCTCAACTCAAGCAATTTATTCATGACCTTACAATACAGCATCTTTAGTTTCCCAGACATAATGATGTCCTCTGGCTGAATTCCTCTCCCCTCTGGGTGTTACTAATTACTCCCTGCAGATGCTATTATTGGTGCTAATGATATAACGCAGCAAAAAGTTTGGGGAAGGATCTTGTGCCCTGTACAGCCAGGCTTTCAGTCTGCAGGTAGTCGGTGTTACTAAGAACTGACAAAGGTTCCTTTACCCATTTCGTAACATGGCATGATGTAGCTGTGCTGGAGTCTGATACCCATCTAAAATGGCACAATGAAACCACTGATGACCTTATTCAGTCTCCTTTTCCCTTCACCCTTTATATGGAAGAAGATGGAGTGAGGTAGAAAGGACAGGAAAGAGCTTTCTTATGTTTAAAAAGTGACATTTTATGTCACTTCTTAAGTCACAAGCTCATGACTCATCCAAAGACACAGCCCTTCACAGTCCTGAATGCTGTATCACATAACCTTTCGAAGTACTATAAACGCTTTAACCAATATTATTTAATAAATAAATGAAATAAAATGTATTTTTGATCTTGCTATAAAATACACAGAGAGCTTATATGTGCACATATAATGAACAGAAAGTCCTGGTTTCTGGGTTAACTAGCTGTAGCCAAAGCCTTTGTTGGGCTGCACAGGCTGAGGGGGGAGCACAAGGTCCCACAAAGGCAGTCGGGGCACAAAGCTGCTGTAACGGAGCAGAACTCCACACGAATAAAGGCAGCAGATCCTAGCTTCGTGAGGTGGTGGTTTTTTGTCTCCACGAAATGAAGTGAAAACAAATACAAATAAAAATTTCATTTAAAAAAATTGATTTTTCATACTAAACAGCAAGCTTGAGTTGGATTTCTGTCAGTGAGCACTGCAACCCCCCTCCCCACAAGGGAATAGTTTTCTAGTTTGCACTAGAAATATGCCCAATATCAGTCAGTTATCTGCAATTAAAATAATCCATTCTTACTGTTCAAGCCACCTAAATATGGGCATTAAAATAAAGAAAGAGACTTCAATAAAGAGAGCAGGCAAGACCCCCCGCACTGTAAATCAGTGTAGCACTGTTGCTGGCAAAAAACATCTAGACTAACTTTACAACACTTGAATATCTGCCTGGTTTAGTATTTAGACCTTAACTGCAGAGCACTTTAATGGCAGCGAGGCAATGAATACAGCCTCATATAATTAAATGTGTTCACAAGGAAAGTAGTATGGAGAGTAAAAAAGATGATCATCAACCTCTGAACAAGATTTTTTTTATACAGTCAGCACTTTTCACCTAATAAAATATCACAAAACACATTTATCCATGAGGGACCTCTCCAAAAATAGGAGATTGGATTTAGGCTGGGTACAACAACTCCTACATCATTTCCTCGGGACATTTCTCCTGGTGAGACAGCGCATCGTACCTGAGAGGACAGCCTCCCCCGGGCAGCCCGTAACGGAGTACAAGCAACACAGCCACGCACAGTTCAAAAAACACGGTGGAGGTCAGCGTTCAGCTAAATCAGATGGGTGTGAAGAGCTTGGCCAGCCCCAGCAGCCAGCTACGTAAGGGCACGATAGTAAAACAAGCTCCTAATTCTGTTCACGGCTGAGCTGGGGAGATTGTTTATGGAACAGATATTTCAGGTGGGAATGAAAACATCTTCAATACTTGGGTCTAGATTTAGTTAATGGGAAGATGTATTATCGAGGCAGGTCAATCACGTCTGTAGCAGGAGGGTTACTAATATACATTATGGGTCCAGATGGATAACCAAGTTCCTTTTTGTTAAAGCAATTTAAATCTGGAATAGGTCCACTTCAGATTTATTCAGGTGTGGCATGGAGCAAACTCAAAATGTTTTAGACTTAACTCTGGGGAAGTTATACAGAATCACAGAATCAGAGAACGGTTTGGGTTGGAAGGGACCTTAAAGACCATCTAGCTCCAACCCCCTGCCATGGGCAGGGACGCCACTTACTATCCCACGTTGGTCAAAGCTGCATCCAGCCTGGCCTTGAACACTTCCAGGGATGGGGCATCCAAAACTTCTCTGGGCAGCCTGTTCCAGTGCCTCACCACCCTTACAGTAAAGAATATAGACAGTCAAACATCTGCAGGGCTCATTGCTGCTAAAATAATCAACTCTCATCAGCTGCTATTCTACAATGCTCCAAAAACCATGGCCATATCACAATTAAATGTCCCAAAAGGTAAAATGACCCAGACATAATGTGGGTTATTTCAAGTCGGTGGAAAGCATTTAAATGCCCAAGAAGTATACACTGGATGTGCTCTTCATGATGTACTCAACAAGCTACTTGTGCCCAAAGTGTGGGACAGAAGCCAGCCCTTGCATATTACTGGTAAAGACAAAAAAAAAAAAAAAAGCCCTGCTTTCTTATCCTTTTTTAGATGGAGAAATGTGTATTGTAGCCATCACTATAGTAAAGGAAAAGGAACAACACAACCTGATGCTACCTCTACCAATGCCAGAACCACCCTGGGAGGCATGCAGAGCCCTCTGACCAACCACCCTGCTTCACTAGCTACAGCTGCATGGTTACAAGCCATGTGAGATCAAGGGAGAGGAAACAGATCTGGATGCTCCGTTTTCTGTCTTCCTGTCTGTTTAGGAGAGGCCCTGTTAGAGCAGAGCAAAACCTCATCTGGTCCTCTTCAGCGAAGTGTCTACAAGAAGGCAACCCACCTGGCTAATTCTGCCCCAGCTAGTGTATGGGAGTGTCCTTGCCTGGAAACCAGAGATGGTTCCTGCAGTCCAAGATCTGCCTTGTAGAACGATTGTGGGCTCCTAACTTTTTTGCACTAATAAGTTTGGCTCTGGCTGACAAGTCTGAACAGCTCTGAAAAAAGGACATTAGCAAAAACAGGGAATAAAAGGTATAATTTACACTTTCAGCTTCTATGACGTCCTCTGGCAAGAAGATCCACGGTTTAATTATAAATACAAAGGAGAAAAATTATGTTTATTTGTTTGCTTCAATCCACTGCCTGTTTTTTTAATTGGGAAACTTCTTATACTGTGATAAACAGCAAACATGCATTCCTTCTTCCCTTCTCCAGTGATGTAAGGGACCTCTCACATATCTACCGTCGGTGACCCCTTTTCTAAGCAAAATCATCCCACTCTCTTATTCTCATTTTATGGGAGCCATTTCACAATTTAATTACACATTCTGTGAAAAGCACTATCTTTGTCTTTAAACCTGCTGTGCAATCATTTAATTGGTTGCCCCCTGTTCCCGTGTTATTAGAAATAGTAAATAATCATTCCTTGTTCGTGTCCTATGCACCAGCCTCAGTTCCATAGATCTCTATCACATCCCTCCTCAGCCATCTGTTTTCTGAACTGAGTCCTAGTTTATGGAGTCACTCTTTGTATAGAAGCTATTCCAAATAAAAGATGGTCTTTGTCACCATTCACTACTTCCATTATATCCTTTGTAAGCAGCAATCAGCCAAACTGCATGCAGTAATTTAAGATTTAGATATATTATGGACTTATACAATAGCACAAAAAATTGTTTTTCTATCCCATTTTGTTCTTTTCCTGGTCATTCCAACTGCTCTAGCTGGTGCTCTGGGCTGGTTTTTGTTTTGTTTTGTTTTTTTGACTGGTGATGAGCACTCATTTCACAGAATCCCAGAATCGTCTAGGTTGGAAGAAACCTCCAAGATCACCCAGTCCAACCTCTGACCTAACACTAACAGTCCCCACTAAACCATATCCCTAAGCTCTACATCTAAACGTCTTTTAAAGACCTCCAGGGATGGTGACTCAACCACTTCCCTGGGCAGCCTATTCCAGTGCCTAACAACCCTTTCAGTACAGAAGTTTTTCCTAATATCCAACCTAAACCTCCCCTGGCGCAACTTTAGCGTATTTCAGAAAGCTATCCACTGTGATTGCCTGACCTCTGTCCCTGAATGGTAGGAATTAAATTAGAATTCACCTTTTGTCTATTTACTTAACATTATTTTCTCCTTGTATATTGCTTTGCATTTCTCAGCACCAACTCTCACCTCACCCAGTCATTCAGCAACACAAAACCTTTCTGTGTATTTGCCATTACCCTTTATATTTGACTATCCCAATAATTTTACACTGTTTGCAAACTTTCTTTTAGCGTTCTTCTACAGCTGTGCTCCACAGTTAAGGATAATGTCCAAACGTGGTGTCAAATCCAAACTTCCCTAGCATGCACACCGTGGTCACTCGCTGAGACCTGCATCTTTCTGTAGCAGAAGCTGACAACAAGCTCAGCACGTCAGTGCATGCCTGACCTCTTGTCCACACTGAGTGGATGGACTGAGTCCAGGAGGAGGCAGATGTGCTGTGCACAGCAGGTATCCTCAGCCAGTCTCTTGCTAGGGGCACTGGATCACGGAAGAAGCGCTGAGGATGGAAAACACGCAGGGAGGGGGCTCACGATGCTTATACCTGCCGTTGACATCGGTTCTGGGCTGCGTGATCCACACTTGAAAGGATCGAAGCAAAAAAAAAAGAAACCATCTGCATACATAGGTGGAAAATATTCTTTGTGGCATGAAATGAGTAACATTTCATGTCAACTTTAAGCTAATGGGGTTTGTGATGCAGCTTCTGAAAAGCTGGTAAATAACCTGGCAATCATTCAGAGGCAGATAACAGACGTCCTCTTCAAATTTTCACACATTTCCTAAAACCAAAAACCAAAAGCAAGAAAGTCCAATACCTGGTAAAAGTTCAGTTGCTCTTTGGCATAAGAAACACAGCAGGATTTTCCACTCACACAGGTCTGATCATAAAGGATAAAACCTCCCTCATCCTTTGGCGGTATAGTTAGAAAATAAAATAATTAACCAGTGACTTGGGTGGCTGTAATGAAGTCTGTTTGCAATCTGAACCACCAAGGGAATCAGCTACCACCACTTCTATGCATTGATCCACAGATAGTGTGGATAAGGATATGTACATTTAGAAGCTTAATAGATGAAAAGAGACACCGCTATTGGCAAGCGGTTTATTCCTCTGCAAGATTCAGCTCAAATGACTCAGTCTGAACAGGATATTGAGCTCCAGTGATACTGAATGAGGCTACAGAAACGGAAATGCAATTTGACACAGCCACATTGCCAATTAAGGATAAAATACAGGAAATATGTCAACTAGTAACAAAGACAGAGGCATTCGGGGTTTCTATATGAAGCTGGTTCCTTTGGACCCACTTAGGAAAACTTTGGAGTTATTCAGGTACATAAAACTGCAGCAGAGCCCAGAAGTAAAAGTAAATATAAGAAGAAAGGAAGAGATCTGGGACTGCTCACCGTTCTTATCAAATTATAGGCACTGTGTGTATCTGAATCAGTTCTCATTAGTAAAGGCAGTCACTGAGACAAATTCCACTCCTGTATACCTGGGACAATCCTGCCGAAGCTAGCAGTTGTGTTCGGGTAAACTTGGGCTGACAAAGTAGAATTTGAGCTGTCACAGACAATTTCTGGAGCTTGTACGTTGCTAAGAGAGAGAGCAAGCAAAGTGAAACAGAACTACTTGATAAAATGATCTCACTAAAATCCACTGATTTCAAAGAAAAGGATGCAGTTCCCACAACTGAGCGAGACCCACTGTGTCTTGTGCATCCCGTGACCTTGTTAAATACTCTGGTACAATAGTTCAGCAAACAACAAATGCCCTGAAGTGAGAGAAGCCCCTTCATTAGGGCTCATGCAGCCAGGTGCTGACACGAGCGCTGTCAGGCTCCTAAATGCTGTGGCCGCCAGTACTCCAGCAGAAATGTCTAATTGGTCAATAGGAGCTCTGGGGGGAGAACGCCAACAAGCCTAATAGGCAGCAAGCACCTGGTTCATTGATATAAAAATCAATAGGGGAGCAGCTTAGTCTGAAAGCCTGGGAATACACGGGTGGTCTCCCCATAATGATCTTCCCTATTGGGATCTGCATGCAGGATATCTTCTCCTGTAACACAGCAGAGCCAGAAGAATCCATTTGTGAGTCATTAGCGTAACGCTGGTTTTAGCCTGCATCCTGTTCCGTTGCACTGTGGTGCTGTTCATTGTTTCCCAGTCTACATGCAGTAGGAGCATCTCAGTGGATCGACTTCCCGGCAAGGCACCTGCCATTTAATAAAGATGCTCAATCTGGCTGGAATGCAGCGCTGACGAAGGGTGCCATTCTGCAAGCCCCGAGTACCTGCACTGTTTGTCCCCAGGAAGAGTCCTGTGGGGACTTTGAAATGGATCACGCAGCCATGCCACCAAGCTTGACCTGAAGCAGTGGTTTGTGAAGGTAAAATGGGAAATGGCTCAGTCTGCCAGCAGATCTGCCAGGCACTGCTGATGGAAATGGGGTTTGTGATGTGCATACTCATCCACGGGGAGCTGGACTGAGACCAAAGTCATTTTGTGCAGGCCACCGCACAGCCAAGAGAAGATAGTTTTCAGTCTGTACTGACCTGGCCTGGATCAGAACTACTAGCCTAGAGATGCAAAGCTCTATAGTCTGTTGTTAGAACCAATGGCCTACAAAAAATAAAAGTATGGCTGCTTTATGCATGTAAATATATACTTCTGTATGTATTGAGAGCTGGCAGGAAAATTCAGAGGTCATCAATGAAAAGGGAGATCAAGATGCAGTTTTCTTCTGGTCTATGAATATGCAAAACTCCTGATAGGCACAAGTGATTCCTGACCTGCATTATTTACATATGGAGTCAACCACATCACAGGGCCCGTGATGTTTTGATTTATGCTAAGACGTTTCAGCATGCAACCCAGCTGACACATAGAACTTCTATACAACTAGAGAAGTGAGAGTTCTTTCATTTCAAGAAAAAAATTCCAGCTCATCCCTAATTATGTTGTATGGAGCAGAATGTTTTTTATTGTATGCGTTAGGTCTGCTACTTGTTCCAAATCCACTTGTAAAGTTGTTTCTAAGCTTAAAAAAGAAGCAGATGAGCTTCCAGACTCCATCTAGAAGCCACCAAGAAGATGCACATTCTAAGGACAATGGATACCTAAAAGATGAGAACCAGGAGAGAGGTTCCTGAACACAGCCATAGGTGGTGCCGAGGACTTGGCTGTGTTATTGTGACTGTTTCACAGCTCATAGCACTTTTGTCTTTGGCCACTTTTCAAGCACCATGTAAATATCATTTTTAATTTGACCTATCATGGTTTTCCAGAGCACAATTACATCTTCCATTTTTAAAAATAATTTCACGCTATGCTCAGACTTAAAACTCACACTGACGCGTTATCAAAGAGACTGCATTTGCTTCTTGCTGACTTTGACAAAATGATCTTCTCAAAACTGTTCAGAATACTTCAAAACTAGCAGCTCTTTTTGCTGTTTCTGCATCAAACCTCCCTCTTTGTATCCCAGCAGCGACTTTCCCTCTGGCACTGCTCCTTGTGTCACCAGGGATGGTCGTCCCAAGTTGGTTTTGCCTTTCCTGCCATGTCTTTGTACTTCACGGGTGGCTGAAGAACTAGTCGTGGCTATAGGATATCCCAAAGCTTCTTAAAATGAAGCCTACTGTGAACTCCTGCATAACCGAGGAGAAACAAAGGAAAAGCCAATAAATAGGAAAGAGTTCAAAGGGCGAGAACACAGGAATCAATTCCTTCCACGTCATGCCTTAATATTCAGTCTTTGTTCAGGCAACTCCTAATCCTTCTTAGGGAGCGTGATGCTTGGTACCTTTAACCTCATTATGTAGGGA
Organism: Nettapus auritus; assembly: GCA_011076525.1. Classification (NCBI taxonomy): domain Eukaryota; kingdom Metazoa; phylum Chordata; class Aves; order Anseriformes; family Anatidae; genus Nettapus; species Nettapus auritus. The sequence continues at coordinate 19,214,082 of CM021774.1, forward strand.
GGGGATTATGAAAATTTGATGTGTGTGAGCCCATCTGAGCGCTCTTTGCTAGCTAAAATGTCAGAGGAGACCTGACAGAGAGACCGGGGTACTGCAGTGGGGTAGGAAAGGCCAGGGAGCTCAGGATATAATCTGTGGAAAACAAGGCTTTTTTAGTTCTACTACCTATAGGAAATCTTGTTTTGTTTTTACTATTAATTAATAATAAATTCACTCCAAGCTGCAACCCATGCTCAAAGCCACCTGCACAGTATGGATGCCTTTTTCCATACCTGCTGCCACGACTGCTAGCCACTCACATTAGCTTTGAGACATTGCATTATGAATAAAATAGGAAAGAAGTGAGAAGAAAATGCATCTTGTGCATCGAGGTAATTCGTGAAATGAGACTGGGGAAACTATTTTTGTTGCCTGTAATACTCCAGTTAATTGGACAACTGCTGTGCCAGAAAACCTTTTCCCCTCCTACAGCAAGTAAAATTTATACTGGTGATTGGTAACAAGAACATCCTGATAAAATGGCTGAATTTATTCTATACCTATAAATGAAAAGAGTTCTTAACAAAGGGGGGTAACTGATATGCTCAGTAAATCAAGGATAAAAGGACACAGGCTCTATTGAAGATTTTTCCCCTCGTCTTTTCTTTTTAAACCTTTTGATGAGGTGCCCTGTTGCTCAGAGATGAGCTTCCACTGAAGTACTTTTGGAATTATCTCAAAGAGAAACAGATCATTTAAATGAGTTAAAGCCCCCAAAACAGATCCACTATCTCCAACCTTCGGTTCATTTTTTATATTAAGAATTTTATGAAATTTATAAAATAACTTTACCACTGAAACAGGGGCTTGTAAGAGAAAGAAGTCTCATTCTTTTTTTCCTGCTTCCCTCTGAACTGGTGAAGGATGATACATTTAGAATAAAGATGAAAGCAAACATGTAGAAGAGAGGGAATATTCTGATAAAGTTGTATTTATCACCTTGAGTGTTTAGAAAACACCTACAGCCATTGATTCTTTAAATTCCTCCAGACCTACCTGGGACTGTGGACCTTCAGGGAAAATTCAACCGAAGATAAGATAAGGTGCTCCTTTCTAGTTGCTTCTTTTTTTTTCTTCTTTTAGACAACACAGAGAATTTTAAAGGTGTAGGACAGGAGAGCAGGCTTTTTTTTTTTTTTTTAATATAGATGGAAAGATTGTTTTTTTCTCTCCCATATGTTTTCTTCAGGGACCGAGAGCTATTGCATGTGCCAGAAAGAAGCCAGTCATGGCTGGAATACTCAACAGACTGGATCTGTAAGTTCTCTATGACCTCTACAGGTAAAACAAAATTACGGTCTCATTTCATGGAAGGGTAAATTGGTCATTTTACTCACTGGGTAGGCATGGGGCAGACTAAGACTGGCCTGAGACTGTGTGTGTTTGTACCGACTGAGAGATTATCTAATACAAAATTTTTATACGTTTGCTATGCACTTGTGTAGGTTTACAGCAACATAATATATACTTTTTTTTCGTGTTTGAGCAATTGTTTATGTGTGCTACAGGTGCTGACTTTTAGTCCAATATGCTGGCATGTACGTTGGAAGCAATTTGTACTCCTGCAGTACAGAAAGTATTATATTAAGAAACTCTGCCAAACTAGACAAAATTATGGATGTATAGACCCAGAGAAAGGGGTCTGTGCACGATCCTTAAGTGCACAGATTCACACTGAGCTCAGTGAGGATTTATATGCATGAGCACTTACATGAGGATATATTTGAAAGGCAATTTTGATGCAATGTCATCAAAAGATGCAAATGATTACAGATGTACAGAATTGGAATCCATCTTAGAAAATTTTAGGGAATCCAAGCGACATCCCAAAAGCTGAAAAATCTTGTAGTAAGAGTTCATCTGTCCTGTTGTTTCCATCTTTTCCTGCACTGTGTAATTCAGGGATCAGCTTGTACGGGATCTACCAATATAGTCAAGGAATAGAAAAATGTCAAAATGAGTTCTTTCATTTTGGTGATGAAGTGCTAGCTTTGCTTGCCAGCATGCAGGGTTCAATAAAAGCAGACAGGTCTTCAAAAAATAGCAGCATAAATAGATGAACTCTTTAAAGTTATATAAGTTCTGTCATCTAGATGTGAAATATAGACCTAAGTGTCCGTCGAAGTAAAGGCTGACCGCACATTCCACAGATAAGTGTTAAAGTTCTCTCAGTGTCTTGGGCAGAGGAATGTTTTAACTACGTATCTCCTTGCCACAATAGACAGAATGAAAGCATTTGAAGTTAAACACGTTTTTCAAAGGAAGAAAACAAAGCATCCATAAAGAAAGAAGGCATATCACAGGATGAGGTGTCTAGGTAGCTACGGTTTTCAAGAAAGTTGCAATTAGCTGTGCAATGGAGAAGGAGAACTGAGTTGTATTTCAATAGCATCTGTAACGATTTCAGTGGCTAGAAAGCTGATAGGTATGTGCAGGGGGTTGGTTTCAAGATTTCCTTGTGAGACAGAAGGTCAGGATTCCTGTGGTCTCCTGTCATATTTAATTCATATTCTCTGGCCTTCTTCAACACATTTATTGAATTACAGGAATAAAATTCAATGAACCAAAAACAAAGAAGAGAGGACAGGGCAAATCCTGATTTCTTTTACATCCCTCTAGGAAAAAAGACTTCAGCGGGCTTGTAAGAGAGCATCTGAAAGCAGAATTTGGAAGGAGGGGGAGGTGCAAGTTAGTATAACCCTTCTCATCACCCCCGTAATTGAATCCAAATAATTTTTTGCAAGGAGTGAATATTTGCGTGTGGGAGTAAGGATCCAATTTCTACCAGTTGAGAATCTCCCTGGCTACTTTTTAAGGGTAATCTTTGTGTAGTCCCCGTGTGTTTTTATCAGATTCCTTCTTGCCACAAATGAAATGGCAGCAGACTGGCTTTTCAAAGCCATTCTTGAGAAAAACATCTATGGCAATTCGTCACATGAGTACTAAGGGGCAATCCTCAAATATTTAAAAACTACCAGCTTTGGGGAAGTGCCCTATTGGCCCTATTAGCATGTTTATAACGATGGTTCCCTGCAATCATTTTAATTAATGGACACAACCCCTTAACCCCCCAAGTGAGATGCAGAAAGCACAGCGGTTACAACAGGCCTGCAGTGGGGACTCTACTGCTGGAGCATATGAGGAGGAGCTCTAGACCTGCTCTGTGATTTTGGGGAGTAAGACCTTGTTGTGTCTCCTCTGCTCCTGTTGTCCTACTTTTATCGTCCTGTAGGCTGCCTCCAGGAACCGGGCTGTTGTGGGTATAATAGCGGGTCATTCGGATTTCTCAGCTACCTCTTCAGACAAATCTACACACAGCATCTGCAGTTAAAATAGTGCAATGCCCTCGTTCCACAGTTAAAACAATTCAATATCCCAGTTGTTATCAGAACCTCATACATACAACCTGTACTGAAACCCAATAACATCTTTACACCAGTGTAATTTGTTTTTAGAGCCAGGTATGTGTAAATCTAGTAGTTGAGTCTGACCCAATATATTCATCAAAAATAAGGAAGATATAAAAGGCTTTGAAATTCTATCCAAAACTGCAAGCTCACCAATATTTAGCATTGGCATTAGAATTTTTGGAAATGTCAAAGCTAATAAATAATGTATTATTTTTGAGCTACAATGTACCTTTTTATTTTAACACTTGAATCTGCTTGGCTTCCAAAAAAAAATATGTGCTGTGCACACGTACCTTTCAGCCTATGGGATGGCTGCCTTTCCACTTAATACATTTAATAAAGGTGACCAGATGCTTTGTGTTTTTAATGGCTTGTTCTGCATCCCAACAAAATGTCCCTGTTTTGGCTGTGATAGCAGATGATTCATTCTGAAACCCAGCCCAGCTGCCCTGACACAGCCGAGGCAGGGCACAGTTAAAAGACAAGCCATCTGTGCAACACAAGTGGTCTGGAGGAGTGCTTTGTCAGGGAGAGGACTGTGATTTCTTGGTCACTATGTTTTCTCGCCAGCCAGTACCCCAAACGTCCTATGGGTCCAATCTCTGACTTTGCAGTTGTGTCCCATATGCCATGATGCCCTCTTATTTTCCCCTAACTTAGAAACCCTTTACCCTGCTCTGCTATATAAGTTCCTATGTTTCCGTGAAGTGTAAAATGTTGATCCCACTTCCGTTCTTTCCAACCACATGTCAAAATTTCTGACCTCAGAGCTGCATCAGCCAAGCCTCATGCTAGAAAAAGCAAGAGGGATTCATTTATGGCTTTTCTGAATAATTACCTCTGCCCAGTTCTATATTAGCATCTCTCTATTGTCCGTGCTGCCAAAAGAGACATCCTGCATTCAGGAACAAACACTGCATTGCTTGTAGGCTAGCTGAATTCAAGGGCAAAACTCTACCTGCAGGCAGCTCTCCCCATCGCCTCACCAAGAGGCAGGCAGGCGCACCTGAAGGCAAAGCCTGGTCTTGAGCGTGTCACCGAGATAAGCCACTTCAAGCCTTGAGAGGGTTCAGGCCCCGTGGCATCTCTCCCACGACCTGCAGCCTGTGTCGGGAAGCAGTGCTGACACCTTTTCCCTGCCCAGGTGATAGAGCGTAGGGTGTACGGCATACGGCTAGGGCGGCTCGGCAGGACACCGCTGTTCTGGGGTGGGAAGTGAAGGTTTCTGTCAAGTTTTCTTTACAGCCTGTGTTCTCTAGCATTTGAAAGAACTATTGCAACTCAAGTCATCTGGCATGCATACAAATGACAAATACGCTTCAGAGGCAATAAATTAGCAATTTAAAGGCTTTACTTCCCCTCATGGACTAATTGCCAAAGATTATAGTATATTATGAGAGAGCAATGATACTAATGCCTAAATATGCTTCACTGATTATAGAGCTATCCTCAATAACCAAGCTGTTTAAATGTCAATGCAAGAAAGCTCTTTATTATGAGATTAAATATTATTTTGAAGCAATGCAATAGGATCTTCCCAGGCTTCACAGCTGCAATAACACTGTCTTGGAGCTATATATATTGGACAAATGATGAGGTTTTTTACATGTGTACTGTAAAGGGTCCCAAAATATTCTTGTGCCGCAAACTTGAACAGCATTCTTTATAGGAAAGAGGGTCTTGGTATCTTTTTGGTTTGCATTTGTTACTTATATGCTGCTATGCTGCTGTCTTCATCTTTTTCTCTATATTAATACCTGTGTATCACTGGTGTATAGACAAGATAAATTGTTTTCTATTAGTGTAAATGAGTGGGGAATCAAATCTCAAAGCTTTTTTCTTCTTCCTTTTTTTTTTTTTTTTTTTTTTTAAACATCTCCAAGTACTGCTGTCCTGCATGCTTTTGCCAGCCCTACAGCTCATGTCTAAATGAATCTGTTCATACCCAACATTGAGAGAACTCCTGGAAATCAGATGGAAGCTCCAGTTTTCAGGTTCAGCTTTTGACATGAAGCAGAGAACAAAAGTGACTCTAAACCATAACCCCACTTCTGCTGTTTTGGAGACGGCAGGAGATGTTTTGGAGTTGGTGGTCACAAGCTGAGGTGTAGAGGGAGGCTAAACGGGATTTAATTTAATTTAATTAATTTCATATAGGGTTCCGCACATCTGATCTTGTCGCACAGTTGTGCGTCCTTCCCATATAGATGACAGCAGCACGTACCCAAAATACAGCAAGCTTTTTCCAAGAGAACCCAAAGCACTGCAGTAGGCACTGATGGTGTCTAGATCAGGCATACTCTGCCCCTTCTGTTGGTTCTAAAGCTACCTGGTATGATGTTCGCTGTGTGTCATAAAAGCAAAGCAGAAGAGCTACAACATAGTCAAAGACCAGACCTCTAGTATTTTAAGGTATGTATTCATTTCATTTTGAAGCTAACTTAAAACTAGAGGGTAAAACACATCTAGGAGATGCACATTTTAGTTGGCTGCTAAATATCAGTGGAAACTCTTGTTTGTTCTATCAGCTCATGATCTGCCTTCTTTCTGTTTCACCGTGGCTGATTTCTTCAGCTATTTTATATTTTGTCCATAAAATTTAAAGCTTGTTTACCTCAGAATGTCTGAGGCTCTTTCTGATGCTCAGGTAAAAGACACCTGCCAATATACTCAGAAAAGACATAAACTGCTCTATCATTTGTTACATTAAAAAAAAATCTTCACCTATTAAAAACACAGCGTGACTGACAATGAACATGCTGAAAGGCCAAGAGAATTCTTTTTCTGCTCTTCCAGGCAGACAATAATCTGACATCTTTTTTGTTATGTCTTGACTTAGAATGTAAGACAGGGAACCAAGCCTTTATACTTACAACAGTCATAAACTTACAATACTGATGTTAAGTAAGCAAGCAGAAGTAATAGGTTGACACTGTTCAAAGGAGAATTACGTGGACTTGCAGCAAAATGGGGAAAAATTACCTGCATCTGGGCACTTTTATGCAAATAATATTTGAAATGAGATTAAAATCCTTTTTACTTTTTAGCAGGCACCTCACGAAATGCTCCATTGTTCCCATCTCTCACTTACCATGTATCCTGGTGCACACGTACACTTTCCTGTGATGCTGTCGCAATCTGCACCGTTCTGGCACGAGCAGGTCAGCTGGCAGCCTTCGCCGTAGTATCCAGGGGGACAGGTCTCGTTGCAGTAGAGTCCAGCCCAGCCAGGTTTGCAGCTACATTCTCCAGACAACGGATGGCAGCTAATGAAGACAGACAGACGTTAATGAGATGTGGATGCGAAAGAAAAATACTGTCCATTAACTGCAGGAATATCTCAGTTAAACATTTCAAATGCAATGGCAGCAAGAGTCACTAAGAACAAAACAAACCTGAGAATTGTTTGGGATGATGAACATAAGCAACCATATAAGTCAGGAAATGTATAGGGAAAATGGTACCAAATACCACACTGGGGTGTCACTTGCAAACTTCTGGGAACTCTTACAGAACTGGTAATTTTACACCTGTTATATTTAACAATACAATTTCTTTTCTGTTCTCAGATCAGAAAATATCTTTTGTGTTCTCAGATCAATGTGACCTGGGTTGTTGACATTAACCACGCGAGGATTAAGTCCTGTATGCACCCTACCATTTGGGTGTAATACAGCCAAAGATGTTCCAGGCTAGGAGTGATTCCCTCGGGTCCTGTCGCTGTCCCCAGAGCAGAGCTCAGCGCCTGCCCCTCTGCTCCCCTCGTGAGGGAGCTGCAGGCCGCCATGAGGCTTCCCCTCGGTCTCCTCTTCTCTTTGCTGCATAGAATCTATTCATTTTCCTTTATGGTTATTTATTGCTACGGTTTAATATTGCGGACATGACTGAATAGATTTCTTTACACCTATAAAATTAATATCCTATATGTTAATTTTCAAGGTAGCCTCATAAAATGTAATTTCCAAGTATGTTTCTGGCAATTACTGGTAGGAGAGGTTAGTCACATACTGTTGTGACTAAGAATGATCAAATTTTGTGAGTGTCATGTGTTTCATCATAAATAGCGTTTGACTGAGTAATTAAAACAATTCATCAGCTTAACAAACTACTATCCATGAAATTCTTCTGACAAAGCAGTCCCTGAAATTATGGTCGTTCACACAGCACCTCTTAACGTTTAGATGAAAATAATAAAAGCTCGTTTTTTTCCCCTCTGAGTCTATTAATCATTACCTAATAGGAGCAGAAAGCTAAACATTAAAGACATTTTGGAGCGGATTTTTTGTTTCTTTGTTTTCACTACTACCACGCGTGTCATGTGCTTCCATGAGAACTGCATCCGATGGCTAAATTAAATCTTTCAAACGTAATGTATGCTCATGGCAGTTTGAATCAGTCTATGACAATTCCATTGAAAATACTACACTCAGTAAGAATTTCTACTCCCAGGTTGGCTCCTTCATCAAAACGGACAGCTTTTTTTCACGGGATGCAGGCTATTTATTAAGAACTAAAACCAGCTAGAACCAAGTAGGTTTTGCAGAAGTCTTTGGGAGAAAGGGGCATAAATTCCACAGCAAGGCCCAGTAAAAGGTCGAGACCATGTTCTGTGCACTGCCCCCCTGCCAAGCTGCCTTCTGCTTCTTCATGAGGCTTTGAGCTAGGAAAAGCCCGATGCAGATCTGGGTCCCTGCATCCACGTAATGTGCCCCTTGAAGCAAGATTGAGTTTATCATTAGTCTGAGCATATCAGACTCTTCTTCTTCTAGGCCAAGCACTTGTATTTCTTCAGTGCTTTGAAATACATGTCTTTTGCTGTCTTACAGAGTGCTTTAAATTCTTTAAACACTTTAAATTGCAGAGTTATGGTACCCACAACAACAGTTCCAGGTAAGGAGCAACAGCTGGAGAACAGGCATGGGAGCGAAGTCTTTTCCTTGATGGTAGCAGAATAAACATTTCCCAAGCTTTTGGCAAACCAAACATTAACACACACCACAGTCTTACGGTAGTGTAGCATGTAAAAAGACCTCAAAGCTACATAACCAGCTCTGCAGGTAATGTTGCAGGCTGTGTCCAGCCAGGAGACATGGGAGAGTTGTTTCAGACAGGAACAATGCAGAGCCCTGAATCTCAAACACCCCCCTGACAAATGAGGTGCCCTGATACACTGTTAACTTGAAGATGTCTGCAATTTAGATGCTTAACCAGAATTCATAAAACAGCTGTTCTCTTCCTGATTCTGCCAGTGAATCTTGGCCATGTAAATGATCCCTTCTGTATTTCATCTTTTCCATCTGTAAAATGATACCTTTCCTCCTTTGCAGATCTTTAAGATCTGCAGCTGATATCACTAAATAGTCCTAGATTATTATTATTATTATTATTAATATTTTTATATTCTGTTAAGTGTGAACTATTCCATTAAATTAATCAGAATTATACACTAAATACATTGCTGCTCACAATACAGAAGTAGTACATGTATGTGTGTGTGTGAGTTAGGAACATTTCTCTTATTATGTGGGCATCCTGTAAACTTTCATTGTGTTTGAACTACGTACCCCGCCATATAACTATAGCTAGGAAATTCATCTGTCGTCCATCCATCCACCTATGCATCCAGTCTATGCAGTCAACTAAAGGCCAAAATTGAAAAAATTGAGGCAATTCACGGTAAAGTTGTTAAAACAAGCAATAGGAAATACAGTTAGAAGTGGGAATTATTTGTATAATTCTTCCCTTTCTGTTCTGAATGTGCCTTTCAAGGCCCATATAACATTTCAAGGCCATAGGAAGGTAGCATGTGTAAGGCATTTCTCCATGCCACCAATAAACTGAAATGAAGAAATGCGAACAGCTCCTCTGGAAAAGGATCTCTTAACGGATGGGCAGGAGAGCCTGGGGCTTTAGAAAGGATCCCAGAAGGCAAACCCACTAACATCTGCTTTCAAACCACTTGATGAGAGCAGGAAGGAAACCTTAATCTTGAAAAATTTGGCAGTGTTAAACATTAGTATTTTGCATTGAATCTTAACAACCTTTATTTCTCCAAATCTCTTGGATAACAGTAAGGAATAGTGTAAAAAACCTAGAGTGAGTGCAAGCAGCCAAGTGTTTCTCTGGCACTGGGCCAGGCAGAGGTGGAAACTGGAATCTGTCCACAGCACACAACATGGCAGGAGAACGAAATTGTTCCATGGCTCTTGCTGCAGTTTGGAAGCTACCACAGCCTCCTTGGCTTTTGAGCCACATTAACAATATCGGGAGATTTTTGATACTGTAAGTATTTTTTGATGTTTGCATTTTTTAAGCATCTAATTTTGAGGAAACCCGTTTTCTTTCGCTCCAGGTAATTTAACTTTCTGAAGGCAAATTGGGAAAATAAATGCTTTAGACAGCACAGTCTGTTCCAGTTCCTGAATTTGTTCTCCACACATCTTTCAGTCAAAACAAATTCTTCCCAGTGAATTTTCTGACTTTGTGTTTATACACTAGCACCAGTCATCTCATCTTAATAAATAGCCCTAATTCTTACTTTATGGTATTTGCTCTCTTTCGGTGTCTATTCTACACCCAGTCACCCTTACTAAATGCTCTCTTCCTTTTGAAAGAGTAACCACAATGAGACTGCAGGGCCACTACTTCAGTCCAGTACATCTTCAAAGCCAGCCTCATTCAAGCACATTCTTGATTCAGTTCAAGGCAAAACTTCACGTAAGGTCCACGGGATTTTGTCCTTCTAAACTTTTCAACATTGTGGCAATAATCAGAGCCTCTGGAGATCAATCCATTCCGTTAGACTTTGTCATGGTCGCTGAGCCGCAGGTGGAGAAGTGTCAGGGCTTAAAAGGTCATTGTGTCTTGCTTCCCTTCTCACGTCTCTGACCTGGGAAAGACACGACTAAAGGTCCACACGGTGACTCCACAGCAGAGGTCAAGAAAGCTGGGTGGCTCACACTGTTCCACCTACTGATCTCCTCCTCTACTTTCAGAAAAGCATAAAGCATGCCCTTCTGACTATTGCGGGCTGTTTCAACATGTGTTTCTTGCACGGGGGAGTTTTTCCCAGTTGTGTCCTTCCCTGTGGAAGGACAGTCCAAGTCACCAGTGCAGTATAAATTACCTAATTCTGGAGTCGTTCAAAAGTCACACATACAATGTGCCTTTCAGAGGGCTTTGATGCAGAAATTATTGGATGATGTTCTTCAGCCGTTGCTATGCAGGAGGTCAAAGTAGACGATCAGACTGGTCTCCTCAGACATTAAAATAGATAGATCTATGGAAATAGGAGAGCTGAATGTGTATTTCTTAATGTTCCTCTCTAACCTGCTCTTCAAAGCCCCCAGAACTTACTGTTCCAGCCAGCTTTCCAATAACCAGATCAAATGAGTCCCAATAACTGACAGAGATAAGCTTCCCTTACCACCTTTCAAGTGTTTATAAAATTCTCCTACACACTTAGGTATCACTAGAGGTAGCCAACAGTTTAAATGGCTTCTGGGAAAAATGGAATATACGGCTGTCGATAAATTAATCACTTTGGAAGACTATGGTTGCAGTAATGACAGGAATTCAGGGGAGGAGGTGGGTGGGAAGAGAAGCGTGTTACATGGGACAGGCTAAACAATCAGTAAAAAGATTTGCTCAGAATACGGACTGCCTTTAGAGAAGGTCATTTTCCATCAGCTCTGACGCTCCTCGGCTCAGAAATTGACAGTGCTCTGAGGAGCTCATTGAAAAGTGGAAAGCTGAAATACCATGGATGAATGAAAGAACATTTACAGATCTACAGCTTGCTGATATCTCTTTGTTCCATAACAGCAGTGATAAGATGCAGGAAAAAGGGAGATTTTATCAATGGAGAGACTAGACTCATTTATTAAGGGAACAGAGATACCATCTTAGCAGAGGATGCTGCAAGAGAAGCTGATGAAGCAGTGATGGGAGGGAAGGCATAACAAGTGTCTGTCAGAGAGCAGCCATGCACAGGGCAGGTACATGGTAAGAATAACCACACGTCTAGAAAAAAGCTGGGAGAGGATTCAATCCTCCATCTGTCTGAGCCCTCTCATCCTCGAGACCTCACCTTCCTTCACAGCTGGATGGTGCTAGGCTGCTCCTTCAGGGAAGATCTTCTGGCGGCCCCCTAGAGCATCTCCTGGCCAGTCCTTTGACTGCCCCAGATGAAGTCTTGCACCCTCAAATCCCCCATCTTCCCACATGTAAGAGGCTTGATGAATTGAGCAGTTATCTGAGAAACAGAAGCCAAGCTCATTCTTGCCCATGGCCTGCAGACCTTCTGCTGTGTTTACAACTTTCTGGGAAAAGGGCACACAAACAGGTTTCTGCAGGCTTGGATACGAGGGGGTGAAGACACGGTGTCAGCTACTGGCTGAGAGCACAGTCTCACCCTACCGTACACATGAAAAAGAGCTTTCAGCGAGGAGCGATTTGCTGTGTGTTCACCTCAGCTTTCAGTCGTGCACGCTGGCAAAATACTGTGTTATGCAGGAGTTTATAACAGCTCTGTCTGCAGTAATTCTTGAGTCATCACCTGTCCTCAACACAACACAACATTAACCTTTTGTCTATATTGCTCAGCTCATGCCTCAGGGATGTTGTTTTTTGCAGTGGTATCATGATACACAAAACACGCAGAAGGGACAGAAGCCTGTTGTTTAGAGCTCCCCTTTGGATCCTCGCTGTCAAACCCGACAGAGCCAGCAGCTGTCTTCTGTAGAGGACTCGTATGATCAGCATCACAAGGCTTTTTACGTGATCCATTGCGAGCTCCGACTTTCGGTGAAGCAAAGCCTCACCGCTCACAGCTGAACTTGAATTTACAAGAAAGATCACCTGTTTATTTCCAAGACTGAGACAAATAGAGTCTATCTCAAGCACACAAACAGATTTGCCTGAAGTGTTTGTGTGTGCGCGTGTGTGCGTGTGCACAAATTAGGCAGTATTGCTTGCATACATAATTGAGGAGAGTGTTTATATTTTATCAAGCTGCAACATTGCCAGGTAGGTTTGTCATCATCAGCAAGACAGTCAGGTCTCCACCTGTCTGGTTTAAAATTGAAGAATGTTCGTATCAAGGGCATGTTTGCTTGGGCATCAATTATCCTCACCCTCCTCTGAAGTCTACACGATCCTGGATTGGCTGTGAATGCTTAACAGTAACGGACAAAAAAAAAGAGGAAATCGGGTGGGAGCTGAGGGGCCCTACAGACATAGAAGAGAAATGTGGGCACTCCAGGCCTTTAGAAAAGTTCATGCCAGGGCGTTTTTGCTGTCCAGGCTGACTTTACTGTATGGGAGCCTCCAAATAGCAATTCTAACAGTCAGGAGATACAAAAGGTAGCAAACAGGGTAACAGAGAAGAGTCTTAAATTCTTCCTTTTGGGGGGTTCAGAAAACTTATTCAATCCTGCAAAGGGAATGAAAAATCAACCTGTCTCATGTTAGTCTCAAGTCTGTTTGTGGCTTTAGCTCTTCGTAATAAGAACCTCAAGAATAAGATCCTAAAAAAAGCAAAAGGGAATAAAACATCGAGACCTGACCTTTTAAGTGAGGCTTATTCCATTTTAGGTACACTTCCCTGATATTTTTCTACCTGAATATTTCACACATACACATACTCAATGAAGAGCAAAAATAGGCACATATGAGAAGAGAGGAGATGTCTATTTTGACAGTGTCGGCTTCGTTACAGTTCCACAGACTGACTTGGGGATATTGATTTTGGTCTATTTATACGTTGTCCTCAAGTGTTCTCAACAAGGTAATTTGCCACGAGACATAAACTGAAGCAAATTAGGTTTCATTTTGAAAGTCCCCTTGCTGTCTATAGATTTAACAAGAAAACCTGTGTCATAAAAAGAGCCAAAATGATGGATTTGACTAAACATATCTATATATTTTAAACTTCATTGGGTCATTATACATATATATGGGTTTCATCTATTTTTTTATGCCCAGAAGACTGCAGCTACAGAATAAGGCCATATGTCAGATTGTTTTAGATCTTAGCAAAACTGTTTAAATAGTTAACATACACGCTCAGTAGATGGCTAGACTGAGGCTTATGATTCCAAACCTGAGGTCTTTTAAATCAAAGGTTGTAATACAGAGGAACTGTATGTTCTTAATTAAATCTACAGAGAAAAAGATGTGGTTGTAGTTAAATGATTTTTTTTCCCTAATGCTTTTATTTGAGCAGTCCCTGCACTAGCATATATCATGATGTACTTACCTGAGAGTGTTGGTAATATTGCAAGGACATCTCTTGTTGCATTTGAGGCCATATAACCCTTCTGGACACATCCTTTCTTGGCAATGAATCCCTTTAAATCCAGGGTCACACATGCATGCTCCATTGACGTGATAACACTTTGCACCATTTTGGCAGTCACATCTTTGAGTGCACTGAAAACCGAATGTCCCAATAGGACACTCTTCTTGACACCTGTAATGAAATATGTGAGACAGGATCCAATTAAATACTATAGTCTAGTTTACTTAAGACTCTTACATGGGCATGTTTTTGTTAATGAATTAGATATAAAATCATTGCTCATTTATTTAAGTAATATACCGTGAACTGATATCATTGGGGTGACGTGGTATCTTGGGCATGTAAATAGCTGTTAACTGAAAGTGCATTAATCTCTGTCCAATTATATCCTGCAAAATTTGCATTAGTTAACAAAGCACATTCTTGTTTCCTGGACCTCAGCATTTCCATTCACCAGCCATAAGAAACTGATATAGAATAAGATGCTTTATATATGTATATATATTTTTTTAAAAAAAATCATCTTTTTGTTCTCTTTTCATTACAGAAGGATTGTGCACCTTCTTTAAAAGCATTCAGTTGTCACAGAGTGATAATGAGGTCTGAAAGGAAATGTGGTCTATTAAGCATTAAGTAAAATGTACTCCAGCAATGTATAGTTTTACTTTTCCTCTACGCTGCCATTGCACCTGCCCTATACCAACTAGGAGAAAATACACTCCTTTGTATTTCGTGTGTGTTCTGAGTAACTGCAACTCAAATTTGCATTTCATCTCTTACTCCAGGGATGCTAAGAAGTATAAAATCTCCAGACAAATCACTTTCACACTCCTTAGTGTAGTATCTTCTCCAGAATTGCCAGCATTTTTAATATTTGATACACATAAAAATTGAACCTGCAAACACTATACACAGATTGTTTTAAATTACGCCTTCCATGCACTGTTTTCTACTGTTTTCCTGCTGAATACATTATGAAGTCTGCCAAAACCTCTGTTTCATTGTCCTACAGTTGAAGTGATTATAATATTTCCTATTTTTAAAAGCTCAACAAAAGTCCTACAAGTAGCAACTGATTCTGGGCTTGACATAATTCAGTGGTTTCAGAATTTTGCAGTGAGTCAGTACCACAGTTTACATGATCCACCGTGAAATACAGATATGCCTTTTCAGTTGATAAAGAGAGAAAAAGAAGTCCAGAAAAGCCCAATTCCCTTATCACACGGATGCCAGATATTGGAAATTGCCTATCAGCATTAATTTAATCCTGAGCATTGATTAAAGTGTATACTGTAAACTCAGAGGCAATTGTTAAATGTCTTTCTGCAGGTCATTTCACAGCTGGCAGGTGAGAGTTAATATAACGATCAGTAATAAAAGATTAATGCGTGTTGCAAGCCAGGCAAAACTGCAATGAACACTGTCAGTATATAAGAATAGAATTGCTATTGCAGCTTCAGATTATCACATTTTACTAAAAATAAATGAACAAAGCAAAAGGCCGAGCTAGTGATTTAATTGCAGCAAGCACCACCACAGTTGCTAGTTACACAATCCAAGTTCAGGAGTTCATACGAGACCCAGAGAGAGGAGCCTGTGACAAACAGGAAGGGAGAGAGCCCAGAGAACCACCAGCAGCACTGGCTGCTAGCCCTGCAGCTCTCGGGGTGGTTCAGCTGCAAAGGAAACAACCAGCAAAGAACGAGGAACATTAGGGCTGAACCACTTGAAGCAAATGAAATGCAATGAAGAACATATTAAGATGCCTTATGTCTCCGCTGCCGTACACGGCTCGACTAGTTAGCAGGAGAGCACTGTACTCAACGAGATGAATACTTAGTCAATAGTGCACTATATCATTCTATATTTATCGAAGATGAAGCATTACCTAGCAGGGAGAAAAGCATCTGGAAATGAAATATTGACGACCTAATCCATTTACATAATTAGCCTTTTTCTACTAACAATTTAACCAACTTATTTATTTGGAGATCAAGCAGCTACTGCTAATGAATTTTATACAAAGAATACTAATAACGGCTCCTCTGGAACATACGAATAATCACAGCAGGAATTAGCTTTCTACTTAAACATCTTTCCTTTGCAACATATCAATCTAATGTGTCCATAGCACCATTAACAACCAGATACATTGTTCAATTAAATTACAAAATGAGCTGCTAAACCCTAGTTATGTTTCTTGTTTAATTTACATTGCTTTCTGCCTATCTGGGGAGATTCGTATTACAATATCCACTGTACTTTAATATGTACTATAATTATTTGGGTTGGGACAGGATAATATGGCTGTCACCTGTAGAATTAATGGAAGCAATTTCACAAAATATTAAACATAAGACAGCCTGCTTAACTGATGAACTTGGTACCTACACCTACGATTTTTGTGGACTTTATTTTTAGCGGAATAATGCTGTAAAATATTTGGGGCTTCTTCCTTTGTTTATTTTCACAACAGTGCTCACATTTATGTCGCACAGACAAATATTGAAAGCCCTCCAAAAAGCACTAGTCTGCAAATCGCCTTCCTGTTGATAGAAGTTACAACCACAACAACAAAAGACTGAGTCTGCTCACACTGTTACAACAAATGTGGTATTTATTCTGCTCAGACTTAGTCTTTAAGTTTAATGGCAATATGTAAAACAAAGCTAAAGCAGTATGTTCGCTTTTCCAGTCAGCCATTGAATTCCCTGTTCCCAGCTTCTGACTGTGCTTCTGCTATTATTCCTTTCCAGTTTGCAAAACACACATTTGCATGACATACCCAGTCACTGCAGCGCAGCACAGAGCTGCCTGCAGTTATTAATAGTGCTTGCCCATTTACTAGATATTTAGTGTGTTGCCTCTTCCTGGAAAACAGGTAGGGAACAAAGTGTGGCAATTACACTTACACAGACCTTTATGACCATTTCATCTCCACAAATATTTATCTAACTACATGTTATTATCTTCTGCACGAGACAATGGGCGGTGGATTTATACAGTACTTATTGACAATTAAAAAGGATAATAGTAGATAAAGCGCGTTCACTTTTTTATTGCCGTTATTCACAAAATCTGTTATTACTAAGAATATTTTTTCATCGCCTTGTACAATTTCAAAGAAATCATTATTTTGTTGTGCAGCAGCTTTCTCCTGCTGCACTTGCAATTATCTTGCGGTACGGCAACAGCTAGGAGATCCAGAAAGTAAAATAGACCCTAAACTAACACGGAGCTGACTAATCCATTCCATTGTCCATGCTCTACAAACACACAACTAAGGAAAGCAATTTAGACTTTTTTAAGACCTTGTGCCTGCTCCTGCCATTGAAATCAATGGACAATCTCCCTGCAGCTAGCTGTAGCTGACAGCCAGGTGAGAGCACGCGCGGCTCTTCAGAGCAAAGCCTTGCAGGTTTGTGTTGTCAGAGCGCCAACTGAATGCAACGGGCCCAAGGCTTCACTTCCTGCTAAAGGCTGATTAAAGGCTAATAAACATTTTTTAACATTTTGAGAATCCATTTGGAAGGTGGCAATGTCTAGGCTAATATTACTTTTGCTTGCTGCTTTCAGAACTGCCCTCTCTCCTAACTTTCTCCTGTACTCATTTGTCTTTTCATGTGTCTGCATTTCTGCGCCTCAGCCTCCCCCTTCAGTGTCTATCTTTTACCTCCCTGCTCCAGGAGAGGGCAGGTGATCCATTCCTAAGGGTTTTGCTTGGGTACAGGTTCACTGTGAGACCTCCCCTCAGCTTCTTTTCAAGATTTTCCAGCCAATCATGCCTTATTTTGTCACTCTCTGCTTCTCTTTGTCATCCCAAGCCACATCTCTCTTTGGAGTCCAAATCTCTCACCTTTCTCCAAGGACAGATCTGAAGAGCCCACACTCACTGTGCTCAAGGACAGCTCTTGTAAAGTCTGCCCCGTAGTGCCTCCTCTGTTGTCTCTCCCTGAGCCTTTTTCTCCAGACCCTTTCTAAGCAGGATAAAGTGGCAATTTTTGATGGGAGACAGATTTGGGTCTTCTGCCGTCTACTTGCCTTCTCCTTTCCGGGTCCATCAACAGCCCTGGTCCCCAGTTTCTCTGCTCTTATTGCTGGAGCGTGCCGAAGTGTTGCAGGCAGTACAACAGCCCACAACTGTTTTTTCCCTGTGCCATGCTCCTGTAGCAGAGCCAGCTCTTCTGCTGCATGCCCTCCCTCGCGGCTGGAGGCTATCTTGGCAGCGGAGCAAAGAAGCTGGCTCAGCTGCAGGCTGCTGGCTGGAAGCTCCTGACAACTCTAACGCTGCTGATTCACCTACGGCCAGAAATCGATCTGGGTCTGCAACAACCAGATGAGGAGACCCACAGCCAGAGGGTTAGGACTGAGGGCAGCTCGTGATTGAAGTGCGGTCACTACTGTAGGTGTCCGGGCTGCACAGCTGCTTCTTTTAGAGGCATTGTCTCCAAAAGGTGAGAAAAAGAAGACTTTGCTTAGCGATAGTAATTATACAGTGCCCTTGCAGTGTGTCTCAGGGATCCTGAAATCACTGCCTCCAGATGGAGGATGGGGGACAAGAGACACACTGATATTCCCTCACCTAAATTAATTTGAAATAAGAAGTGTTTCCACCATATTTAACCACATGCAAATCCTGTTATAATCTCCAGAGCCCCTTGCCAATTACCCCGTCAATGAAATGTAAACAGAAGAACCCACATTTAACGGGACAGAACATGGCCTTTGGAACACCAGAGCAGTGTTGAAGGCTGGTCTGTTTGTGTGCTAGGAAAACCTGCTGATCATACAAGGACAGAAGAAATGAGAAATTCCAGTGAGCTTTGCTGCATAAAAATATAATTTTAGTGTCTGTTGACATTCCAGCACTAGCTTGTTCTAGCTAATAAAAGAAGGGAAAGTGTAGGAGAAAGGGCTTTAGCACAGGATATGCTGGTGAGTTGGTCCCAGGGCCTCTGGAAAGTCTGGTGACACATTCCAATCTCCAGTGAAAACTGCGAATGAAAGCTTCTTCATCTGCAGCTTCCTCACCATCGTTAGCCTTGCTGGCAGGATTAGCTGGAGGGCTAAGCCAGCATGTGTTACAATCCCACCTTGACTTTGCTCTGTAGTCATTTTGCTAAGTCCATGACACCTTTGTAAAGCAACATTATCATCTTCTTAGACTGATTTATGGGTGAAACCTTTCGTTTATGAATTTTGAGGATTTATCACCCTTTGTTGGTGTCTGAGATGGATCAGTGCTGCAGCAGCACAGAGGGGATGAGGGAAACATTAAACTGCTGCATTGCTTACTCTTGAGGATATTAATTTGTATAAATACAGTTCATTTACATATCTTGTAAACATGTAATGCTCTCTATTAAATTCATCACTGTAAATATCCAAATTAAATTTAATCCATTAAATTTTAAAAGTTATATTAAAAAACCTGTAAATGGAGAGCGTTGCCAATAAAAAGTAATAACATTGCCACATTTATAATGTTTGAACTGCTTTAGAAAGACGAACCTAATTGCAGCACAAGAAGTATAACATTGCTTTTCTGAGAGTAAGATTGTCCTAGAAGGGATATAAATATTGCCAACTGATGGTTAAAATAAAGGCTTTGCAGTTCTGATTTTTACCTGTCTCCCATATACCCAGGCGTGCAGATGCATTTTCCTGTCACAGGATCACAGTGTCCTCCGTTGTGGCATGGGCAGTCCTGGCTGCAGTTAATTCCAAATGTTCCAGAAGGACACGGCTGTGCACACACCAGCCCCTGGTAAGGTTGCAGAGAGAGCAACAGTTCAGTCAACGGTCATAATGCAATGAATTCCTACCCGCTTCTTTCCCTCTACCCTCTTCCCTCTTCAGTCAGCACAGTGTTGCACACTCCCTTTCAGCCTTTTCTCATCCTGACCCATCAAATCCCCATCTCTGAGCTGTTTCCTCCCTCCCCATCCCATGTAACCAACCCTGAGAGTGAAGAACAGTCGGTTGTTCTTGGTTGTGCACCCTGGCACTGCTCAGCAGGAAAGGCAATTGCTGGGCAAGCCTTGCTTCAGCTCTTCATCCCCAAGGCAGAGAATGCTTCCCATGGGCAGTTTCTTTGGAGAATCACCTGCCAAATGCAGGTGGTTTTCCTCCAGGTGTCATATAATATTCCCTGCCAAGTGTCAGGGCCTCGGAAGGATTTCCCTCGACTTTCTTAGAAGTTGTATAAATGGTTTTTTATGTGAGCAAACATAAAATCCGAGGCTGGCACCCAGCTGCATAATTTCAGCCAAAACCATTCTGGCAGTGCGTGATCTGAAGATGGGGTCCTACACTGGAAAACGTTTGGCAATGGTTGCAAGTGGAGCTGCTGCCAGTGGCATGCACAGCACAACGTGTTGGACAGAAATGTGTTTTCTGTTTTAATCTCCCAGAAGTCTTATTTCCCTAACTAAGACCCAGGAGCAAGGTGTTTTGAAAAAAACCATATATTAGAACAAATCTATACAAAATAAAACGCAGGAGCATTAACGGCTGCTTTCACTCGTTGGGGTTCCCTTCTCCAGAGTTTGGGAAGTTCAGCAGTATCCACAACCCCAAAGTGGAGAGGCTGCTCTTCAACGTAAGCATAAAATAGATGCTTCAAGCCTTCCCCAGCCAGTGATAGGTGGCTCCTTGGCTGTAAAATAGACAGCATGGCCTTGGTTCAAGAACATTCAGATTACCGCATTAAAAAACTGGTGTCTCTGGGCTTAAGTAATACACACTGCTATATATCTGAAAATGTAAGCGTCCATTTATCTCGATAATAAATACTTTCTCTCTTCACATCTCAAAAAGAACAGGATTTCTATCAACAAATGATGAGAAAGCAATACTCTGTGATGCATCCCCTCCGAGCCCGGAGAATCTTCAGGCAAACTTTTTGCATTAATATGTACTGAGGGAATCCAAAACATCCTTCTCTGGAGGATCAAATGTCAGAGCACCGATTCCTGCTGCTTATACATCTAATCCGCAAAGTTCACCCCATCAGCAGCTTTTTTAAGGCTCTGATACCACCAGCTTCTGCTTCTAACATTGTTTGCTATATTAGTGCAGTTTCGCAGCACAGAAAAGATTCTTTTTTCTGCTCTACTGTCTTCTCCTCGCCCTCCCATCCCATTTTTAAAATCCAAGACAGAAAGAAAAAATAGACCCAGCTACAAACTTCATCAAGCGCGGAGGTTTCGGGGAACGAGAAAGAAGTGATTAGCACATTAGGATGTGTTGTATTAACATGGCACCGTGATGCAGAGCCTCGAGAATGGAATCTGGCGTCAAACGGGGCGTGTTGCTGGCGACAAATGTTCTGTCATGCAAGGAAAGATCACTGCTTTCCTGAGCATGGAAATCTAGTCCTTCAAAAGTGCTTCTGAGAAGCGCTGTAAGAGCTGAATTTAACTTCCCTCCCCACTTCCTGAGAGTGCTTGGAGGATTTAATGCTGCAAATGAGAGAGATGTATAGAATTAAAGCTGTAAATTGTTGATGAGGCCCTAAAGCAGCCACCCACTAACTCCCACACCCACAAAGACACAGAAGTGGAAAAAGCCCATCACTGCAGGATGCTGGAAGCCCCATTTTGTTGACTCTTTCAACAGAACGTGCTGTTAGCCACCATCCTCTTGGTAAAAAAAAAACCATGAGACGATAAATTCCCACAGGACACAGTTTGTACAACTTTTTATGCTTCTGGAAAGCCTGCACGGGTTGGGAGGAAGCAGGAGGAAAGGAATATTGCAAGTAATAAAAGAACCAGGCTCCGAAGATGGCAGATCCAAGGAAGAACCTACGAACCCTAGGACTTCCTCTATCCAACTTCTTGCCTCCTCTTCCATATCCCAGAGACAACCAAGGCCCTGAGGGAACTGAGCTGCTGTTAATAAGTCTTCCCTAGGAAGGGATAAAAGTCACAGCTCACCCAGCAGCAATAAAATCCAAGTGGATTTGCACTTGTATAAATCCAGGGAGAATTCTCGACTTCCAACATGATGGTATATTCAACACGTACAAGCAGTCTCAAGCCTCAAAATCAGCAAGTAAAATTCCTGGTGTCAAAGAAAGACTATCTAGGGTGCGAAATAAAATGAATGCTGTCTAGCAATCATCTCTCTCTCGCTCATTTACAGCCCACTTGTGTCTCACTTCACAAACCATTCCATCCACCAAGAGTTAAAACTATAGCATGAAAAAATATTTTTTCTCTCCCTGTGTACTGAATTACCAGCTTTTCATTAAAACCCTGGAGAGACCCTTTATACTTAAAATCTCAACATTTACAAGCTGAGTGCTTTTACTTATAATTTCAGTTTCTTCCCCCAGAATACTTGATTTCTCTCTTCAATTTTCAGTTAAGCTTGTTTCAAACATCAATTGTTAACTCCAGGGTTTCTCTGGGGACAGAGCAGCCAACAACACAGTTTTCAGGAAAGTCTCTCTGGGCCACTAAAAATGCAAAGGAAAGACTCCAAGCTGCAAGGAACAGGGTAGAAGTGGGCCAGAATACAGCTGCTGTGCAGCCCCAGTACTGTGGCTCTTCTTTAGGGTCTACGCTGCATCCTAAAAGACCTCTAAAAATTTCCTGCTCTATTCTTAAATCTCTTCAGTGACTTTGTAACTTTGGAAAAAAAAAATAGAGAACTCCAGGTGATAAAATACAAGTAAGGAAGAGTGCAGCAAAATAGCTCATATCCTTGGAAATGCTGGCATGCAGATTAGGGGAGCTGATTTAAATCACTTTACTACTCAGTCCTTAGGTTAACTGCCAGAATAGACTGACAGGCCCTGCAAAATACTGGAATGCTTCCTTTATGCGTTTAGAAAGTCTCCTCTAGGAAGGAACCTTTTCTTCCTCTCCACTGCATGCCAGTTCAGGGTAAGGTGTCAGTGTCTTATTTAGTTTCTGAAGTTTCAGCTGCTTTGTCATTCAAAATGCAGTATTATCGTCATCACCTTGGCCATGAGTGTCAGGCGGAGAGAGATTCTCTGTACACGGCTGCCACCAAAACGTTTGCACAGCAATGTTCTCTCCTGTGTTGCTGCCTGATATCCACCAGAGTCTCATGGTTGGCACGTTTCACCTAAAAGCAGCTGGGTGACCAAACATTCTGGAGAACCTAAATGAAGGCAGCATTTGCTGCACCAGTCCAAAGAACATACACATCTCGCTCAGTCCCCGGATGTTTTAATGGGTATGAGGGCTGTATCAGAAGTCAGAGTTACACGATGACATCAGGGTCTTCCTTGTATTAAAATAGAAAATCATAGTACTTGCATGCATTAATATCCAGCAAGTTTGCCAAGGGACTAATTGTCAGAGATGGGAAACATGCCAGGAAACTTAGCTCAGCTAAATGGTATGTAGGCCTGTGAGACTTGGCAAGCCCCGAGAGAGTTAATTATCACATTATTGATAAAGTTAAGGACTTTTAAAATGTTTGGCCTTGCTTTCTTGACACAGAGGATTAAAGGTTAGGGTAATTTGCTCTCTCTAGGGTGACCCCTGATGCAAGCAAATCTATTGCAATCAATGGGAATTATGCCTGAGTAAGGACGGGGCACTGAACCGGTCTCTGTCTCCCTCTGTATATTCCTGCTGCTTTAACGACTGCCTGAGCCATTGAATTCCCCTTGACTTCTCCCTCTCCTCGTTTCCCGAAAGGGAAACAGTGCAGTGTTTCTGACAACGCTGAGCTGGGCTTTGAGCTTTCTATCTCGTGTGAGGGCAGTGTCTAATGGTGCAGGGAATAATCCAAAGAACTGCAATTTGAAGAGAATTTTTTCCTCTTCTCCTCCCACACAGAAGCGCAACGAGCAGTTGCTGCATTTTTACTGTTGTTTGTTTAACTCTGCAACAGTAGCTAGCAGCCAGAGACTAGTGGCCTAAGTGCTGTGCGCACACAACAGAGGCAGTCCCACTTTCAGAACTGTCAGAGGTCATGACAAGAAATAGAGGATGCACACTGTGAGCACACAGGGAAGGTGTCTGCTGAGACAGTGAGGAGTTAACTTCCCATGCCAAGCTCTAAATGATGAATGAGCATAAATAACCTACATACCATCCATCCAGGAGGACAGGAGCACTCTCCAGTGATGTGGTGGCAGACTCCCCCATTCTGGCAAGGGCAGCGCAATTCACACTGAGCTCCGTGGCTGCCTGGGGGACAGCGCTCTTCGCAACTTCACGGAGAGAGAAGAAACAAAAACCAGAGAGATCATTTAAAAGAACTTAAAGGAAACAGTAAATGAGGAAAATCCATGACACAGGCCATCAATGGAATCCTTATGCAAATTAAGAAACCTCAGTAAGCCTTGGCTGGCATTACCAATTAGCCAAGATTTCTTTTATTTCTGCTGGAGTTATTTATGTGCCATGGCTCCAGCACTAAGGCTGATGCATGAGGCACCGAATGCCACCAGTCTCAAAGGACAACTCACATCCCTGAAAATTGTCTAGGTAAGTAAGTGCTGCTAGATGAAGCCCCCATTGTAAATTATGTGACAGAGCAACAACAGAAGCTGCAAATATAATAAAAGAATGGAATTAAATTGTTTGAAATTTCTTCAGCCACTACAAAATGTTATCATTTGCAGTGGATAACAGGCTGGCAAGATCTCATCATCATTTAAAGGCTATTTAAGCTCACTGGGTCTCTCTGAGTGTTCTTGGGGGGCCGATGTAAATCTTGCCCCTGCAAAACACAGCATCTCCTAGGCCTTTACACATTGGCACTTTTCAGCTTTGCTTCTTTCTCTCACCCCAGGTTCTGAAATTACAGCAGTTTTTTTCCATAACTGATGGTCCTTTGATGAGGATGTTCATACAATGTATTGCTGCATGTACACACTGCTGAGAGCAGGCACAGTAATGTCAATAGGACCACTCCTGTCAGTAAGCAGAAGCTTTAGCAGTGAGTGCTTCCAGGACTGAGGTCATAAGGGTAGGAGGAAATCAGGTACTAAATAAAATATTCAAAAGGTATATCACTTATTTATGAGGGTTAATATTATCTTTATTTTTACCTTCTCCTTCATGCAGGCCAACAAACAATACTAGATTGTAGAAGCATTAAGTCACCTGTAATAGATCTCCGAGCAAATTCAGCGAATAAATTCTCTTTTCCCCTTAAATAGTTTTGAAAAGCGTAATTACTTCTGAAGCTAGTGAAAGATCTCTAATGAGTACTGATGTTACACTGTGGGCAATTTTAAACAAGGAACTATTGCTTGCTGTCCTAAAATGAACATGCAGAATTTGTGAATCCTACTGGTAAACTTTCAGCGTGGTACATGGGGATTTAGCTACATGATTCTCGTTAAAGTTAATAGGAGTCACACCACTAAATCCCTCCTCACTATGCTAAAAATTTACCCCCTAGATAGTAAGCTGATATACTTAACAGTAATGCTTCCTCAGTTAGACTGAAAGTCAAATAAATTGGAGATGGTAAGTCCCATTTGATACTGAACTGGATTGCTAAGGAGTAAAATGTCCATTTGCTTATAGAAACGGAACTGTGATTTGGATTGTGCTCACATCCTGAAATTAGGAACAGCTACAGTTGTACAAGCTGCAAAATGTCATGGATTTTTAAGTTCACTTTAGCAGTAAATTTTATTTTGGTACGCAGACAGGTATAATTAGCAGCAAAAAAAAAGGGGATTTCCTTTACTTAGTCTCTCTGAAATTCTGTTACCTGGTTTGTACAAAGGAAAGTGCATAATATATAGATTGTTTAAGTTCTGCCAATTACTCATTGCATTAAAAGCAGTCAAAGCAAGGCTGTTAAATGATGCAGAGTAAAAGACACCTCTCATCCAACTTACAACACCCCTGTGTAGCCGGGAGCGCAGTGACATTCTCCTGTCTCGTGGTCGCAGGTAGCTCCGTTGTGGCATTGGCACTGGAACTGGCAGCCCTTGCCATAGCTCCCGGGGTCGCAGAGCTCTTCGCAGCGCCAGCCCTGGTACCCGTCTGCGCAGACACAGGCGCCCGTGATGGGGTTGCAGAGGGCCTCATTCTGGCACTGGCAGCGGTTGCTGCAGTGGGGTCCCCAGTGCTCGCTGTCGCAACCTGTAAAACATGTGAACAGTTACCGAGATGATCGGGTACGTGCGTTGCAAGCCTCTCATACCAGCCTCTTCTGCTTGGGATGGCAAGCAAAGAGACATTGCTAATAGCAGGAACTTTCTAAAGGGCCCTCAGACTTTTTAAAATTCCCCCTGAGCCAGCAGTGTACTTCAGCACGTAAGGAGACAAGAGCATCAGTTACACGCCTAAATATAAGGACTTGTTTAACACCCTTATTGGATCAGGACCTAAATCTTTTAATATCCTGTTTCTTAGTGCTCTTAGATAGCTGGAAGGAATGAATTTATAGTGGAATTAGACACAGAGGATCACATCCTGACTGCAGTGTAGTTAATGGCAGGTAGAATTGCCAAGCAAATCCTGTAGATTTAATAATGTTATCAAGTATTGTTTCTTTGCACTGTTCCTTTCAGATAATAAATATGATAATCTAAAGAAGACTTTCTCCTTCGGTGGGGTTTTTCTTATTTATTTATTTATTTTTCTGGACTGAAAAGGTGACAAGGCAGAAAAGAAGTCGAGATTTCTTGAGCCTGCTTAACCCAGGTTTAGGAACGAAGGTATGGAGTGTGAACGTCAGGTAATTTCTGTGCCACTAACAGTGTGTACTAGCATTACAGAAGGGCACCAAAGCCTGTGGCCATTGACATGGAGAGCAGACTCTCCACAGAATGCATTTATGCACAGTGAGAACCCTTCACATGACAATCCTGCCTGATCTCTCCTTGTTTATGGACCATATGCAGGATGAGAGAGGGAAGTCAGCAGTACAGAAGCAGCTTCATCATGATTTGCTATAGAAACAGTAATCAGCACCTGCAAAACACCCGTTTAATATGTATGCATACAAAGCAGGCAGCTCAGAGAAAACATCCAGGGGTTGACTTCCTCAGTAAATGGTCAGCAGAAAACCAAGGCTTTCTTTAGGAGTCCTACCCTCCTCTTCCCAACCTGCTAACGTAGCTGTGCCTGCTGCTCAGAATAGAGCTGCTGGCAAAATCTCTGCTAAAGACACAGTTACAGATCATGTTCCAAGTACAGCTGGTTGTGCTCAGAGAGCTGATTTCAATTATATCAGCAAAAACTCTTCTGCCAGTGTAAAATCCACTGGCATGCAGGAAATGAGGGTGCAATCCCAGCGACATAGCTGTCTTCACGAACTCTTTTATTTGCAAACATGTAAACGAATCCCCTGGTGACACTCGCTGCTTCTCAGGGCTGGATCTCTGTTTCCAGACTGAGCAAGGCAAACGTGAACACCACGTAAGCGAGAAGCTCCTGTCCTACACTTCTCATAGCCCTTGACTTCTACAGTATTTGGCTACAAACCCACAATGGACACCTTTATTTCTCAGTTAATTTTGGCAAGCTTTATGTCGCTCGCCTTCTGGAGAAGTTAGATACCCATTGGTCAGTCCGAGGATATTCAGCAGGAAAAGAGAGGCATGAGGCTTTCCTGAATTACCGCTGCTGATCACCAATTTAGCAACTTGTGTTTCTTGAGCACCAGTGTCAAAGGCCGAAATCAACCTGTGAGAAGACAACTCCAGGGTCTCCAAGAGGATCTGCGGGGGCCGGCAGCAATGCGTGGACAGACACGGCTTCAGGTCCTGCAGAGCATGCAACATGCTGCTGCGCGTAATCCTGCTAGTGCCTCGCACAAGACAGTTTATTGCTTTGCCTCATTTCTCCCACTGCTGTAAGCAGGGATGATAGTTCCTCACTAACACCACTGGGAGCCCAGCAAACGAAATCTTACTCTTTATAAGTCTTAAATTATTACTGAGAATCTGTGGAAAGAGACCATCTATCTTTATTTCACACAGACACTTGGTAAGACTCTGCCAGCCCTCTGGGGCAGGGAGCAAATCTGCTGGAGCTGCTGGGGTTTCCCAGCAATTTCCATTCCAGAAATACTGATCTGTTTTCTGCAGAACTTGAAAAATAAGGGATGCAGTTCTGCACCTCCACAAAGGGCAAACACCTGAAGCACCCAAGCAGAGCCAGTAGCCTCTGGCATGGGAAAGTAGAATGCAAGAATCAAACTTGACCCTACCTGGCCCAGGGACTTGCTTCCTACCTTACCCCACCTGGTATTAGCTCCCTGACTGCCAGACTGCGAGGTGCTCAGCGCCGATGCAACTCCAGCTGCAATTAATTGCCTAATAGAAATGATAACACTGTTAGAAGATACGACTTACACCTTTGTGTTGCACAGGGTGCTCCAACATTCAGATCTGTCTGCTTGGTTTTTGTTTTTCACTTTGGAAGAAAGAGAAGGAGGAATCAAACCTTTTGTAGGATGGGAAAACCATTCCCAACATCACCTCAAGGTACTTGGTTCACTTCACAGTGTCTTCCCCACACACAGCTCCATTTATGTAAGTCTTATTCAAACACATACTTACTATTTATACTTGGTCACATTTGCTTTCTCCCTGTACCAAATTTCACTCCACGATCTAGACAAAAGGAAGAACAAAATGCTCCAGGAAAGAGCAGAAATTCCTCTAATTGGTTGTAAAATCATTAAAAAAATATATAATTTGGATAATAAAAGAAGCCTGCAGTGACCAGAAAACCAGCTGACAGACAGATTTTCCAAAGGCTTCTAAGCACAAGGCACCAGCGAGCACACATTGCAACATTCAGTACGTTTAGCCCAAAGTAGCTAGCCAACATGTTTTAATTATCTGTGAAATAAAACAGCTTGGCATACCAGATAGCTACTAAGAATGTGAATTTCATGGGGATTTATTAGTGAGAGGACATAAAATGAGAATTAAAGTACATCTGAGTGCTCATGGAAGACACAGAAAAAAACAGAACTGGAACCAAGATGGGGCTTGTGCCATGTCTCGTTTGCAATGCCTGATACAGCCCTCGCAGTTGTTGGACTTCTTTTTATGTTCTTAAAACTACAAGAAGGTTTTCACTACAGTTCTCTAAACGGTTCAAAACCAGAACCATAGCATGTGTGTATAACCGAGGCAAACAGCACATTTTCCATCGATTGATGGGATCATGTGTACACAAAACGATGAGGCGGCCCCTTCTAGATTTAAGTCTTCGCTCTGATGCTAAAGATTTTCTGCTTTAGCTCTCAGTTCAAGCCCTGTACAGGTGACAATGAGCAGGGCCATCTCATGCAGCAGCAATACATCCACTGCTGGTTCATTGCAAAGGAAAATGAGTGAAATTCAGGGGCCTTTTGCTAGTGCGAAATTTGTGATCATGGAACATCATGCTCACTTGATTTTACACTGCTGTATGCTAACATGAACATAAGATCCTTGTCGATCAAAGCCTATCAACTTTTAATTAATTAATTAATTAATTCCAAGTCCCATTTTGCAGTGACAGACCGGAGTTGCAAGCAAAATCATCTATGTGGTTTCACTGGGACATTATGTGATATTTATACTGTGAGAACACAGAGATCTGCACTGTGGTAACCTCTGCACCTTTCCAAAGACAGAGACAGAGAGTTGATCAGCTAAATCCGAGTGCTTATTCATATGAGTAGTTCCACTGAGCTTAATAGGACCACTCGTGTGAGATTAGTCAAGTGCGTAACTAGCCATGGGGTTGAGGTCTAGTAGTTCCAGCTAGAAAATTAAAAAAAAAACAGAAGAAACAAAAGACTTCAGTAGCTGGGACACATTTTTCTCTCTGTGTCGGTAGGGTAAGCCCTAGCTGGTGTGTGATGGCAGTTCCAGGTTTTGAGATGCTCAGCAAAGTGCCATGGCAGCCTGCAGCACTTGAGGATCATCAGCACCACCTCTCCTGTGAGCACAGCGACCATTTTAAAACAGTCCAAGCCCTAGCACAGTCTAATCCTCCTCGTGTTGATAGCCTCTGTGTGTTACCATAATAGAGATAAATAATAATAGCAACAATATGTGAACAGAAAGCTGATTAAAGCTTACACAAGAGCTACACTGTAAATGCATATGCCATTAAAAACGTCAAAATGATACAGAGACTTTAACTACACCATCAATAAGAGAAGCGACCTGAGAGCGGTGATGTCAGGAAGGTACAAATGCTCCCTTTAGACTCCACGTGTGTTTGTCAATACCTTGAGAGATGAGCCTGCAATAGCCAGCGCTCTCCCGGGAGATGCTGCATTCAAGGGAGCTGCCATATTTCAGGTCACGTGCTACCATTCCCTGGCAAACCTGCCATCTTACTCACTTTTTCTCCTTCGAAAATATGACTAGAGATTAATTGCCACCAATAAAAATGAATATAACTCTGTAAAGGATGATGCTGGGTGCCTAAGCATAATTACAGTTGTCTGCATATGGTAGCGCGTGACAGGTGGAAGATTCATCCCTGCGTGGAAAGGTTGCTCAACACAGCACAAAGTGTTTGCTTCCTCTCCTCATCTCTCCCTCCACCCTGGAGCCTCAGCGGCGTGTTGAAGGGAGGGCTAATTGCAGCAGGCTCTGCATATCCGCCTCCATAGCCGTGCGTGACATCCTGCCACCAGTCCTGTCCTGTTACATGTACAACGAGGACACGTTGAAGGGCTGCTTCCCTCCCCAGTGGCTGTATTCTCCGCTAGGAATGATTACCGGATTGTTCTGTTCTGGGTCAGTTGGGCTACCCAGTATTTAGGGCAGCGGTGCATGCTGGACGTAGACGAAGCAAACACACAAGTGTGAAAAGTTAGCGGATGAATAAAATGCCATCCAAGGAAGAGATGCCATTTATCAAGGGACTTAACCCAAGAAGAGTCAGAAGTGCTCTTCCAGTGCTTTTCTGTCACAGCACAGGTACACTGCTAACACAAACCCAGCATCTTGGATCACAGCAGCACCAGCAGCTGTGATCTTGAAGTCTCTGCTTATTTTGTTCTCATTAGCACAAGCCTGCACGTGTCTACATTTACAGCTAGTGACCAGTCCCGTACCCGAGGTGTGCACAGTCAGTGGGACATTCATCAAAGTCCTGCAGAAGACACGGCTCAAAAAGCCAAGTGGTTGCTATTCTCAGTCCGAGGACTCTGGACCACGTTTGCCTGTTGGCAATCTTCAGCGAATCCTTGCTTTAAAGGGACTTTCTGCAAATTTGCCATGAATTAAAGCGCAGATTGCAGCTCGCAGTCAACAATCAATATTCTGGCGTATTTCCAAACGGAGTTTGAAAGGTTTAAATACCAGCCCTTAGAAAAGGCAAACAGTAAACTAAATAAACTTGCTAAACCTAGGAGGACATAGTTTAAGATGGATTATGTTAGAGTTTATTTGGAATTTAGGGATAGATTTTCCTCTTCATAGAACTGTAATACTGCACAATAATTATACGAGCACAAAACTAAGGTGAGATGCAGCCCCACCTCTGGTTTTTCTCCCCCTAATTCGTTTTTGCACTCTGACTGGGTTAAATGGTTGGCCTACCTAATGCAAACCAGGAAAAGAAGAAGCAAAAGCTAAAACATACGCCTGGATGTAGTGAATAAAAAATTAAAATAATCAATTAGCTTTTTATTCCCTGTACTTAGCGCAATAGGAAAATTATAGGCCCTGTATTGAGCTGGTATCTATTCACCGTGCAGCCGTGATTCATTCTGGCACAGTTCAACACCTTTGGAAACAGAAGCCAAAGCTGCAAGAGGCTTGAAACAAGGTTTGTGGAGAGGGAACCCTCTCACTCCGACAGATCACGCTACGCCGCGTTTGGCTCTGAGCCGTGCTGTGTGTCCCTCACGGGCTGGCAGTGCGAGTAACGCACACACTGCTAAGGGAGTCTGCCATATACTGAGATCACTCCTGATCTGCTTGATTCCAAACACTGATTCTAAACCAAGAAACTGTTTATCTTTTAAAGACTGTTTATCCTCAGAATTTCCAACACATGTTTATGGACCGCGACTGTCCTTAAGATAACCCAGATTTACAGAAAATCCGTTCAGAAATGTTCTCACAGATGCCTGAAATTTGGCAGAGCGCCGTCCCAGCCTCAGGGATCTGCCCGTGTGCCTCAGCGCAAACCTACCTGTACCTGATTAAGTTATAAAAAATGCAATTTGCACACACTCGGTGCCACCTCTGGATAATTCATTAGCTACACTCCGCTAAGATTTCATCTATATTAAAAGCAATCTGTAATTAAAGGCTTCAGGGGCGTAGCTGGACTTCTCTCGCAATTGTTCCTGTAGCAGCCATGGGCCGCCGGCTCGTTAATCCCCGTGCAGTAAGTGGTCCGCCAGTCTTCTGCTCCTAGTCCATTACCCACATGTCAGAGGTTTGTTCTGGTCCATGCTGATGAGCCATGGGTATAGCAGCCTGATGACACTCTTGATGGAATTTTTCATATTCTCCATTTGCTTTTTAGGGAAAAACAAGCAGAGCAGGGAACACGATATATAAATAAAACATTTGACTTATGAAGTCGGTGTCACAAAAATCAGAAAATGTCAGATTAAAGGTTGGAAGGGCAGCAGTAATTCAGTGTTTGTGCCTATGAATCACGATATTGCCTTTCATGATGTGAGCACAGGCTACTGTTTACAAGCCCTGGCATTTTCTGTTTTCTGAGCCCGTATCTTTGCAGCCTTAAGGTTCCCAAACATGGGTTTCTGTGCAGCGGTGTGTGCTCTGAACTCACCGCCGGTTTTATCTCCGATGCCAGACTTTCAGTCACAGCATACACAACTACAACAAAGAAGAAGCCCGTCTCGGTGTTTACATCTCTAAAGCTGCCCAGAGAATGTATTTTGCATGTGTAAATATGCATTTGTAAAGCTATCTGCGCAAGTGGCGAGAACCAGAGGTTAACGTGGGGCTGACAAAACTTGCAGTCAGTCAGCCTCGTTTTCCAAGTTTATAGATCAGTCTTCGTCAGACAGAAACGAAAAGATGGGAAGGGAACATCAGCTGATTTTCCCCAAAATGGATAGATTATTTCTTACAGGAGGAAATTAACCTACTTTTTTTTTTCTCCTTAGGAACAGGAGGACAGTTTCTCATCCTCCAGGAAAGATTGTTCCGATGTTCTCTGAAGTTCATTGTCTGAATCAGATAAGAAACATGTGGCTGATTTAGGTCATGATTTAATCTCAGATGATGATCGCGTTAGTCAATGACTCCCCAACATGTGGTACCTAATTCAATCACACTACTTTTGAGACCCTGCAGTTTGTTTAACATCCTCTGAGGAAACGTTTTCTTTCCAAAGTCATCCTTCTTTAAAGAACACTCCCACAGTGTTCTGTATGATGATGAGGACAGTTACCTAGTAGTACATTTCTTGCTGGATAAATGAAAACAAAATCACTCCAAGTAAAGAAGAGTTGCGTTATCTGGATGTCTGCCTGGTCAAATCCCACAACGAAGTGAATGTATTTTGGAAGCAGCAAAATGGAAGAACATCATCTACTCCTGACAGATACCAAAGTGTTGTTTTCAGAATTTCCAGCATGAGCTATTTTGACAGAGGCTTCAAAAGAAGTGAAAATTAGAACTCAAAAATAATTCGAAGAAGACTTCCTATTTCTTGTTGCAGAAATTACTGCTCGGTTTAATGAGCCTTTAACTCTACCGACACTCTAGATGTTACAAGGAGTTTAAAATCATGAAACGCTTCATAAGGGAGCGACAACATTCTATACAGCACTGGCTGCTTTTTTTTCAGATTATTTTTTTAAAGATGCTGCATTGTTTAAATTTTTTTTTTTTGGAGTCATATTAATGGGAGGCAAAGTCTGTTCTTTAATTAGAATTTTACTGTGGTGAATTAAAAAATACATGGGCAAAGTATCAAGAGTCTAATAAAACTAAATGAAGATACTTTCCTCTGTATGAAACCCAGCAGTCTTTGCTCTGGCAAAACTTCCATCAGCACTTCATTATTCTTGTCTAGGCCAGGATTGTAATAATAGAGCCTGCAAGCAACTTATTTCCAGAGTCTGCCTTCCAAGCAGCTAAAATATTTTCTCTCTCTTTTAACATCCACAATGGGCTTTGATGTTTTCATTGACCATACCATGAAATTTTCCTGTATTGCCTCTGCAGCTTAGCCTGCACGAAGGGGCAGAGACACATTTGGATAGGCCTAAAACACCGCAAACAGGTGTAGAGAAAGAGATCCTTCTCTTCGTCCTTCAACAGCCAAGGGTTGCAGAGGTGATGGGAAGGGCTGCAGTGGTATTGTTCTAAAGGGATTCAAAGAATCCCTGTGTAGAAATAGAGGGAGGCCTTTGTCACTGGAAATTAGGATCTGTGACTGTTACGGCTTTGTATGAAATGGTTTCAGCCCAATCTGACCACCGGGTCACCTTTCCTCCTTCTGTGGTATTGACCACACGGGATCGAGCGGGATCAACCCCAACACTGGCAGGGAGACGTGCTCAGCTCTTTATTTTTCACAGCACATAAACTGAGCATCGGAAGGTCACCCTGCTGAAGTTTTGCCAGATATGCAATATACCTTTATTTGCAGCTAAAGTAGTGCGTAAAGAAGAAAATCTTGCCACTAAAACAGCAAGCGTTAGAGGATATGTGCCTTCTCATCCCTCTTCCATGCAGGATGTGGCCCTTCACCTTTGACTGCGTAGGTCGACACGCAGATCGACGGGAGCAAAATGCTTGATCGGCCGATCAGTGGATAAAATGGTGCTGTACAAGACAAGCGTATTGAAGAAATGCTACAGCTACCTAGCCAGCTTCAAATTGTACCGTAAAGAGTCACCTTCAAGGGGATGTATAAGCACACCCCTCATGCATAACGTAACAGACAGCACCGAGTCATCAGTCATCTTCAAGGTGGTCAATAAGCAATTTATTTTATTGCATTGATACCGAAACCTAAAGTAATCACTGTGCCTTGGGGTACTTGCTTTGATGTCCACCGGGGTGGCTGTAAGGCAAAAAGAACCGCTTCTTCCCCTCTGCCACGGTCCCATCCTGTCGGCTACTGCCCGGGCGCTGCTTTCCGGACAAATAACATCAGCTTACAGGGTGTTCTGCCCCCGTACCTGCATCTAGGAAAAATCTTCTCTCTCTAGTGTGAATTCTGTTACCTAAGGACTTCAGGAGAGAATTAGAGCAGCAGAAGGCCTGGTGGCCTTTGAAATGTGGGTGTCTTTTATATCTAAAACAGTTCAAAGGCTTCCAAAAAGCTATGTGCAGGTATCCACATAAGCTACTTGCTGTTCTCTTTTCTTCTAGGCATACTTGGATCTTCACATGGCTCTTTAATGTTACCTAATGTCTTCAAGATATCTTAAATACACTGCTGTCTTTCTCTTACAATAAACCATTAATAGTAATGTCCCTTTCAGGCACATAAAAAGAAGCAGTTTTATAAAAAAGTCTTGCCCTATGTAACCCAGTAAAAACTAGAATGTTCACTCATCAAAACCACATTGTGAGACTCAGCACAGTCCCTGCAAAAGCTTTTTTATATATTTATCAACAGAAAATAGCAAGCCTGAAACTACTGGAGAAATATTTGAAGGACTGGAGACCGAAATACTGGACTATTACAGCCTCTTCACCGTACTCGGGCACCGAGCTGTGGGATGTTCTGCTCACAGAGGCTCTCAGAAAGGCAGACAAGCACTGCACAGCTTAAATACCAGGTGTCACGGCATGGCTGGCTCTCAGCAGGCAGCGGATGGCAAAGGACACACAGCCCAGCACCACCAGAGGTTCGTGCAGCAACGTCCCAGCGTCCCTGACGCCGCACTTCAGACCGCAACGCTGCTGCAGCACTTCTGCACCACTTGCTCGGGATGCTAATGCTGAGAGCGAAGCAGGCGCAGGGCTCGTAGCGTGATCCAGCAGTTTCTACTCACAGCAGAGCCAGAAGCAAAACGCACCAGCCCCGAGTGCAGAACAGAAAATAAAGACTTGCCTCTGCCTGCCTCTCTACGGCTTCCCCTACGTACTGCCCCTCGGCAGGGCTTTGGTTTCTTTCTGGAGAGCTGTGCAGGAAGACAGAGCCTTGTCTCATACATTATTGAGATTAGATGTCTAAAGCCTGATATTTTATTTTGACTTTTGAGCATGTTCAAACGCTGTTCACAGAAGCATAAATTAATGCCAGGTTCTAAACCAGAACTTGTTCTAAACTGGGAAATGAAACTTTTTTGTTATGATGTTAAACACAGACAATTCTTAAACTGTTTTACATTTTGAAAAACAGGATGATCAAAACTGTTCATCCTCACAATTAGTTCTGGATTTGCTGAACTGAAATGTTTTGACAAAATCACAACCATATGGAAGCCAGTGCTTCAGGAACAGTTTCACCCATTGTGGATTGCTGCATTAAGCAATCAAATGTCAGGCAGACAGAAAACAGTAAATCATCGCTCCACATGTTTTTTCCTCGTAGTTTACAAACAACGTGTTAGTGCCTCAAGCATTAGCAATGGGTCAGCTCCAAAGCAACCGGGGAAACCCGTGCAGCAGATTCCTGTCTCTGCTGTGTCAGTACTCGGAGGTTCGGGCTCACTTTTAGCAGTCCGAGGAACTGCCGAGGAGAAACAGCTTTCTCTCTGGATTAATTTAATTTCTCTCTTTTTTAGTGACAACTGTCACTGACAAGTAAAAAGCAAAACAGACATACGTGACTTCCTGGCTGGATGGCAGCAGGGAAGCGAATGGGATTTTGCTGGAGGAGAAGACAGCATCTGTGCATTGAGGGTTATAATTGCCAGATTTCCTATAATGTTCATCTCTCTCCGTTTTCCTAGTGGCAGCAGAGCTACATTTTAAAAAGCCACAGGGAAGAAGAAAGGTTTCCAGACGAATTTCCAGATGAGGCCATCAGCACAATTGCCCGCTGCCCATGCTGCACGGTGTCCATCACAAGCATCTTGGATGCCATCCAGCGCCCCAAAGTCAAGGAATTTCTTTCTACTGACTGTCACGGTCTCTGACAGGGGCTGGCCACAGCGGGTTAAGCCAGCGCCACCTGCAAAATGACATCGGGGCCCTAACTTCCCTGTTTCCTTTGCTAAGCAAGGTTCTCAGCTCACCGATGAATGACTGAGCAGAACAAACAGCGCACGCACGCACCAAATGTTAAATAATCGATGAGAACGACACGACCCCAAAGCAGACCGTTTTCCTTGCTGATAAACAGGAACCACCCAGGGAAATGCTGAACGCCGCCTGATGCTCGTGTGGATGGCGATGGTGTCGTAGATGGTGCTTTAGGAATGCTGCTGACACACACACACACGAATCTGATGACACAGGAAATTAGCATCCGTTCTTCTCCCCCTTCGGAAGAATTTACTAAATATAGCTCAGCCTTTTAATATTTAAGGATATCTGCAGAATGTTGTTGTGTTTGAAAGGGTTCTTTCCTGACTGGATTTTCATCATCAGGCTTAGTAATCAAGTTGTTTTATTCAGAATGGATAATTATTAGTTGAATAATTAATTATTCTGAGTGTGTTACTAAATAAATTCAAAGTACGCTGGTGCAATGAAAAAAAGAGAATTTACAACAATTTGGTTTCTAACTCATGCAATAAGATCAAAATGTGCAGTATTTTTGCACATTTAATAAAATTGCCTCTATCGTCACAGTCCCATACAAACAGTGGCTAATCCTCATGGCACATTTATGGGCTAGAAAATATATTTTATCACCTTTTTAAAGAACGGTCTTTTATAGAGTCAGTCAAATTACTTTAAACTACTTGCTAGCTACCCAGCAAGCAAGAGGTAGCATGGAGATAGAAGAGCTCCAATTTCTAAATTTATGTTATAAATAGTTCATAATATATTTCTTCACTACATTTATAATTCTATGCTGAATTAAACATATGAAAAATATTCTTTTATATATGTGGAAATTAATTTCTCAAGTATTTTTCTGTCTCTCATCAATAAGGGTGTTTAACAAAGTGAAAACTCGGTGCAGGTATCACTGGTACGCAAACCGAAGCGGCGCGAGGCTGGGTGCAGGACTCGGACCTCCTGCTGAAGGCACCTGGCCAAGAACACCCATGGCCTCCTGACCAGCATCGTTTCAGCCAAGTCCTTGCATGGTAAGTGACATTCAGGAGACATCTACACGGCACTCGGCACCGTGACTGCGGCATGCAGGAGGCTCTCCAGCTGGCCATAGCCCAGCTCAGGACGGCAGGGAGGGCAGCGAGGCGCGGAAGTGCTGCACGTAACGGGACGGCTGCCCCGGGACAGCCCCCACAGCCCTGGCTTCGCTGCATCGCTGACCGAAACGGCTCGGCACAAACTGAGCCCGTCTGCTTCAATCACCCCTCTGACTGCAAAGTGGATGCAACCTTAATAAATGCTTATTCAGCATAATTAGGCTCTAATTAAGGGTGGCTAAAACTGTAATTACTCCTTCGTTTGCTCGAACCGCCTTCCTCAGGCCTTCACTGTGGCGACAAGGCAGAGGCTGGCAGCACGGAGCAGAGGGACACGCTCCTGTCTGCGGCACCGCACCGGCGCTCACCGGAAAACCAGAGAATAGGAACTGAAGGCAGTCTCAAAGTCTTTCACTTGTGCAGCTGATGTACAGCGAGTCAATAAAAAGGCTCCAGTTTATACGATTCTCACTCCTAGCGTTACCGTTCCCAGCCCTACCATGCTCTTTACAGGCATGCAGGATCCTCAGACCGCGTTTTGTTTCTCTGCGTTTTCTTCCATCACCATTACCAAATACATCGTTTTTTATAGGCCCGTGTTGATTCCTAAGCTCGCTTGGGCTCTAGCAAAACAAAACCTAAGATAAGCAACACGATACCTGCTGCGAGACTTGCCACAAGCCGCACTGGGACCCGGTATGTTTTGTTTCCCTGCTGATTGCCGGGGTCACAGAATGGGAATTTTTTTTTGCAAGGCGAGAGATTCAATAGGCAGTAAAACTACACGTATAGATACTGGTGGAGCTTCTGCAAACATTGGCTAATTAAAATTGTTAAATGTAAAATTAATTAAGTTCATATCGTACCAGAAAGACTTGTCCTTACAGAGACCTTGTAGCGAGAAAAGTTTAAATGCTTTATTGTTCTGTAACTCACATATATGCAGATTCCTCTATTTGGCACATCCTTAATTTCTGTCAAACTAAAAGAATTCTAACATTTTCTGTCAGGGAGCTGGTGTAAATCTTGAAAAAAGCTTAAAAAAACTCCACTGTTGACTCATTTCTCTCATTCCTAGCAGATGAGAAATAAGGAAGACTTGAAAGCAACATCATGAGCCCAAGAATTATCCCTGCCTCTTGAAAGGCAGACAGAAAATTAAATTGGGGGATCTGTGTTAAGGTGGTGGAAATTATTGGGTTTGTGCACTTAAAAGATTACGAAGGTGACTTCCCACTGAGACTTGAGAACACAGGTGCACATAATTTTAAAAATATGCATTTTTAACCTTTCAAATTTGCTAGCAAAGCAAGGAAGTTCTTGAGAAACTGCAGTAAACACGGCAATTCAATCAGCTTCTTCCAGACTACATTTCACAACTTCCCCATCCTTTAACCCAAGAGGTCAGTCACTTGTGGAAAGACTTCGGCAGTGAGCTACACAGCAGCTAAATGGAGTTGCAAACAACACAGAAACACTTCGTTAGGAACTGCGTAACCAAATCTCTTAATTCACTTTCGTGGTGGCTCTGGCCAAGTGTTTATGGCTGCTGCTGAAAGCAGCACCCTGTCCCCTGCTCTTCCTCCCAGGATTTGCAAGGGGAGCTGCATAAAAGAGCTAAAGCCAAGTTTTTAATAGAAGTTTGAAAAAGGACTTCCTTTTAAAATGCCTTGTATCAGTTTCTGTACTTACTCTAAATGAACATAAGAGGAAAAAACACCGCTTTTTAGAAGTATCTAAAATGCGTCAGATGAATACAGAATTCAAAGGGTTTTTTTGCCTGCTCTGGTGAGGTGACTTCAGCTTAACTGGTAGACCTGCAGACTTAAAACAATTATAAACTCATAATGCAAATAGTCTGAATTGCATTGAAAATCCAAACACCACTTGACTGCCAAGCAACAATGAGCACATTTTATGAATAAGCTAACTAATTCCATTTCCCAAGCCTCTGAAAAAATAGTAATTGTAGCTCATCATAGCTACACCTAAAAGATAACCTCGCAATTGATTTCTGTCTGCCCTGCAATTACAGGCGAGGCACTGCGCTGCCTGTTTACATGGCACTTAGGGAAACGGGCCCCAGTTGTGGAGCAGGACGGGCATGCTGACAGCCCTCCTATACACACAGCAAACGCTACAACAAAGACGTATAAAGCAGAGATGCTAATTAAAATCCTGATCCACGGCCCACTGAAACGAAAGCAAGACACCGCTTGCTTTCCAAACGCAGCCTCATAACCCAATTTGTCTTCAGATGTGTTCTGGCAAGAGAACGTCTAGCTGCCACCCGCAGAACGCTGCCAGGCTGAATCTTATTGAGAAAGATTTGAAGCTGTCGATGCGAGTCCTTGTTTTGTCAAGTCTCGGTTCTGTACCACTTTCCTCGTGGGAGCCCTTTATTCTGTCCCACCCAGGCACAGCTCACCCCGAGCGGGGGCTGTGCCCGCCTGGTACTCCCACCTCAGCCCGCACGATTTACACAAGCTCTGTCCAAAGCTTTATCGATGCCAAGGTTTTAGAGCTTCGTTTTAAGGCGCTCAACAGTTGTGCTCAAATATATCTGAAAGATCCTCCCTGGTCTCCATATGTTCTCCATTGTCAGCGAGGTCAAAGCTGGCAGCTTGCTCAGCCTGCCGGAGACGTAACCGTAAGTCTTTGGCATTAGGGCTTTTAACAACTCCGCTTTCCCGATTCTTGTGCAAACCACTCAATCTGTCTTGGCATTTAAACTAAAGACACGTTTATTTGCTGTTGCTTTTGACTGTTCTTGGAAATATACTTCAGTGAAATGCTGCTATTGTACAACACCTTAGAAACAGCTCCAGGTCTAGGAGCGCCATACAAATTCAGTCATATTAATCTCCGTGCACCGGCACATTGGGCAACAATACTTGGCTAAGTAGCAATAACGTAAATATTACTGCTGCTGAAGAATATTTTATTGTTAGGCAGGTTAATTTTAACTTCACAGCCCGGGAATGCTGTTTTCCCAACAGGATTTCACCACCCCATTGAAGAAGAAAACACTTCCTTCCTGTTTTACTGAGGAGCTCAGCCAAATCTACCTGATGGCAATCATAGTCAAATAGCTGAGGGCTTTCTTCCCCCCTCAATATTTTAAGTTAAACACAGAGGAGCAGTTAAGATTTTTACTCGGTTTTGATCTTGTATTTTGTGAAGACTGGGGGAGTTTCACTCAGATGAATTTCTCAGGTTATCAAATGCTTACTGCACGCTGAAACAGGGAAAGGTATTCCTGAGAAAAATAAGGAGATTAACAATGTAATAATAAAGGTGCCACGGCATACACAAACAAGGTCCCATTATGGTTCACAGTGGGCTAATGAAAAGCCTTTGTGTAAGATGCGAAAAGTACATCATGATGTTAGGAACTACCGGAGAGCCCGATGACAGACAACAAGAGCAGAGCCTTTCTCAGGGAATACTTGCACGCTCCATTCCCACCTCTTACAAAGTTCTGAGAAAAGCTTGGGGACATTCATCTTGTATAGCGGGTCCTGAAAGTCTGCCATTCTTAAATCAGCATCAATAAAAAGCAAAAATAAACACTTTAGCTATCCCATAAACAGAGCAAGCCAAGGTTCACTTTTGTATGCACGGACTGGCTGAGGACTGTTTACAGGAGAGCTGCCTTAGCTTACTGTACTTTGCATCCCGCTTTTCTCTACGTGTAAGGTTTTTAATACACAAGATTTTACCTTGCAAGCAACCAACTCCTTTCTGCAATCAGCTCCTCATATGAGGTTGCT
This sequence comes from Nettapus auritus, assembly GCA_011076525.1. Taxonomy (NCBI): domain Eukaryota; kingdom Metazoa; phylum Chordata; class Aves; order Anseriformes; family Anatidae; genus Nettapus; species Nettapus auritus. The sequence continues at coordinate 19,255,793 of CM021774.1, forward strand.
ACGTTCAGGAAGCCGGTTTCCCAGGGATGGTCAGGAGCTGCACATCTCCCCACACGGCCCCGCTCTAACCAGCACCCTTCCCCTGCCAGGCATCCTTCTTGCTCTCAGATCTTTCCCAGGTACGGAAGCTCCGAGAGACTAATTGGCTGTTAGTTGAGCAAACCACGGGAGTGTGTGCACCCAAAGTATTCCTGCACTTTGATTCTCCTCCACTGAACGTGTGCAAGCAGAACAGGAGGAAGAAAGCATGGGGTGGGGAGCGTTAGATGGAGAAAAGAAAAACACAGAACGGGAGGAAAGAAGGAGAAAACGCACGGCAGGAAAGAGCAAAGAGGGAAATCGGTTACAGGACAGAAAAAATGCATAAAATCCAGAAATAACAGAGAGAAAAACAAACAGCTGAAAGGAAGGCGGGCGTACACTCCTGCCGTCCTTGCACAGAGCGTTGCGAAGGACTGCCTGCATTAGTGCCCCACACAATATGCCCACGGAAATAATGAAGGTCACCCGCATGTTAGAGGAGGTAGCAATGGGTAGCCCATCACAACTACCACAAAAATGATCAATTTGTTTATCCTTGTTAACTGAAAGCAGAAAACAATGCGATAAGGGGCTACCTCTCGCTCCCCAGGGCTCCCTAGGCCGTTGAGCTCCCCGGGGATGGGTGCAGGACTCTTGCCTTTTACCCTGTGACGGGCAGGGAACGATGACTGCCTGCAATCCAACAAATAACCGCTTCTTGCACGCACAACAGCTAATGTCTGATTTCCTGGGAGCTGTATTAGCAGGGTTTTATCAGTCAATTTTTAAAACTCAGGACAGCATTAAAAAACTGACAAATGCCACTCGGTCACGTCCGTGTTGTCACAGTTATTGAGGCCTCTGGAGAGAGTGTCAAAGAAATAAAGCAAATTTCTTTTTTGCTTAATTTGTGTCAATTGATTTCCTATTTTTAATTAATAATTCTAATTATGATGCAGCAAATTTACCCAACAGACACAACTACTTTAATCAGCGTGTATTGATTGTAACAGCAGAATTATCCCAATGCTCCTGACACCATTGATTTTCTGTTGAGCGAGAATAAGAAAACACAGGCTGGACTGACCGTGTTGTCAGCTAACTGTGCTGATGATCCCTAAGCTATGAATTGGCGCTCCTGACCTCACAAATAAAAACACAGGCATTATCTACTGCTTCAGCACTTCAGAGGAGAAATCTGGTGATTAAGTTATGATACAAATAAGGGGGGTTTAGCCACAGCGATAGCAGCAGGAAAATAAAGCCAGAAGAGACTGATTTGAAGAAAAAAGCAAACGGGAAGGCAGCTGTTAGGCAAGACTTTGTAAAGCTTAGCTCTCTAACTCTTTTCCTTTATGTTCCTAATTTGTCCTCATTTTGGACAGCTCCAAAGTATCTTCTTAACTTCTAGCGCGTGCTTAAATATCTGTGGTGGGCGTTTCAGTACGTTTTTGAACTATTTTAGCATTTTTTCCTATTTTTTGCAAATAGCTCATCGAGGAAGGTGCTCATAGGGGCAGCAGGGCGGACTGGCCATTGACACCTTGCACATAGATAATATATATAATTGCATACAATATAATAGGGAGGAAGAGCTTAGGGCTGGGACCAGTTTTTGCTCTGAGGTGTGAGAGGGAAAGCAGGATTTTTAACCTGCTTGGCTCATTGTAGAGCTAACCACTGTCTAGCAGAAGATAACTTACCAAGTTTCCTCTTGTTTTATTTTTCCATGATAGTTGACAATGCGAGCAGATTTAGCAAAAAAGGCTACTGTGCTAGAGGTGCAATTACTAGCAATATAAAAAACGCAATTATTCCTCTAGCTGTAAATTCATCTTAAACATTTTCTGTTTCTGCTTAGTCAAACTATGATGTGTCAGTAACAAACATGTGACTACACTAGTTAGCTTTTTGGTAAAATATTTGGAACAGCGAATTTGATGGATAATTACAGTAACAGTTATTCGTTCCCTGCCAAACCTGCAGTAAGGCCTGCCTGCCTGCCGAGTTATGCCTTTTAAAGCACAAGATAAGCAATACACATCATACACGTTGAATAATGAGAACGAATTCCTATGGCCAGCATTTCAGAAGTGGAAACAGACTGTGGTTTGATACAAACCATATCTATTTATGTAAAATGGGATTTTAATTGGAGCTACTTATCCCCGTGATATAAATGAGGCAATGAAAAATGATTGATGCACTCTGGTAATTATTGTTATACCACCTTGCATACTACAACAAAAAAATCTTTCATGTACATAATGACTGTTTAAATTTTAATAAGATACAGAACTGCTCTTCAGCAGGCAAAATATTAATGCTACATTTGGGGCAATATTTATATTTAAATACAAATAATATTTAACTGAAAACCCAGAATATATGTGGAATGTCGGGTGGGTTTATTTAAATGGTAAATCAATCTATTTTGGAAACGTACAAAAGGAAGTAAAAAATGCATTAACGAGTTATTTTCTGCAGCAGGAGAGCACAGGCGTGATACAGCACAAACTCATTGTCTCCCCAAGTGGAAAGTGGCAGGAAGTATGACGGCATAGATACGGACGGTCTCGCAGTAGTCACTGTTGCTGCCTCTTCGTTTCTATCTAACAGCAAAGGTTAAGAGTGCAAAAACAGTTTCTGTTCATTATCATACAGAATGAATAGCAATATAAATTCTTAATAATTGTTATACCTATGGGGGAAGTGAAGCAATTCTGCTCATTTAAATGAAATGAAAGCTGGGCACTAAAGTCATCCTTCACTTCTTCTCCAGCTACAGAACAATGCCCCACCAGAATGTAAAAATGCCCCGGCTCTCTCCACCACAGCTATATCAGGCTTTCCGGAAAACCGAACAGCCAATAATGTTCAAAGAGACTATTACAGAGTACAAGACTCAAACAGCACAGGGACAGCAAATGCAAGAGTCCTATTATAGATAAGTCTTCTAAAGATAGAAAAAAATTGCAGAAAAGAGTCTGTCTATACGATCAACCAATGCATCATTTGTCAGAAAAGAAACGTCTAGGCTACCTTGAAAAAAATGCCAAGAAGTTGCCTGTAACAGAGGAGTGTATTGAATAAAAGACCAAACCAATCAAGACATTCTGTGGTTATAATCTCATTTGTGCATTGACGCTATTTCAGTCAATACGCTGTCATACACTGGCTAAGAGTTGTACTGTAAAAATGTTTGGAACATCATATCAAATTTCATAGCTGATGCCCTACAAGGTCAGGGAGTGGAATCATTATTCTTAACAGGGTGATTGATCAAGCCATAAATAAATCCAGGAAAATCAAATTTTACTTTGGTCTCTCCTATAAAGGAAAATAATAAAAAAAAATCAATTGGTATGTATCGTCATTTCTAGCAATCAGATTCCATTGCACGGGAGAATCAGGGGCCTATTCTGCATATAAAACATGATCTTGCTTTTATTCAAATCAATTGCAAGTTCTCACTCTTTCTAAGGGAAGCAGGAGAAAATGAAGGGGAACAGTCAGCTTTGGCAGGGGTCGGTTCAGAATTGTCTGCAGTTCTGGATGCAGATTAGCACATCCTGAATATTATCATTGAATTGAACAAACAACTAGGACCCGAGGGAACTGCATGGAGCTGTGACAGGGAGGGTCAGGTTGGACACTGGGAAAAGGTTCTGCACCGAGAGGGCACTCGGGCACTGGCACAGGCTGCCCAGGGCAGTGATCATCACATTGAGCATGCTGGAGTTCCAGAAGCATTAGGACAGCACTCTCAGACACATGGTTTGGGTTTTGGGTGGTCCTGTGTGGAGCCAGGAGCAGGACTCCATGCTCGTTGGGGGTCCCTTCCAACTCGGGATGTTTTATGGTTCTATGAAATGCAAAACCAGAAAAGGAACACTTATTCTCCCCCATTTTACCATCTTCAGTTCAACCTCGAGTTTTTCAACATAGATGTTTAATATTCTCTACTACTGTCTGTGCTTTACTCTAACAATAGCAGGCGGTATCTTCATGGAAGTAGGGTCAGCCTAGCACACAGCACAGGTCAGGCTCTGTGTACATCAGGGACGTCAGCCCCAAAGATCAGTTTTGTATATTGAGCCTTCTGGTGAACCTGAATCAAATACGAGAAACTGAATGAAACCCTCCAATCATACCATTTGCTTTCATTTTGTATTATGAAACAACTGCATTGTGGAGTAAAGGAGAGAGCGGTGCTGTTGAGTAGGGAACAGTAGTGGTTGGTCTTAAGCCACAACAGGAGCTCACTGCACTGCACCCTGGTACATCGCATTGCAGGCTTCAGGATATAATTGAACTGTTAGGCTTTTGAGTCCTGTTCCACTGTGAATGCAATATTAATGAGCCATATTGAGCTTCCCCAAACAATAACAGGGATAGGGATAAAGAAAACCTCTGAGTGTCCTTATTCTGCACAAACCTTCTTAACCCAGCTTCATTTAGCCACCTGAAAAGAGGAAAAATACCAAAAGGAGAAGACATTAACAAATAGTGCAACACGGATCACGGGCATTTTCCTTAAATCCCCGATTTGATCAGTTCAAGATATGTCTCTCATATACCAGTAATCACCTGGATACAGGGTTTAGCGACTAACTCTCATTATAGAGATGTTGAGTAGTGATTTTTTAAAAGTGAGAGTTAAGCTGAGAAGAGCTTCTTGACTAGGAGCCAGCGTGCTCAATCAATTAAATCATCATAAGAGAAGAAGAATCAGACCAAGGGGGGAATGCGTATGTGAGGCTGATCATTAGTACAACTGAACTGTCACCTTGGTGTGGGCTGGAACGTGGCCACAGAAGTAGATTGATGGATGAGTTTTGCTCAGCAGAGTGCAGCCCACAGTGAATTCCAGATAAGGTCTCAAAATAAATCTTACGATATTACAAGCTAAGGTGGAACTGCAGCCTCTGCAGCCTCGCTGTAGCTCCCGAGCTAAGCAGGCCCCCCGTCTGCGTAGCCTCAGGGCTTTCTGGTCTGACAGAGGTTCTTCTGCCCAGGTTCCTGGGAGCTGTTTGCGGAGTGTTAGAGAGGTGCTGTACAGCAGCTCATGAAAACTTGAAGTGGAAAGAGCTTAACAAGCCTGGAAAGACTTGGATGAGGTCTTGTGACCCAAGGACGCTGATCTCCTCTGTAACTATCGTTCTCTAGATGACAGCTTCTTGTCTGCCAGCTATAGAAAAGAGAAACTGATGGGGATGGCTGCAATCCAAAGCAGGAAGGTACTGGTGGGACGTAACAAATGTAAAGATGAAGATGTTTGCCCAGCTGCTTTCCGGGTTCATGGAGGCTATGATACCTATTGACCTGCAGAGTTCATGTAAAGAGGAGGTGGATGTCAGACAACTTACTGATAAAGGTTTCTTTACTGTGAGTAGCTCAGCATGCAGGGGCATCTTGGTTTATGCTCCCTTAGTAGAAGGAGAGACAAAGAAACTATTGATCCTTATTGGCACATAGAGCCGAACCCTAAGCTGAGTGGAAAATTCATAGTGAATTCAACAGGTGCCCACAACGGCCTAAGAGAGGGAAGACCTGGACTGCTGTTGTGATCCTCTGGCTTGCAAGCTGCAGCGCTGTGACTCTGGAATCAAACCTCAGCATATAATTCATAAGAAGATATGTGAACTTCCCTCATTCCTCACTTAGAAGGGAAGTTTGCGCTGTAAGATGTGAGGTTCGTTCCTAACTATTACAAAACCAATGGAACAGCCATACAGATGATTATAAAAATCATCATTTAACTCCCATGGGAGCTCAAAGACTCACAGATCTGCACTGTTCTGAAAAGGCTTGAGCCGTGAGAGTTGAAAGCTCTCTTTTTGTCACTTTAATGCAAACACAGACATTTACTGGAATGAAACATTCAAACAGAGAGATTTTTTTTCCCCCCAAACTGTGTCCTAGATAAGATTTACACTGGGGTGATTTCTGCCTGGCATGCATGCAGCTCCCACATCTTCCTTAATAGTACAGTGCACTCTTTAAGACTGTGGATAGTCAGTTGGCTTTTTCTAGCATGTAAAATCCATAAACCAAAGCCACTTATACAGCTGCCCACTAAACCTCAAGCTCCTTTAAAGACAGGGTGAAATCTTCCCCAAACCATTGTAGTATTTCTGTCCCAAGAGCATCCAGTGTTAGTGATAGATGGCAAACCTGAGAGCAGGAGGAAGAGCAGCTCTTAACTTATCCATGAAGCTGGTGCTAGCACAAGGAGTAGAAGCGTGAGTCCTCACAGTCCTGTGTCTCCCTTACAGAGCCCATTCCTCTGCGTCCTTAAACTGCGAGGAAAGGGAATTGTTTGTGGCATGCAGATGTGCAGGGCTGCAAAATATGAACCTCACTAAACAAACAAAACAAAAAAAAAATCAGAAAATTCAGATACATGAAACTGATGGGAATGAGACTCCCATTTTTTTCTGACTTCCTGGGGTCTTAAAGCCTTTGTGCCACCCCTTGTGCTGCCTTCTCATCTTTGAAAGACACCTCATCAGCAGAAAAGGGATCAGATTTGTTCTTCATCACTCCTTCCCACAGATATTCCCCCTTGCTGCAGCAGATGAGAAAGTTGGCAGCAGGGAGGCAGTAGGTGTGCTGAATGCTGCTCTCATCATCCCTCACCCTCACTCCTGTGCCTCATTAGCTGTAACGCTATCAGTACACCAATATGTGCCCGATATTAGCACGTGACTGCCCAGAATACTCCATTTATATCACAGTTGTTTGCTCCACATTAAATACTGTGTTGGTTTTTTTTAAAACAATGCCCAGGGGCCATGCAGGGGCAGCCCAGGGACTAAGCCCAGTGGAAGTCCGGATGCAGGCAGTGTATCTGGCAGAATGCTGGATTTTAACTGTGTGGACATGTCCAACGCTGTGCCAGTTAACCTCAGGGTCAGAAAATGACTTGGCCTGACAACATTCCTATTGTTTCCTTGGATCCCTCCATTTGCCAAACCCTGGCTGTCGTCTCCTGCCTTGCACCCAGACCTTGGAGCTCTCAGAGCCCAGGTGAGCAAAGCGCCCCCACACAGAAGCCAACCCTTGCAGAAGTTATGGCAGTACACTTCACCATCACTCCAGAAATGTTAAAGTAATTTGTCAAACGGTTTAGATCACTCCGTATGGATGCTGTGTCCTTATCAATACTTCCCACCCTGTCATTTTTTCCGTCATTCACAAATTTTATCTGCAGTGATTTTATATTTACTTCTAGATCATTACTGTAAATACTGGCAGGAGGCAATCTAATACCAGAAGCCCACCAAAAATACATTCGATGATTATTCCACAGTGACAGCTGCTTTTTGAGATTTGTCATTTACCTTGTGTTCCGTTTTTTTTTTTAATGCATGTTATTGATACATGTATAGTGCTATTTTTAATTCAGAATATCTTCAGAGCTGAATCAAACACCTTACAAAAGTGTATTTTACTTGCACTGCCGCCCTACTTAAACCAGGAACCCAATCTGGTTCAAACAATGAAATCAGGTTTATGCAGAATGACCAGTTTCTTGTGAAAACCTAAACCTCTTCCTAATTCCTAGCTTTTAATTTTTCATTGATTGAAGCAAATTAGTACAGTAATTTATCATTTTTCCTCCAGGAGTTAATAAAAACTTTGGAGTTGTCCAAAATCTGCTAAAGACTGTGAAAAATACAAGCTTTAGGTGTTTGGTGGTTTATTTTTTATTTTTGAAAGACTATTTCTAAAATTAGAGGATACTCTAGAAGGAAACGGGGAGAACTTGCAATAGAGGCATCCAGAGTAGTGACTTAGTCACCGGGCCGGCGTAGCAAGACAACGCAGGGGAAAGAAGCAATGTCTGAGTCATCCTCCAAACCTTCCCTTTGCTAGGTCTCAAGCACAAATCAAAGAGCAATAGGGAATTGTTCACATGGTGCTTCCACGCAGGCAGAGATTGATCTCAAACTGCACGGTGTTACGCTGTGCAGCACGGCTAGTCGAGAGGGACAGGCAGACCTCTCTGCTCTGAGGGCACGTCAGAGAATTAATAGCATAGGTTACTGATGCGTGCATTAGCAGCAAAATTGCTATTGCTTTTTTCTCCAGCTTACTTTCACTCTATCCTCTTTTCACAAAGGAATAAGATTAAGATGTAAGTTGTTTAGATTAATTTTTAATATTTCCTGATTAAAAGCGGAAGCTTAAATGGCACGTAAGAAATGACTTCGATGTTAAATAGAGATAAAGAAGAACAAATAGTTTAATTTGCTTCTTGTCTTTCTTGGCTTGGGATTTTGAAGCAGATGTTCATATGCAAACAGAAAAAAAGCTATCCTCAGTCCAAGTCTGAGCATATATCCCATAATTCTGAGAGAAGATGTCGAGTGCAGACTCCAGCAGCATGCTTCCTGCTTGTAGTGTCACTAGAATGTCACAGTGACCTATGTAAATTGCCTGTACACAGGACAAAACGAGTAGAAATCCTTAAAAAAGAACAAAATACTTGAAGCAACCCATGCTCATAAAGCACATCTAAGTACGCTATTGCAAGCAAGATTTAGAAACTAAGAAAAATGCCGATTGATTATTATAGCTAAGCTTTTAATGACGGTCTGAAGAGACAAAGAAGCAAGAAATGTTAAAAGAAGGGCTGATTTCTGGATCTTCAAGTGATGAGGCCATGGAGTAGCACATGCAAAGCCTCTGATTACTTATAAACAGGGGAAACAGACTCCTCATGCTACCCAAATATTAAAAGGCAGCAATGTCAGATTTTCAAGAGGGTTTTGATTTTTTTTTGGGTCTGCATACATATTGAGTAATGAGAAAGAGCTGAACTGTGGATACCAAAGCCAGACCCAAGGGAAAAACCCAAGCAGCAAGGAATGAAACCAAAGGACGTGTGATGTTTCAAACACTTGCTTTAATGCATAACCAGAGAGAAATGATCCAGTGCAGTGAACACCACCAGCCTTCTGTCTCTCCCAGGAAGAGGCCCACCGCTGTCCAGCAGAAACTCCCTGTCTTCGCAAACTGATTCCAAACCAGGCAGTGAGTTAGTTTCCTTGGGAAGAGCAAACCACCTCCCCTCACTATTGCCCAGGAAGAGAACACGCACGCACACAGGCTCAGGCTGAAAGCAACGGGTACTTTCAAAGAGTAATTCTTCCCCATTCTATTTAACCATGGAATCATCGCAGGTGGACAGCCTGTGAGCACTGATCCTAGTATTTTCTATGGATTTATAAATCGTTTAAAAATTATTTTTATACACTTAGTCTTCCCTTCTTTTACAAGAACCTTGAAAAGACCCCCAGAAAGGCTTGTCAGCTGTGTGTGATGAAAATGGAAGAGGAAGGGGAACCAAACTGTAGATGTGAACAAGAAAAGGACTCAGAGTTTGGATATAAATCTGGGATGCTTGATGCCAAAGCAAGACAGGTTTTGAGCTCATGCCACTCAAAAGCTTATTTGTGTAAACATGGCTAGAGATCCAGACCACCCAGGCACGGATTCCACATGCACACCCAGGCACAGATTCCACATGAAAAATGGATTTCATGGGGACATTGCCAAACAGTTATCTTTCTGGCTGTATTTCTGTGGGTTCAATATGTGTCACAGAGATTTTTTGTATTTCACAGGGTCTAAACACACCTCATGCATCCACGTCCTTAGACCTCAGAGAGATCCAGTCACAGCAACAGGACTCATCATCATGTTATAGGCCATATACCTCTTCCACATTTGCTTCTAAACATATCCAGGCTTAATACAGGAAATGTTCACATTCTAAAATGCCTCTCCGTGCTTAGACTTGTATTGGTATCAGTAGGCAGAATTTGCTAGGCATTAACTGAACATAAGCTGTTTAAAATATGGCCCTTCATACAACGGGATATTTTTGGCATTGGGCCCAGTTACGAGCAAAAAACCAATTGTCTGAATTTCATCAGTTGGTAATAGCTGGCAGTGCCAGAAGTCTTTATGCAGGTATTTATTTGTCCAAGCAATAAGAGGAATATTGGAATTTATATCCAGGAGATAAGAGAGCACCTCGTGACTCAAGCACAGCTAACAAGGGAATCGCTCTTTGGTACAGACATGTAAATGCCAAATCCTTAGTCTGGTTATTATTGTAAATTCCGTTTTTACAACCCCTCATTTTTAAAATGGTCTCTTAATTGATTTTTAATTATATTTTCAATGACATTTAGCTACACGTGCTTTGTAAATATACCCACACGTATGACAAAATATATTAAAGACGCAAATACCGATACATTAGAGGTACTATTTTTGCAGACAGAGGTGAGAGGAGATTCTAGTGCTCTCATTAGCTTGTTTGCATAAGGAAGCAAGATCCAATTCATTCTGGGTGTAAGTGGGTGCAGTTCTACCACACGCAGCTGATGCCAGCTGATGTCATCCTCAGAGTGTTCCTGCTGCACATCAGCAGCCCATCAGCACAGGGCTGCACCCACAGCCACGTGCAGATCAACATGGGAAAACAAGCCTTAGGAAAATGCAAGTGCCTTTTACAACTGGAGCTGAGAGATATACCCAAGAAAATGTAAATGGTGTTAGTAAACAAGGAGTTGAGAAGAAGATGACTGATAATTTCCGAGTCTAGGCCCTGAGTGATTACCCAGGTTGAAATTTGCTGACAAAATACTGGGAAGCCTGAGGCACTTACGTGAAACTACCCAATTTCTTTGGGTTTCCAGCAGAGCGCAGGGCTCAGCATCCATCCAGTTTAGGGTCCTGAGGATGACAATTTGACAGAGAAACCTGGCCCTGGGAAAGCCTGGGAGCAGCACCACTGTTCCAGTAGACTCTGAGGGTGCGGTGCTGCGCTGCCCCAGCACTGCTGAAGCGGCCCTTCCTGACAGGGAACGGGGACAAGGAGTGAGGAGGAGAAAACGGGGAACGGGGGACAGGGGAGAGCAAAAATGGTAGAAGATGGGAAACGTGTAACCAAACCCTTCCCACAGCTCTGTTACACTCACACATGGAGCACACTGGGGTCTGTCCACGGCAGCTTTGCCTTGGTGGTGAAGGCCCCGAGCAGGCCCCGAGCAGGCCCCGAGCAGGCCCCGAGCAGCCATTTCACACAGAAGCGAGCAGGCCTCAGGCTCCAGAGGCAGCCTCTCATGCCGTCCTTAGACTGTATTTATAGAAAGCTGGAAACATTGACAAACCTGAGCTACAAACATTATTTTCCTCTTTCCTTTTCAATTGAAAATGCCACTTTTTATTGGAAAAAAAAAAAAAAAAAGGCAGCTTTTGACTGAAAATTTTGATTTCGGGTTTTTTAACAATGTCAATATTTTTCAGCCAAAAGTGATTTTTTTTTTTTTTTCTGAAAATTCAATTTCCACATAAAAAAGAACATCATGACAGGATTTGTAAATGAGTGATATTGATATACTTTTTTGGAAAGAAAAATGATAACTTGAAAAATGCCACTTCCTGTGCATTTTTAAAAACTCCATATAGGTGTGTTGAAGTTAGCAGGATAAAACGGGTGAAGGCCTGCAAATTTTTCACTCAGATTTGTGTTTTCTTAGAGAGCCCACGTACCTTTTATGTGGCCAGGATGTCATATTGTTATTAGCAAGACTGTAATTTCATTAATGGTTACAGAAGCCACAGAAAATATAGGAAAAAAAATAATTTTTCCAATTCTCAAGCTTAACGACTATGGCAGAGGCACAGTGCTTTTGTTGTGGAAAGACCTGATTTCTTTATGTTGTAGAACTCATAAAAACCACAGGACTGGGGAATGACTGTATTGATCTTGGATAAGATTCACTCCTGTGCAGAGATCCAGCACCAGCCAGTATATCACATAAATTTTGTTTAAGCCCCATACTGGGGAATGAAGTGGCACCCAAATCACGCATTATTGTTATAATAATCCTTTCTCTTAAATATTGCTACTATTGAGTGGACTACAATATTCCTTAAGAGATTAGCTAAATAATCCCCATTCTGCAAACGGGGAGACCACGACAATGAAAGGAGATGTGACTTGCCCAAGGTCACCCAGCAGGGAAGCAGAAGAGCTGGGATGCATCCAGATGCCAGAGCAGCGATCTATCTTCTGTCCATTGCCCTTACATGCAGTACAAAAACGCAGCTACTGACAGCTTCTGCCCCCGAAATATCTTATCTGAAATCTCTCTGCTACAAGCTGCTTCCACAATGGGAGATTTCACCCTAGCTGAGTGTTCATCATAAAATGTATTCATTAAATCATGCCTTTTATTTTAATCGCAATGAAACCTGATTTAATTAAGTGTTGTATATGTTCTACATAGATGACTAACACTCATTATATTACTTGCCTGTGGTTATATATTTTACATGCTCTTTTTTTCTTTCAGTAGCAGTTTTTGCGCACCCATACTTACTCCTATGAGAACGGAGGAAAAGTCCTCATTCCACTCGTGCTCTGCAGAGAAAACTGCTACTGAACGTAACTGGCATCCCTTCCAGCCCTTAATGAAACTAGGGTTCAGATTACTGTCATAACGTGAAGACTGGTAAAACATCTTTGCTGACAGTTTTCAAACTTCCAGAACACAGAAATTCAGCAGAAGTGAATTGGAAATTTAAGAGACAGATTTCAGTAGAAGCAATGCATACTCAGTTCATTAACTTACTCTGAAAAAACTGCAAGTGCTACATTTCATATGTGTCACAAACCCTTAAAAAACAAAGAAAGAATTTGTTAACAGACTTTTGGGGAAAAAAAAAAATGCTAAACTGAGTTGCAGTGCATGCTGCAAAAGCTAGCTGTAAAATAATGTAAATAGTGGGGACAGCTGAGGGAACTACAAGCATACTTTAAGATCAATCTGTTCCTGGACATGTACCGATGCTCAAAACAGTAATGGGAAAACAGTTCTGCTAAGGTTTCTTGCAGCAGGGATAAAAATCTTTGCTTCATCACCAGTTAGCCCTCTTGTTTCCTGGGGAAATAAGTGTATCACTGCACTGGGGATCCGACTTTCATAGTACAGTGAGTTGATCATTACCATGTTGGGATAAGCAGCTTTACCTGGCTGCGGCAGCAGGTTACTGCCATTCCCCCCATTGTTTTTTATTCAGCTTCTCAGCTGTTATTGAAGGAGGGAACTTGCAACTTGGCTTTGGAACATCGCTACGGCTCTCAACAGCTATATGAGGAGTGCAGAAGTTGCTTTGAGTCTGCATTCTGTTCTTGATGCACACGCTTCTCGGCATCGCATAACGTCTGTTCTTGAAGCATCTTTCTGTCACTGAAAACAGTGCTGTAATACTTCTATGACAGGTGCTATGTAAATCTTTATTTGATTGTAAATATATATAGAAAAGCTCTCGTTTGGTACTCAGGCAGCAACATGTGCTCTGCGCAGTTGTGCCTTGTTTTCTGTGTGCATGTGGAGGCCCAGTTCTGAGTTGTGTAAAGAATGCTGAGGGCAGACTTCCTTAGTGACTCTGCAGATCGTAAAATTGCTTTTTTTTTAAGTGCAAGTGCTTTCCTCAACTCAGTTCAGTTGCCTCAATGCCCTTCCTGTGCCCTTTATTATGGATCTTGTCTACAGGTCAAGTAAAGCTGGTTCTTTGTTCTTCCCAGCCTAACAATGATTAAGCTTCAGGGTTAAAGCTGCACTTACTATGTCTCCTGGATTTTTCGGTCCCTTTTTGCAGCAGTTAGTAATGCAATACAACACAACCATCTAAATCCAAGGTCAAATTGAGTGGATCCATTTCACTGCAGCTATGAAAAGTAGATCATATTTAAAAAACAAACAAACGAACAAAAAAACACCCTATTCTTTGTTGTTTCTTTTTAAGTGAACATATGTGCACCTGTACACTTGGATGGCTATTTTTTTATCTGGCCATAAAGTACCCAGGTGGCCATTTAAGCACATAATTCCTCACTTAATTGCTTAATCATGGTAATTAATGTGCAAATTGTAATTACAAGTGCACATTCATTGTGCACATACAATACAATATGCAGTCTCTATTTTTACTATTCTTAACTGTCAAAACACAAAAGGTTTGAAAATACAAATGAACTGTTGGATTCTATTTCGCAAACTGTCTGCTCAAGAGCTGAGCACTAATAAAGATATTAATCCAGGGAAAAGTGCAATTAGCTTGGTGCTGCGAGCAGCTAAAGCAAGCTAATCCAGATCCCAACCTTGCTCAGCCAGGCCGTGTGCGCTCAGAATCCCACCGGATCCCATCGTATTGTGTGCAAGACAAATGTAACTACAAACCTTTGAAAGGATTTTGGAATTCAGCTGGCCTAACAGCAGGTAACGGTGAGAAATCCACTTCTCTTCAGTTGGATGAAGCGACAGAAATGCAAGGTAGACCGAAAAGAACCAATTTGTCATGAACAGTAAAAGAGAGCTGAAGCTTATGTTTCATTTCTGATACCTAAGCTGGCAAAACTCTTCAGAAGCTGACACTTATTGATCATGTAACTTCAAAACAATACTGGCAAAAGACATGCATTAAATACAACGGGAAGGTTCCTAAGACTGTTTTAGATAGTAGGAAAAATATATATTCTATGTACAGACCTGGCGTGTGTATGGGAAGCATAGAGCTGCTACCAGCAAGAAAGCGGGGTTTTGCTATTACATGGCTTTTTCTCACATGTCAGATCACCATTTTGAGATGCAGAGTGAATGTTGTGCCTGTTACAGTCACTGGCCTCAATCATGCAATCCTTAATCAAGCAGAAATCCCCGCAGCTTTGCCCACAGAAGAATTACAGACTCAGTAATAGGTCTTCTGGTGCAGATTTGACCCCTGCTGCCTCCCTGCTGCAATAAAACTCCTAAACCCTTTTGGCTCATTACTTCCACAACTTGCCAGAGGGCATGGGAGTGCAGCTTTTATGGGGTTGCTTTCTTTTTTAACCAAGAGTTGAGGCTTCATCCAAAGACTATACTGGACAACATATAGCAAGAGAAATAATCTAAACCAGATGCAGGGCTGGTAGGGATTCCTTGTGCCAGAATAAATTAGCCTCTCCACCACCTATGCCCCCACGTGAAACACCAACTTGCTAGTCCTTGCTCAGCTATCGCCATTATGTCCTTTTTAATAACATAAAAACAGGTTTACTTAATGCTCTAAAGAGGTTATCAGGATTTTTTTTTTTTTTTTAATTCTAAACTCTGAAATACGTGTTCAATTCTTAATTTGCTTATATGTCTTTTAATTATATCAACATGGATGCTCTATCTTTGTAATGGTAATTGGAAACACTGATACAAAATCGAGACAAACTAGAAAACATCAAGCACTGCAGTGACTGGAGTTGTTTTTCACAGCATTTATCATCTCAGTGCTTGCTTGTCAGAATTAAATACCCAACACAATTCTCTTTGTAACATACAGTATTAGGTGAAAATATTAAACATGCTCACTAGCAGATGATGTCTATTTATCAGAGACAACCACAACAAAAGCCACATCCTGCTCAGTTCTCTGCCTGTAACTCACTGAATTCTGTAATTCGGCATCGGAAGGGAAGGAACATACATCTGGGAGACTCTGTGCCAAAAGAATCTAAAAAACTTTCTCACAGCCTGGATGTGAACAGATAGGAAACTAAAGCAAAGCAAACCATATTGTGTGCTTGGGTGGCAGACAGCACGGTGGCAGTGTCCCGCACAACACCCGGTGGAGGCAGTAGACAGGGCACAGGGAGAGAGGCGACGAGAGGAGGATGTAAATACTTCTGGTTTGAGCACAGATACTGTAAGCTGTCCGGACAGACAGACAAGTTGAATTTGTTTCTTGAGGTTTATGTGTGTGTACACATGCACAAATACGTTTATTTGGAGGTGGAGAGGGGAAGGAGACCAAAGGCCATGATTTAGACTGAATTTAAAATCTCCATTAAATCAACAGCAGCATTCTTCTGGGTTCCCATCTTCCAGTGATGAGAGGAGCGAACGTTTAACATTACATCAGGAGCCCTTCACTGCAGACTAACTAAATGCAGTATCATCCCCATGACGTTTGGCTTCAGTCCTGAAATAACGACTGCTGATGTACGTCCCTGGGCCCAGCCAAAGGCCACTTCCAGGACAGGGCTTCGGCCTTCCAGTGCTCCGTGGAAGCTGCTGAGTAACAAAGCTGGCTCAAGATAGCTGAAATTATTCATTGAAATCCATCTGGACATCTTGGTAATGACAAATGCTTACTTTGTTGGAGGTCTTTGTTCAAGGTGCACTTCACGCTTTATTTATCACATCTTAATAGGCAATAATAATGGAAAAATAAATGGGGAGAAATGTTTTTTGTTGTCATTGTTCGAATTTCTCAGTGTGAGAGAGCAACATGTGTCTAATTTCTGGTATACCCTTGAACAGCCTGAAATGACAGATTGCCCATAATCTGTTATCAAATCTCAGTGCCAGAACATGACAATAGACAGCACCATGGAGCGTCTTGGTTATCTCAAAGGGAATAATTTACCGCTAACCAATAGCAGGAGCGTGACCCAGTTCGGAGAGGCCTGGAGAGAGATACATTGCTGGTGGCTCCAACCATGTGTGGCTACACGCAGGCACAGTTAAAAGGCAGATTAATAGGCAGTCAGGTGTGAGGAAAAAAGCCAAGGAGCCCTACTGTGGAACACACGGCATTTATCCTATTTTGTAAAGCACTTTATGAATTAACCTAGGCTGGTCTTTTTTAAATAGTGAGCTTGCAAAGATTCACACCAGTGTTTCTCCAGCCTGATCTGTATTCCAAGCCCGTACTGCTCACATAAATCTCAGTGTTGTTTTTTACTAGAGAGTGAAAGGGAAAAAAGAAAAGCTGCCGTTAAATCAATAAGCTGCATTGCACAGCACAGTATATGAAAGTAATAGTGCTGTGCTTATCATTTGTGCTGCCACCAACTAATTGCTGTAACTTGCACTTCATTATCCCCTGTAATATGGTTACAATAATAGAGAACGACAACGAAGAACTGTTATCTTTCTACTGGCCAGTCCTTACTAGCAGGGCCAGTTCTCATCCAAATGCATCTATCTGGCTGGATAAGATTTACCAAATTACACATTGGCTTAAAACGTTTAATACAAGCAGTAATGGAGAGCTTTGGAAAGCGCTCCTTTGCCTTAGGAACTATTTTTACAGGCACGTTTTTGGGATCCAGCACAAAAAAAGTCTTTACTGCTGCTTTTGTACCCACCACGGCCTCCCTTAGCTCTCCCTGCCTTTGAGTCAGCAACGCTGGCAGACAGAAAACCTGATTCCTATGACACACTTAACATGCCTGATGTCTTCCCTGATTCAGGTCTTCCACTCATTCACACACTAGAGAGGTGGTCTGATTCTTTTGATGTTAAATTAGGTACCGTAACTAATAAAACTGCCTACACTGATTATCAAACAGAAACGGGAAAAGGATATTATGGATAGGAGAAAAGACTTTGGGCTCTGGCAAGAAAGGATGAAAGTATCTGATCATTAATGCGTGTCCTAGTTAAAAAAAATCCTTTGTCGCAGCAAAAAAGAGGAGCTGTAGAAAATGAAATATCCAATAACCACATTATGGCCACCTGGTCTCTGATGATGTTGAGAAGGGGAAGAGGAGCCTCCCAGCCCTCATCTGTTGCTTCTAAATTCTCTGCAAGAGATCAGTTTTCTGTACTGGATGTAAAGGACGTGCATAATATCAGAAGGAAGGAGAGCACGGGGAAGCCATAATTACAAAGTCTCTATTTATGCTATTGATCCTCAAGAGTGTCGCTGTTCCTATGCAAAGACGTACGGACTTCATGAAATATAGCAATGAAAACTCAGACGAATGCACTCATTTTTTTGAATCACATGGTAGTCTCACATTGAAATAGGCCAAAAGTCAGCATTTACCCTAGGCATGCACAGCATTCACAAGAATCACTAATATTTATCTGCAACGAAAGACACAATTGCATTGAGGCACGCATATGCATAATTAAAGACATCCACAGGTGAAGAAGCATAAAAAAAGCATAACAAAGGAAAATGTCACTGAACCATTTGTTTTCCAAAGCCTTCCAAACCAAATTTGGACCAACTGTACTGGTGTCATACGCACCAGTACAACAGCAGTTTGATAATAATGGCTGAGGTACTTTCCATTCTTGCCCCATGCTGATCCCCTCTTTAAACTTCTGTGTCTTTGTTCTAACTCCTTCCGGTGATTTTGTTTCTTTCTTTGTTTTGGGGACATAGGATGCTCTTTTTGTTTTCTGCTTGGTTACAGACTAATTACGATCAAGAACCTCTGTTAGAAAACAGCGCTGCAGAACGGTTCGTGCCTGTAGACTAGCTCTAGTATCTAAGGACCGTAACAGTATATAAACAAAGGTAAATCGAAACACGACCATGAATCATGTCTCATTTGTATGATTTCAAACGCTCTGCTAGTTAATGCTGTTTTGAATTGTTTTATGATTACTATAACCTGTCTGATAGCTAAATCAATCAAAGAATTATTGCTGTAGTTCATCAAATATGCATCTCTAGACAGACTGTACTTCCCTTTCACACTACAAAGGAAAAACATTTCCTTACTGTTTACATGATTACTTATGCCCAGTATTCTAGAAATTTAGTGAAATAATGCCTTGGAGGTAATAGTTAAATATTTTGCATGTTTACAGAGCTCCTATTTTTCTTAGAAAGAAAACAGACGTGAATTACACCGCACACAGTTATGTAGTCAATGGCACGTATTGATTACAGTATATTGCTCAATGTTGTCTCACACCAGGCATTTGCATTACTTCTAGAAATTACACCAGAATTTTTTCTTTACAACGCTATTGTATCACACTGGTTTTGTTTTACCTTTTATTAAACCAGTCTTCCCAAAGCTTTTCTACATCTGTGCGGTTCCTAAGGACAAAGATTCAGCCTATTATCACTGGATACCAGCTTTTCTGCAAACAGCATTCTCTTAGCTTTGCATCGACATTATCACGGTAAATTGCTTTAAAATATCACTTACAACCGTAATATTAGCACAATAGAATGTTTTAAATTTGCCTCCTTTGTCTCAGAAATTGCCCTGGTGCTGAATTACTCCTCACAGTACACTAACAATTATTCGAATCGTTGTCAGGAGCAGTGATAGATTGTTCCTCTAAATGAAGGGGTAACATCACAACTCTGCAGCTCCAAGGACAAAGGCAGTTTATTAAATTTCATCACTCCTGGCTTTCAGGTGGGTGATGTGGTGACTTACACCTCTATATCAATTACAAGTTTACTGGACTAATAGCTTGTAGGATTAGAGCATCTGCAAGCTGCGGTTTTATGCAGAACTCAAGATCAAGGCTTCCCGTGCAGTGATTCCCATTACCGCATAATAAAGATGAATGCAACCCAGTGTTGCTCAGAAGGACCGTTAACTAAATGAAGAAAGCAGTTCAGTGAATGTGGAATCTGTACAGGAGCCAAATCGAACTCCCTCTGGTAACTCGGAGATGCAACATTTGGGCAGCTGCCCAAGGAAGGAAAGAGAAGAAAAACCTGCATTTTTACTTCTCACTGCCTATATGCCCGTGGTTATAAAATCTAACTAAATTCTTGATTTCTTTGTGTGTGCCGTTCCAGACTCTTTAACCCAGGTATTCTTGATCATAGGAATGTAACTGATATGCAGACCGTGTTAAATTCATTGTGATAACTTTGCAGTTAGAGATATAACACATTTCTACTAAATTTCGGTACGATGCAGTCCGAAGTGAAAACAAGATAAAAAGAATCCAGAAGAAGAGAAATCAGTGGGGTGTCATAATCCTCAGCATGTGTATAGTCGAGAGGCACAGATCCAAACGACCTGGACAACTCTGCACACATTTTTTTAGAAAACATTAATGAATTCCTGAAGTAATCAATCCATCAACACATGGGATTGTATCTCCACCTCTCCCACTCTTCACTTCTGCTTGCAAAAGACGACTTGCATAATAAGTAGAAACTGCATTTGCAATGAACTATTTTTTGAGCCTCTAGGATGAACACAGTTCAACCTGACTACCTGGTGGATATATTTAATAATGTATCAAAAGTATATGCTGTGCCTGATTCTAAGAAGAGAAACATGGAGTGATACTCTCTAAACATTAGTTTGTTTCACAACTGTCAAAATATAAAGGGGTTGAGCAGCATTGTTCCCTCTGCATTGTGCAATCAAAGCAGGAAATTCAGCACTCACGGTGTGGTGCAGATGTGACCCATCTCTCCAAGCAAGGTTGCCAATGGAGGCATGGGATAGTTAAAATGGTGGCCACATGAGTGCTGCTGTGGGCACTGTCAGCATCCTGGAAGCACTGATGGGTCTCGATGCTCCCGTCCCCTGGGCACCCACACTCCCTGCCCGAGGGCCCCGGGGCTCCTTTCCAGCTCAGCCCTGGGCCTTCAGCCCCTGCCTGAGCTGGGCTGGAGACAAACTTGTCTCCATCTCTGTCCCAGCCAGCCCTCTGCCTGGCCATCAGTTCCCCAGCCCACGACTGATGTCCCAGCCTGACCTTGGACCTGCCTTGTCACCACGCGCCTGTGGGCAGCTGCTGCGCCGGGCCTGAGCATCCTGAGCAGGTCTCCTCCAACAGCCTTGCAAAGACGATCTCATGAGAAGCAAATAAAGAAAGGTACAAGAAGATGACATGCCATTTATCCACATTTGTATGAGGTTCAAAAGCTTTTCATCAAGCACCTTCTGTAAATTCAGAAATGGAAGCATGAGCTGGGAGTATTGCTCAGCACAGAAAAATAGTTTTACACAGCAGAGATCAAAAATGTGACAAAATCGGGCCTAATAAAGTGTGGCATGGATAAATGTCCCAAAGTTTAATGCTAATCAGTTTATCACAGAGAACCCTTTCATCAGCAGGGGCAACACCACTCATTGGGTCGGAATGAAGACATACAATTACTTGTAGATTCGCCTGTATATTTGCCTGACAGGCAGCAAAGACATTAAAGGTAAACTCCTAAAAGTCCAGGTGCACTGTAAGCAGCAAATCATAAAATAAAATCAGAAAGAAAGCATCCAAGTAGTTCTTCAGAACCCTGTTATTATACAGAGACATTTCATATATCTTAATAATCATCCAGGATAATAATTCCATACTTTAATCTTGTTGATAATACTTTTCCCTTAAAACTGGGCTAAAATTGCACCTTTCTGAAATAATGTTTTTAAAATCATGGCTTCTTAGGTCAGGATAATTAGCCTGTGACATCACTCAGGCGAACGTTAAACATACGGTCAGCTGTAATCCTACATTATTTATTGCTGCATTGTGTAACGTAACCAAAGCGCACGACATACAAAAAGTCAAGAAGCTGAAGGCTGCACTTAGTTATGTTAATTCTCTCCGGTATAGCATCTCATTGCAGCTCTTAACAGACAAATCTTTTCTGCATCACAACTACTGCTTGGCAGTCTGGTTAAGAAAGATGTGGGTGATCCGTTCCTGTAGCTGAGATCACACCCTGCCTGCAAGTGCCTCACCAGATGGTCAGCATATTGCATTTTCCCCTTGGTAACATCCTCTTTTTTTTTTCTCTGCATCTGGAACTCAAATAGGAAAATACTTCTGTTGTTTCCTATAGTGCTGGGGGTAGGGATGTACCCTCGGTTTTTGCACAGGGCAGCTACCCATGTCTATACAGCATCGTGTCTCAAGCTGAGCCATCTCTCAATTTCAGATCCCGATTTCACCCTCTTGCAGCCTGTTGCTACACCGGTCAGGTAACGACTGTCACTTTGATCAAGAATTTCCACAAAACAATTGCTTATTTGATCTCAGGTGCTTGAAGGGCTGCTTATTCTATTCCAATGTTGCTTGGAAATGGCTTTTAACATTCATGACTTCCACGTTAAGATGCTTCTATTAGCTGATCAAAGGGATTTCTTGACCCTGTTTAAAGCTTCTGGAGCAGCTCCCACCCATTGTCCCCTAACGAGAGCCACAATCCCGCCGAAGTCCCAGGCTGACACTTTTCCAGAGGGACTTGTGTCTGAACAGAAAGCACTGAGTCATCCAGTAGCTTATTGATAGCTCTACGGCGAGTCCTGGGAAGAACAGGCGCTCCACACGAGGTCACAAGTGTGAGCTGATGAGATTGTACTCACTTTATTGTTTCCTTGTTCTGAGCAACAAAGAATGTAATAGCTTTTTAAAAATCCCATTTGCATTAACTGCCGATGTGTTCTGGATGGAATGACTTATTTATTGTAAAATTTTAGCAACAGCTTCAGAGCTTTGAGAAGGCATCATTTTGATATGCATCAAGAATTTGATTCTTCCAAACACTTCAAAAATGTTTAAAATGGTCCTGTCCATATTTTAGAGGTTCATTTCTAAGTGTTTCCATTTCTTTAGAAAACAACATCATGAGATCGCCACTTGTTCTAGAGACAATTGTTCTTGTTCTACCAAGACAGATCGGTGAATAGCAACTTCAAATGTACTGCCTAAGAAGTGACTATTGCCTTGTAAATGGGTCTCACCAGTTGAACAGAAGATCCACCTAACCCAGAGAAACCTCAGGTTTGGTACATGGGTAACTGTTAATTGCTTCAGTTCTATACTCAAAATAAGCTGCAGGAAAAAATATCTAAATTCTTAAAATCATGTCAGGAACCTAAATCTATTTTTCAGAGTGATGCAAAGACTAAAAGCTGAAGCACCTCTGGCTTTCCATGTCTAGTGTGTCCATGGGGCAGCTCATGGTACATACCTAGGCGGTGTAAGTGCGTTGCTCTGGCCCTGCCGGCCGTGCACGCAGCGCAGCAGCCAGCTCAGCGTTGTCTGCCAGGAGTGACCTGCAAAAAGCTTACTGTTTCACCCCTGTTACTAACCAGATCTTAACTAAGTAGGTTAAATCTGCTTTGTTTATGTGTACTTAAACGGCGATCACAGGTAGAGATGCATTCTGCATCAATTTTCATATTGAAATAAAAGACTTTTGAGAATTTCACCCCCAGTCATTTGTTAATGTCTCTAGATGAGGTCAGATTCCTCTTCTACTTTTACAAATTTGTAATACTTTCTTTTCTCTCCAGACCAATTTGATTTTGTCTATAAACCATTAGCTTTGAGGCATTACTCCAGAGTAATACTGATGTGATCAGAATATAAACCAGAGGGAATTGCCTGTGTGCGTTGTTCTCATCTATAATATTCTACCATTCTTTCCTTTTTTTTCTCCCCACTCTCTCCTCTAGGTATCCCACCCGGGCATCTTCCAAATCCCCTTATTGGGTTTGGTCTTTAACAAAGAAGCAATGAAAGCACAGAATTCTCCCTTCATTACTAGAGCATCTTAATAGCACCTTGCTTTAGTCATAAATAGTATTTCATCAAAGTGCCAAACGTGTTCCTGGAGAGGTGTATAGTGTCTATATTTTAATTTATACATATAAAATAATTGTTTGCAGTGAATTATCTTTAAGTCTGTCAACTCTAATTATGTAACTAGGACACACATACTCTGAGAAAGGAAGGAATGCAGCCCCCTACCAGTGGCCTGCCCAGTGACCCAGCTCCCCGGCACTGTTGAGTTCAGCCTGCTGCCATCTCCAAGGTCACCCCACAACGCTACTTTTATCCCACCAGCCAGCCTACAGAAGCCCTTGACTTTGTGTCTTCAAAACTACACCTACATCTGAATTGGGAAAAATTGCCCTTTGGCAAGCAACAGTGTTTCCATGTGCACTGAATTAGAAATGTGAACTTCCTGCACTGTGAGAAGAGAAATTCTCGATTGTCAGTGGCCTACACAACACGCTAGCTCAGAGACTCAGTGAACTCCTGGCTAAAAGACCTCACAGTGACGATATTTTGCATATTCAAAATATAACAATATCTGGAGAGTTTGATTTGCATGGAGATATGTAAGATTCTTCTGATTTTATCCAGAAGGACCCTCAGCATCCCAAATAAAATTTATATTTACATCTGCCAGGATACGGAAAAATTTCTCAAGAACATGAACTCTGCCAAACTTAAGTAAAATACATTTTTCTGTAAATCTATCTGAATTAGGCAATTTGGCGGTATAAGATGAAGGATTTATGAGCATGCACTTTTGATGACCCACCTAATTCATACCTGGCTTTTCTACATCACTCATGCATTCATCCCAGAACCACACCACATAAAACCTCCAGACCACCTCTCTTATCTTGTAGAGCAGCCAAAGCCTCTCAAGGAACAATGACCAGGGTGCCACGTTCCGCTATCGTGCCATAAATGAATTCCCACTGAAGTCAATAGGATCTCACATAAAATATCAATGTTGGCTGTGTCCTGAAGCAGTAACTTTTCTTCACCCATAGGTTAAATTTTTGATGATGGACATGAGTTCTCGTTACTGTTGACAATTTTTACATACCTAATTAATTCCCTGAGCTCCCTATTAAAACTTCATGCAGAGTCTGGCGACGGTCTAGAGGTGGCATTTTTGCTGGAGAAAAACCAACCTATTTGATACGTGTTCTTATCACTTTTTAATAAAACAGGAACTAATCTTGACATCTGAGTCAACAGGCATTGCATCCAGGAACAGGATAAAGGTGACGGGAGCTGATGGGAAGTTCTGTTTTTTATATACAGTACACAGAAGGTTTGCATGCCCAGACAGTGTCATTGTAAAAAGGCAAAGCAAAACTCGCTTCATACTGACCCATGCAATAAAGTAAACAGAACTCTTGAAGGATAAATGGACGTGTAAGACACAGCGATACAGTTCTCTGCTACTGACGATGGTTTAGGCTGTGAATAAAGCCAGAAAACTTACTAAGACCCTAGGATCCGCTGTGCCCAAATAAAAGCGTGCTCTGCATGGAGACGCTCAGGAATTGCACGCACAACTGACAGGCTTTTCAGGAGTTGCTCGTAATGACAGCACTTATTCCAGCCAGACACCCATATGCTTAAATTTAAACGTGCTTAAAACTATTTCTATTCAGCAGAGCACGTGAATAACTTTAAACACATGCTTAAAGGCTTTGTTGAGTTAGGTTTAAATAAGCAGACATCGTGAGCAAGGAAAATGGCCATAAAGCAGCCAGCCAAAGCCAACAGCGTCAGGTCTTCGGGGCCTGAGGAATGGGATGCCGGCCTAATGCAGGCTGTCCCCAGAAACAACACAGCCGTGTTTTTTACACAAATGGCACAATGGTAATGAAATGTTACAATCTGTTAGCTTAATGTTCTGACTTAATATGACCAGCTGCTTTTCAGGCGGCAGTTCTGTACTGTAAACAGTATCACAGGGTCAGGTCCAAAGGAGCGATAAACGTGGCTTGGAGAGGAGTCGCAAAGTAAGCTTTGCTCCTGTTGGTGTGAATCTTCTCCTCGCCTCTGCCTGCCCCCTTTTCACACCTGTATCTGCTTGTTCGTTAGCAGTACATCTCTGATTTCAGAGACGTGTTAGCTGAAATGGGTTCAAACACTAATTCAGGACTTAGAGTGCTTTCCTCATGAATCCAGGGAGGACCCCTTTTGAGGTACAGTTATGCTTCAAAGCAAGTTGGTGATAATTTTGGGGACATTCCTCCTGTAAGTCCAGGTGGCACCAGGGCAGAGCCAGGGCCCGGCAGAGTCCTGGTGAGCATCCTGAGCAGCTTGGCTCGTCGGGCTGCCAGCCTGTCCCAGGGACACCGCCGGGGCCAAGCCCCTGCACACACTAGTAGCAGAGGTCTGCTTTCTGCATTTTCTCTCAGGGAACAAAGAAGAGAGGCATAAAATCTTTCACTCAGTTGCCGGAGTCTTCATTGTTGCAAAGATAAAGTAGCTGGATAGGAGCCGGAGTCATTTAGCAATTAACTGACATTTTAAAAAACAATTCTTTTGCAACATTTGGGCAACTCTTTTTATTGCCTAGTTAATGGTAGCACTTACTGAAGCTAATTTTATGTGTAATAAAACTTCTTTACTATCCTCTCTTCTGAGAGAAGGGGTGCAGAGGACAACTGGAATAAGAAACAGAGTTTCTTGTTCTTTATCAGCCGTAGATGTGTATATGACATATCACAGGTATCTAAAGCATTCTCATTTCTTTTCTTTTCCCCTCTTTCTTTCTTTCTGGCTGTGCAACTTGCTGTACTCTTTCATGTCAGAGGTCACCTATCAAATTCTGCTCTTCATTTTTTTCCCCAGTCACAAATCAATGATGAGGACAACACAAGGTTAGCCCCTTGCTAAGAATAGCACTGATGCGGCTGCTCGCTCGTTCAAGGTCTGCCAAGTCTCTCTCAAGCAGAGACTCCCAAAGCAGCGTCTTCCAAATCAGCGGAGCTGGGTGCTTGCTGACCCCGAGGAAAGATGGATTAACTGTCTGCCCACAGCGCCCAGCCCCAGCCTTCAGCTTCAGGCCGGCTCCTGTCAGAGGAGCGCCTGGCGTTAAGATGCAAGGAAAATGAAGGAGGAAGGGGAGCGCTGTCACGGTTAAAGGTGACGAGACGGCACGGCTTTACGCTCATTTTCAATCAGCAGTTTTTCAGCCTGCCCATTTCAGTTCAAGGGGATCTGGTTTTCTCTCAGTCGTTGTTATTAGCTTGGTAATTGTTATGTCCAGGGAGAAGTAAGTGGACAGATTGATATTTCATATGGTATAGATTTAAAAACATAAGGCTGAGATTTTATAAAGAAGTCACAGATTTGCAGAGTACACGAATTATTTTCTAACCCAAGTAGAGAGCAACAAACCTGAAGGGGCACCGTAAAATGATCTTTAAACAAAGCATGAGGACTTCCTCAGCGGGAAAATTTCAGTCTAGACAAGCTCACCGCATAATTCAGGTGCTTTTCATGGCTGTTGTACCAGTCTCACCTCACAGCAAAGAAAGCCACTTAGTACAGGTGAAGAGCTATAGGTGGAAAGCGATATGGGAGTTGATGCTTTAAAACGTTGTCCATTGACACTGCTGAGGCTATGTCATGGACACCCACCGAGGATCTGCTTGTATCGCTTCTCTGTAGGCTCAAGAAAAGTAGTTGGATGGTGTGGAAAAGGCACTTTTTAAAATACAAACCCTTCTATCACAGAAGATCATCAGTCACGTCCTGGCAAAGTATACGCTGTTCACTCCTTTTTGTATTTGCTCTAGCAGGACAAGCCAAACTCAGCTGTCACTTGCAATGCTGCTAACAAAACAAGCTGGTGTAAATTGACAAAACTCCATCTGGGGTTGAAAGTGCTAATTTACACCAAGTGAGGATCTTAGCCACTAGTTTTACTGGTGTTGCTCAGCAGGATTTCTGTCTCTATCTTTTGTTTCTGTTAAAGTTGAGGCAATTTTATGAATATGTTTAACAATGGGCGCCCCAGGGACAGCTTGGTAAACCAAGCAAGAAAGAGAAGAATGAATTTATAGATCTGTTTTTCAGACATTACAGTGTATACTCAACACAGTGATCATGTCTTTATGCATACCGTATCCTCACAGTGACAGGGGAATAGACACCTGCATTACTGCAGAAGTCAGAGGCACTGAATGGAGCAGTGATTTAAAAAAAACTTGAGAGTTGGGCCCAATTGTTCTCCGTTCTTTGAAATTACTTTAACTTTCAACATCAGTTTTTTCCTGTGAGTAATTCTCTAAGCAAATCAATTTCCCCTTTTCCTAGGAGAGATTCTGTCTAGGCTTAACTTCAGAAAAAATGTTATGCGATGGGGCATTTCAGATGTGTGTTCTTCACCTGAAAACAACTTAATTCATTATTTCAGCTGCAGGTATAGTCTATAGCTACTTCCACCTAATTTTTAATGGACACTTATATGCACTCTATCAGATGTGGAGTGCTGATAGCCTTGAAAGATACAGGAGGGAGCCCCAACTCTTCTCTCATACACAGGACTTCCTCCTGATCACAAAAAGGCTTAAGATACCAAATTTTACATAGAAAACTTTGGAAAGCAATTGCAAGCTATTTCAGACAGGTATTCATTACCTTCTCAGAGACCTACGCTAGTGGATTCATGACAATTCTAGAAAGATGACACTGTGCGTCCTTGGGACATTTGGGGAGACACTTTTCTGAAAAGCATGTGGCACACAAGGCCGGGGGGCAGAAGAGAAGTGTGATAGCGCTCAGAGGGCTGGGTTTCATTCCAGACTCACCCTGTTGTAGTTTTTTAGACCATGCCTTAGGACTGAATGTTCCTTCACGCTAATTCAGTGCAATCTTAACAGCATTTGCTTTGCTTTAACCACATGCATATGCATATGTAAACTTGGCCTAGGATGTGATAAAGGCTTTTCTAAATATGGATGAACTTCGGAGTTGGAGCCTTATCACAGCCATATTCCCACCTTTGTGAAATGTAAGAAGCAGTGGGAGGTGGTTTTTGCTTTGCAGTATCATAAAAATACAATGTTAAAACCGGCTTCATGCCTATTGTACGGGAAATGATCTGAGAGGCGAGCGTTTAAAGAGAAGTGGGTGACCTACTGTGAAAAGTGAATAATGTCCCACATTTTATGCCTTGGTCTGCCTATCAGAAGGTCTTCTCTGCGATTTAAGTATTGTTTTTATATTTCTTCAGTGTCTTCGGATGAAAGGTGTTAATGTGCCAAACATCATTATTAACTGAAATTCATTGCGTAGGAATGTCTAAGAGCCTGATGGTATCCGAGACACACTGAGAACTGTATTAGAGACACTTCACAAAGAACCTCAACATTCATCTAGCTGAAAGGAGGATATAAAAAATAGGTTTTTAATTTTAAATTAGACTTTTTAATCAAAGTGGTGGATTGTAGCTGCTATCTAAGCGTGTGACTCAGTTCCTAGTGAGGATGTTCTTTCAACAGCTGAGCAAAGTTGCAGGCTGAAAAAATATCCTTACAATTCTATGTGCCTTCTAGTAGTACTAACTATAGAAAGGAAACCTTCTTTGGAATGCAAATTTAAAGTATATTCTTCCCAGCAAATGCTGATGACTTTTTTCTTTTCTTTTTTAGTCCTTTGTTTGTTCTGGACATTTAGAATGCCTCCTGTAAGTGTGTTTACTCTTTCCTCTTTTGGTTTCCTGACTCACAAAGAGGTCATTAAGTGTTTTTTCTGTATCTGTTTTCTAATGAGGCACAGAAAAACATCTTACTCAACGATCACTAGAGAGATGCACATGGTATTGCCGAGTTGCTGCCGCCTCTGATGCATTTTTGCTATATAAGGTCTACTTGTTCCTTTCATTTTGCTTCTGACTGTGAAAATAGTAGAAGGTTGGAGGGCTTGTTGACTCTCTGCGATTCCGTCCAATTTTACATCACTACAGCCTATGCATTGGCTTATGAATTCAGGACTTAAAACCTCACGGGAAGCCTTGTTTGTGGAAGTACAAACTCTTACCATGCTAAATATCTACAGGCATAAGCATATGTTTAAGACTACAGCTCAGCTTTGTGACAGGTGTAGCAACATCAGCAGCAACATACGTAAACCGATGTTCACCCACTCCAGCTCTGATGCAATCCAGTGCCCTTGGAAGTCAACAGAAACCCTGCAATAAACTGATATAAAAAGAGATACACAGAAAGCCCACAGTAAAGAATGAGCTTTCCTATTCCAAAAATGTGGCACATACGGCACTACCTGTTAGCACACTTTCTGCTGGCCAACCATTACATGCTTCATGACAGAATTAACTGTGCCACCAGCAGCGCACACAGACCCCACAACACATCACAGTTTCCACTGATTTCCACTGACTTCCACTGATTTTCTGCTTCTTTCTGACCATTTCATTTTCTTCATTCTTTCCTCCATGCACTCAAACATTCGTTTGCATGCACCAAAAAGAAATTATTGAACTGTTACTCTGGAATGCCAGGCTAAAAAACATGAACTCTGTCATACAGCGTACCTTCTTAGTACACACAGCTCTGTGATGATTAATTAGTTAATGCTATGAAGTACTTGGAACATAAAGGCATATAGCTATACAAGTGCAAGTATCCACTAATGATTATTACACAATGTCAAGCAGAGGGCCAGGTAATAGAACCAAAACTTTTTCTAGTACATACTTCCAAAGACAGAGTAAAATTCGACAGATTTTCTACTTAGTGTCTTTACTACATATAGTCAAAATTTGTCTATGCTGGGAAACTGTATAGGACAGTTTTGCAACTGGATCACTCTTTAATACTGTCTTTTAAATGCTGACTTAAAAAATGCCATTTTTCTCTGAGCAAAACTTAGCTGATTCAGGTATTTCAACTTTTATGACCCTACTAGTCTCTTAAAATCCTAACTGTTAAAACATTGAAGATTCCTCTACTATGCTAACAGAGAGAATGAGAGCTGGTGCTAGGCATCTGCTTCTTGATAATAATTATCACAGTAATTAAGTTTTGCCATAGCTGTTAAAATAAGAATCCAGTTTTGACATTTATAAGAGTGGCATTATGAAAAGCTGAACTCAGAATTATCTCTTTATCACACGACTAAAACAATTACAGATGTTCTATTGATGTATGCTGTGGTCCTCTTCGCAGCACAATAATTATCTTTTAATGAGCCCACATTAATGTAAATTGGATTCATCAGGAAATAAATTTCACAATGAATGTGAGGCACTCTACAGGTAACCTTTCATGAAAGCAATGCAAATACTAATCTTGATCATTTGTGGACTAGAGATTTCCTTTCAGTTTTCAAACACGTAAAGAGTCCAGGTGGATCACATTGTTTACTCACATTCTAGGCAACGCGATGGTTTCATGGAAAAAAATAATAATGAATTTGTTGCTTTTGTAAAGATTCGCCTTTGGTAAACAGTTCATTAATAATGTATTTGGTTTGGTTCCTACTTCCATCGTGCCCTTATTCACCCCCTGGAGTCATTTGTGGTGTGGTACAAAATTGGGAGTCTCCAAACCAAAACTGCTCTTCCTGAGATATTCCTGCTGCGCTCTTCTAGGAATACCTGGGGCCTTGCTGCTGCTGCTCCACTTCCTACCAGTTCTGCCATGTTCTTAAATGTCTTGAGTTCTCTCAAAATCAAACTTCACTGAATAATAAATATCCTGCCTTATATCCACATATAAAAAAAGAAGAGAAGGAGTGAAAGAAAAATTACAGATATTTAAAAATATTGTATTATGGATATATTATCATAAGTAATTCTGGTGCTTTCACTCATTTGACAATCTTAAACAAGACAGTGTTAACGAACCTTCATAGAGTAAATCCAACTGTAGATCCCTGCCTAATGACATTCTTCAATCTGTGCGTTTTCTGTTTTAATTTTGGTATAGTTAAAAGATCATCAGTTTGAAAGCCAGACAGCTTCAAAGCATTCCAAACTCAGTTTTGAATGATGTCCTGTTGCTCTTTGAAAAACTGATATGGCTAACTGGTAAATAGAAAGAATAGTTGTTAAAAGCTTAAAAAGAAGGAAATAGCTGTTGTTTTTTTCTGGTCTCCTTCAGTAGTATAACTTTTAGTAGCAGTAGGATATTTGGACTGACCCAATATGCACGGATTTGTCAAGAATCCTGAGCCTGACAAGGTCTAAAATCCAATGCTAATGTTGAATGCAGCACTTCTGTGTTCAAAAAGTTGTTTCCCTGCTAAATCTCACTGCTGGAGAACTAGGAACAGCCTCTGATGCTATCTGCAGTAGTCCGGCTTTTGGTTCAACAGCCACCTAATGTGGATGACCAAATAAATAATATGCCAATTTTGGAAGAGGCTGAATAATGTTTGCATTGTTTTCAACCTAAGGCCATAATGATTAGCTAAACACAAATATAGACAAGAAGGTGTGTCTAACGTGATTCACTGGGATGGAACACGATTCTACACAATTTTCAAAAGCTCTTCTGTATTCTTTACACTAATGAAAGAGCTACTGAAGGAAAACACCCAGGTAAAAGTAATGCTGGGTTTTTACCAGAATATGGGAGGGAAGCAGCTCCCTAAGGAGGTTAGGCATGCCTTTGCTCAGACTGTGAGATGCTGGGTGTGCCGTTTGTTCCCACAGTCACTGTTAAAGGAAAGAAAAATAAGATGGGGGGCAGCTTATTCATCTTATCGTCATTTGTGTTCTCCTTCGTCATTGGGCTAAACATGATTTGCAAGGAACTAAAATGCAGGCTTTGCCACAGAGAGGTGTCTGCGGAGCTGAGGCTGCGATGCAGAGGTGTGATGGCAACGTGCCCTGATGTATATGGGTTAGTTCCCGAGCTTTGCATGCCAATGGCACCACTGGACTTACGTTTAACCAGAGTCCTGAGTGGGTTCCTGCAGTTTTTACTGAAACCCCTGAGACCAGCAAAGGAATTTAAGATGAGTATACATGTGCATGTGCACCACATTCACACCACCAGGCTGTAATGCACACACACTTCTTGTCTAAGTCGAGAGGCAACAGATGGCTAAAAACAATGAGAACAAAAAGGGACAAGGAGATGATCCCAGTCAGTAACAGACTTGCCAGTACACTAGGTAGAGAGCTGTCATCAAGCTCTTTGGAGGCCTTATCTCTGCATCACAAGCGAACACAAGGTCTATGTATAACTTCTGGTCTGTTTTGAGGACTGAAATGTGATTTTACAGGTACACAGCCTCACTTTGGCCTTCCAGAGAATGATTTTCTCCCAGGTTAGAATATCTAAAATAATATTCATTTAATCATGGTGACTGCATCAGCTATTTTTCCTCTGTGTAAAATGGCCCACTGAAATTTTCAGGATATATATAAATTGAAATGCATGCAAATTGTGTACGTACACATACATTCTCACAGATATGGCTGAAGTCTCCATCAAAAAAAACAACACATTCTCTTTCTTACTGCAGCATTTGTCTGCGGATTCTAAATGTCAATACCATCCCCAGCGAGACGAGAAAGGAGGTTGAAAGGTTGGTAGTTTTAGAAAGCTAATTGCCATCCGTAAATTGGAGTTATGAACACACTCCTTTTGCAGCAGCGAGGCACAGGAACGCTGCAGTGTTAGGTCTAGCTGCACAACCTGGAATTTGCAGAGGTATGCTTTGTATTACCATGATCATTACAGGAAATGAATTCCTGTTAATGAGAAGGTACATCAGCAGATTAAAAGAATATTCTTAACAATTTATTAATAACAGACCTTTTGAAAGGAAATGGAGACAAATCTCTGTAAAACTGTTACAGATCACTCCTTGTTTTCATCAAGGACTTGACCAATAATAAATGAGTCCCCGGCACTAAAAGATAAGCTTTAAGTGAAATTTTTAAAGATGTCACAAATAAAAAAATAACACTCTATTTGAAGCAGCAGTGATCACCAATTTGACTCCATATGGCATTTCTGTTGCACATCAAAAATGGATTGCTGTTAGTCAGAAACTCCCTCCTCCATCTCCAATGCTAGGAAAAACTGAGCACTGAAATTTCTTTGGCACTAAGACAACGCAGTGGATGGAACATTTTAAAGGTTACGTGTTAGATTTTCGCTGAACATCAGCTGTGTCTCTGTGGACAAAACAAAGGCACAAAAATACACTAGTTTTTATCCAAAATGTATATGTCATTCCCTTTAAAAATTGCTGTTTATCAAGACAGTTTCTCAGGGCTATTTAAATGGAATTAATCTTGCGTCTTCAACATTTTTTAATATGCAGGGCCAGCTTTCTGGAGTTTGGCTTTCTTAGAAGATTGCTAATGAAGAAGTGGATTTTTCCACCAGCGGGTTACCTGTTGAAGACAGTTTTCTCTGAGGGAAGGGAGAAGGGATGTGTTGACAATCACAGATACCAACACCATGTGCAGCCTAACATCATTTCTAGCACATTGTGAACCTCATGAAATCTATGTAATATTTAAATGCATCTAAACTATGCGATTTGAGAGCCATCAGATCTCCTGCTCCATGTTACTGCTCCATATGTCTGTTCACCTTGCCCCGTGTTCTGCAATATTACATCCTGGATAGGTACTTAGGACAGTCTGCCTAGTGGTTGGAGTTGCTGAGGTTTTCCTGACTCTGGCTAGGGTCAGAGTTTTGATTCATCTTCTGCAACGTTCAGCAAAGCAATTCCAACAAGTCCTACCTGGTGTTACGAAAGTCATTGGGCATTCAGACAAGAATCTGAGCTGAAAAGATGCTGAATTGAAAATGTTACTAATGCAAGATCTCTGGTGTAAAGGATCTCTGTTTCCTTTCTGAAATAAGATCTCTGACGTCGCTGCGTGCCTGTGTGTGCCCACCTGCCCGTCTGCCTCCCATCCTCACCACAAACTTGGATTAACTCTCTGACCAATTTCAACAGCCTTTGGCATACCCAGAAACCCTGCAGTTTTCAGGCTTTAAGAAGATAGACTCTGAGAGAGAAAAGGATGATTTAATACCGTCCTGAGGAAAAGGACCTTCTCTTTAAGAATCAGAGGATTCATATGGGGCCGATCAGTTGGAGGAAAAGTTTTAAAATTTGGCTCGTGATCATACAACGCCCAGTATAACCAAGTGCCAGTTCCCGACTGGGGCTGCAAAATGCGACCGTAAATATTAACGTCAGCGTGCCCTTCTCTGTCTAAAGACTGGGAACAGCAGAGGTGTGGTATCATTTAATAAAACAGCCTTTCTATAATTACGGAGGGATCGCTGCTACAAGGGCAGCCCAGACACCAAATCTGTCTTTTGCCTCTACAGAGATTATAAGTGTGACAAGTGTGATTTGGAGAAACACACCATGATGTTACAATTTCATGCTCAGTTTGCCATGCTTACAATCAGGCTACAAGAAAAAAAAAAAAGCCTTCAACTGGTAAACGGAGTAAATTTGCTATGGAAATCACTGAGAGAAGATAAATATAGAGTCCTACAATGTCATTTTTACAGTCAATTTTCTCTCTGTAACTGAAGTTTATATCAAAAGAAGGGAAATTACATAAATATTTCATCTGGACTGTAATAGTACTAAATTAGGTGCTCTAGAGATGATTTATATAATGTAGATAGGCTGTCAGTGGCAAATATGAGAATTACAGTAACATTGAAACAGAATCCTCCCTAATTCATGTACAGTAGTAAGGGAGAGCTTATGCAACTTTTAAGTAAACATTTTTTAAAGCTATTTAAAACAGTTTCAGCCACGCAGAGTATTGATATGGCATAGTAACCCTTTCCCCTCATGCAGACACTTCCTTTTCAGGGAACCTGGGGTGCCTTCATGTCAAATCTTACATGACGTTTTTTTAACTCCATCACTTAGGGGAGGATATGGAGGCACAAACTGCCACGGGTCCCTCACCGGGTCCGTGGTCACAAGCGGCTGATGGAGGGAAGGGAGGCTTCTCCAAGCCACGAGACTCAGCCATTTGCTCCAACTAGCAGGCACGTTCCCTTGCAAAGCAGGGCGCTGTGTTGAACGCCTTAGGATTCACGTCTCGTCCACCTAGCATGCGGCAGAAAAAAAGATCGGCCACTCAGTTCATCTGTTGCCAAAGAAAAGTCATTTTTGCTTCCTTGTTGGCATTCTATATTAGAAGCGGAGGTAAAAGGTGGATTTTTCTCTTTGACCCTCTCTCAAATTATAGCTCTGTTGGCACAATGCAATGAAAAACTTTTCAAAGATCCTTGCCACATACGTTGTTTGGTGAAGCTACCAGCAGATGCGAACCTTTTAATGCCTCCAGTCCCTGCAAAGAGCAGGCTACGAAGAGGGAAGGGACAGCAGCCAAGGTCCCTTCCCAAGGGTATCAGTGGGAGTTAAATTCTTGTTGTGCACTGTGAATCAGAGCTCTAGAGCTGCCACCCATCCAATTCCTGAGGCAGTTTGGAAGTGGAAACACAGCTGGCCTTTTCCCAGTGATGGCCTGTGGGGCCACACTAAAGAGGAGGTGAGGGCTGTCCTGGATACTCTTCCTTACAGCTGTTAACTCACCTAGGGAACAACAAATCAGCTGCTAAGCCGCATATTATCTCTTCAGGGGAAAGGACTGCAATGCACTCAATCATTATTCAGCAGGAAAAGCAAGGAGTTGTGTTACCTGCAGCAAGCACAGGCGTAGAAGCAGAAAAAGCCCTTCCTACTGCCTGTGACTCACTACAGCTATTTTGTGTTCTTTTACATTCTTAAGTAACTTCTAAAACATCTCTCCCCTATTAGCTGATATAGCCGTAGTGGCAGATGCACAATAAATAATACATTATACAACTGTACTTCAAAGGCCTGAATAGTGCAAGGGCAGTATCTTCCTTAGATGCAGTTTATTTAACGCTTTCCATAAAAAGGGGGTGTGATATTTATTTATTTATTTATTTTTCAGCTGAGTGCCTTGCCTGTGAGCTGTTCTAGTTTTCATTCTACTGCTTGGTGACCCGGCTGCCCCAGCGAGTGCAAAGGCCACTCGAGAAATAAAATGGACAGAAATACAGTTATTAATCAGCACAGCTTACTGAAAATGAGCGTGCTGCACAGGGCTAAGCCCCAAGGAAAGGAAAAAAGTCATGACATTTCCAGGAATGCCACTGGGAGCTGTGTGGCAAGCCTCCGAATAATGAGATGAGAAGGTAAAATGAATGTGGCTGGGGTGGCCTGAGGGGTTAAAAATGCAATGTCCTGTCTGAGTGGAAAACTTCCAGAGGACTTGGCTGTGCGGTCATGTCTTAAAGGAGTGCTCACAAAACTCCGTTGTTCCCATTCAGTTTTGTGTTCTTCTCAGATCCTTCCTGGAGTGACATCCCAGGCCAGGGGCAGGGGGAGAAGGCAAATCCCCAAAGCCTAAGCTGCAGGGAGGAGGCATGGGGCAGCTCAGAGTGAATGGGTAAAAAGGGACCTACCAGCGCCATCAAATCACTGTCTGCTTCTCTCGCTGAGAGGGCTGGGGAAGAATTACACTTCCCAAAGCAACGGACTGGGTTAGATGGGTCAAATCCCTCAGCAGCAGCTGCACTTCACGTTACAGATCACTGAATATTTAGGGTTGGAAATGCCTTCCGAGCTCATCTGGTCCAACCACCCCCCTACCACCAATGTCACCACCAAACCATGTCCCTCAGCACCAGGCCCAACCTTTCCTTGAACACCCCCAGGGACGGTGACTCCACCACCTCCCTGGGCAACCCATCCCAATGCCTGACCGCTCTTTCTGACAAGAAATGTCTCCTCATTTCCAACCTGAACCTCCCTGGCACAACTCGAGGCCATTCCCTCTGGTCCTATCACAGTTACCTGTGAGAAGAGGCCGACCCCAGCTCCCCACAGCTTCCTTTCAGGCAGTTGCAGAGAGAAGTGAGGTCTCCCCTGAGCCTCCTCTTCCCCAGACCGAACACCCCCAGTCCCCTCAGCCGCTCCTCACAGGACTTGTGTCCCAGGCCCTTCACCAGCTTCGTAGCCCTCCTCTGGACACATTCTAGGGCCTCGATGTCCTTCTTGTTCTGGGGGGCTCCAAACAAAATCACCCAGTGACAGGACGTTTAACTCAGAAGCAAATAGCTTGGTCTATGACCATCTGATGCGTGACTCTAATTTTTGAACCACATCATGTCTCGAGCGAGACGTGCAGTTGCTACTGCCATCAGGTGCACATCAGTGCAGTAATTGTTTCTTCAGCATCAGTCCCAAGGTGCGATGTGTTACTGATGTTGGAACGCGGCCCTTGCATCGCCTGCTGTGAGAGAACATTTCTAAACAACCGGCTGCAATTATGGATGAATAACAATTCCAAATTAACAGCCAACTGACTTTACAAATCTCATCTCTACAAGACCATGGCATATTCAGCAGCTCTTGGAGGTTTATATATATATACACACACATACAAGAACTGATTCCAATCCTTAAAAAGGATAACCAGTTCACGATTTTAATGTACAGTAAATTTTGATTACTGTATCAACCACACACTGCAATGGAGATTAACCCCGGAGTGTTGAGACAAAGCTTAGACCACAGACCACAGTTTATAATAGATTTATAAGTACTGTAAGGATGTGTTTGTCTTTTCTTTTATTTCCTCATAAGTGATGCCATTATGGCTGCCATAATTCTTATTTACTCACCTCCTAGGTTGCTGGCAATAGCACAAAAATAGATTTTGAGAATTTATATCA
Source organism: Nettapus auritus (assembly GCA_011076525.1). Classification (NCBI taxonomy): domain Eukaryota; kingdom Metazoa; phylum Chordata; class Aves; order Anseriformes; family Anatidae; genus Nettapus; species Nettapus auritus. Next base: position 19,293,894 of record CM021774.1, read on the forward strand.
TACATGCATCATGAGAAGGCAACAAAAGAGCACGGCTAAGATTTATTCACGTTTGGAGGCAGCATTCATCATGTTCATTTTCATGCTAACCCTGTCTCCCCAAACAGAACAGTCACCTGCCTTCCAAACAAGCTGGGGCCTGCCGCTGCCACCAAGCCTAACAGGAACTGCCCTGTAACTGCCCATAAAACTTTAGGCTTGGTTTTCACAGAGAAACTAGAAGAGAGCACAAATTTCCACAGGAACGCTGTTGTACTCCCCGCGTGTTCACTCCTGAAACCGAGAAGCTAGCCTCGAATTCAAAATGTACTGCATGGGACAAAAGATCTCCTTTCAGCTTCACACAGAGGAAGTTCGTCTAACAGCACCTAGAGAAACCAACGCTGATTCTGAGAGGGGAGCAATGGAGCTGAAGTCACTGGGAGTGCACCTGGGTTGGATCTGGACACCAGAGTTGAAATAGCAATTATTTCAAGTGTTGTTTCCACAAGAAAACAACATCACAGGAGATTGTTTTCCTACTTGTGAAAGAGCCTTGTAAGGGTAGTGTAATTGTTAGCCCTTTTGGAGGGTGTCTATTTCAAAGGCAAAGTCTGTTCTCACACTTGGTAGGTGCAAATATGTGCACCCACAACAAGTCTGTGAGCACTGCAGGTAAAATTTATCAGTGGTGAACGTAGGCCCTCCCAGCACGGAGGTCTACAGCACCATGGTCAGCTGTGCGAGGTACAGACAGGGCACAAACCTGAACCATCATTCCACATTCGTGCACCACCTTTGTTTGTTGAGTGACGAAGCAGAAAATATTCATTACCTTCATGTTCTGGGGTGTTTGCTTTAAGGCGACTTTCCTTCCACCGATTATAAATGTTCATAAATCCAGAGCGAAATATTCAATAAAAAATGGAAGATTTGCAGTTATAGAGAGAGCTCAAATAAAGTTCATGGTTTCTAAGTAATGCAGCTTTCAATTACCATACCCTTTTTAAACTGTGAAAGATGTAATGTTAATCAAACATGTAATTTGCAAGTGTTTTTCTTTAGTAAATGTCATGTACAAGTAGATATTTAGGATGTAATGCACAAAGTAATTGCAGTTGGATAACTTTCCATGGTAATATTTGTTTACATTAGAGCAGACACGAGTATTCCTGGAAAAGGAAATGAATATTCTGCATAAGATCCTAACCACACTGAAGTCAATTCCAAAATTCCCATTGCCTTCCAAGACTAGGATTTCATTTAAATCAGTTTATTAACTAATCCCTCTTGCCCTTCTTATTAAGTAGGAGTTAAAAAAGGAGTTATCATAATGGAGTCCTATGGATGAAATTTTCAGACTTTCTCTGAGGCACAAAATAGCAACTGTTAACGATGAAATGTGCCTGAAAACCTCAAGAATGGTGATGCAAGAGACGAGCTCTGAAGGCAGGTCCTGTTTGGTGACTATAGCTGTATCACGTTACCTTTCAGGGTCTGAACATACGTATTCCCAGAAACTTCTGTTGGCTCACTCCAGCCCAGATATCTAAATAGTTGTCTGCACGCGTCAGTCCTCATCTTGCTGGGGCATCCCTCTCACTGCTACAAAATTTGAATAACAGTGAGGTTTTTTTTATAATGCTAACAGCAGAATTCAACTTTACAACAAGTTTTATTTCTAATTTCAGTAGAAGTGGTCTTTACATACAGCGGGAAACTAACTGCCTTATCTAACAGGGACCAACAGGAGAGTATTTTAAGCTGAAATGCCGACTGACAGCAATGCATATCGAGAGAATTGGGGAACTGTCAAGAAGATGAGGAATTGGATGCACCCAGTGCGAAAACAATCTTTACATTCATGGGAAGAGGTCTCGTAATGGGACATCCTGCACTGGGAACTGCAGCCTCCCAAACTGCCCACAGAGGTCAGCTGCGGCTAGCTGTGAAGTTCCCAATAGGAGCTTTCATCCGAACAAAGCTCCTCTCAGAAACTTTTTGCCAATGGCACGTTTAACATTTCTGCAACATCCTCTTAGGAAGAGTAAAGGCTCTGTTGTGCGTTCTGCAGTTGTATACACGTATTCACCAGCATCACCACCTTTGCCCTTCCCTGTGTTTTCCTAGAAGACACTCGCAGTTCATCAGCTGCCGAGCGTTCAGGACACCAGAAGTGGGTGCCGCAGTTTGCTGGAGGGACAGAGCCAAACACTGAGGAACACAGCTCCTCTTCTCGTGTACAGTGCATCTAAAACAAAGTAAACACCTTCTCTGACCATATACTTCAAATTGGATCCAGCAAATAGGAGGCAGCCCAGATACTGTACACATGATGTGGCCGGTTCCTAGTACATCTTACGTGGTTCACACTGAGATTTTCTGCTAAATAAACTGAGCATTAGTTATTTTCTTAACTTACCACAAGCTATAGAATTCATGGCAAGGCAACATTTACAGGGAGTTCTACAGAGGCTTTTAATTCTCTTATTTTCTTCAAAATGTATTCTATGACGTTTGTATTATTGAGATTGGGAAAATAGGCCTCTGGCTACATGCATTATTTTTCCACCCTTTTAAATGTAGCCACCGTGTTTGCTTTTCTTCGAGCACATTATGCTTTTACCAGTGAATGAATGAACTACAATGGAAGAAGACTCTGAAGAGACAGGCAAATGCTGGGTGTCCCTGAGGCTGAGGGAAGACTGTGTGGCTGACCACAGCTATTAAAAAGGAGGCTGAACGTCTCTGAACAGAAAGGGAATCGGAGAGTAGCCTTTGTGCTAGATCAACCTGCTACATCAGCTTGCCGATCAACCAGCTGTTTAACTGCTTGTCCCTCAGTTAACCAAAAGAACGTAAATATACATTTATCTAAGTTAGCTAGACCAAAACAGGGAGTGAATACATGGCTGAACCCAACATGGGGTATAAAACAGAAGTTTGAAGAGAGCACTGGGCTTGAGCTGGTCTCAACCCGCATATTCCTTGCCAGCATTGAGATGGTGGAAATGTTACAGAGACCAGGATCAAAATTCATGCTGGTATTGTGATTCAAGTGCACCGTGCAATTGCTACACTCTGCTAAGTGTAATTCGTACACTAAAATTTGTCACTCTCCCTAATCAAAACGCCGTGTAACTTCATATAACTTAAAATAAGTACATTTTGGATAAGGCATTAAGCCTTCCATGTGTGGAATATTTGCAAGTACCCGGTTAGTACATATTGGACTCTGACAAGTACCCCTTTCACCTTGGCAAGATTTATTAACAAATCCTCGCTATCAGGTTGGATTTCGTATGCCTTTGTTTTAGAACACTGCTGGCAGATTATCTGGTTTCCCTTACGTGAGCATACTAATGTCTGCAAATTTTGTTCAAGCCTCAGTTGTGGTTATTTCTAAACCCATTACCCACCCTCGCTTTGACCCCACATTCATCATTCTTATAGAAAACTGGAAAAATGATCTGTCTGGTTTGGTGACACCAGTGCCTTACTGCATTTGCACCAAAGCATGACTCTCCCATCTTTCTCTTTTCTCCCTTTACCTGCACAGCTGAAGAATCTTTTCCTATTTGTTTTAATAGCCACTGCGAGACATAACTCAGCTTGACTTTTGGCAAATCTCACTTTATCCCTAACATATCCTGACTTCTAAGATGGTTTTGTCGGCTATTCAGTTCCTTTTTATATTCCTTGCAGATCTCTACCATCTTTTCCTTTGATAACTGATACGAACTTGGTTCTAGCATCTCTGGCTACGGTTTTCTGCCTCTTAAGTTGCTGATTCCTGCGAGTTTTTGTACATCCTGGACTTTGGGGCATCTATCATAGTAAATTTCCTGAGTGTTCCAGGCCTAAGTAATTTTCAAATGAATTCTCTCAGTTTTGAAAGTTTGTTTTATAGATATGCGATTTTTTTTTCTTTTTACTTGCCTTGGGTTTAAATGAACCAACTGGTTATTATTCAGTCTGAAGTTATTTGCTCTGACTGGGTCATTTATTCTATCTTCATTATCTACAAATGCTACATCTGAAATAGTATTTCCCTGGTTCAGTAATCTGTTGGCAGGAGTATCTACTATTTCAGTAACACATGTTCTCCAAAATATATCAGAGAAATTAAAACTTGGAAATGATACAAGTCCTAGAAGTATTTCTCTCCGTAGTAACGTCTGACATGCCTCTAACATATAGCCAAGTGCTAAACCTGCAAAGCACACTCCTAGCACTACGCCACCAGAAACTTTTAGCAGTCTTTCCAACAGTGATTTTGACCTAAACAGATGTTGATGTATCTTTATTATCTTTTATTTCTCTTAAGTCGATCATAACCCTGCAGCATAATGCTTCCCTGTCAGCTTAACTGGTTTTATACATAAACTGCAATAGAGTGGCTCTGTGTATTTTATAATCATGTAATTACGGAATGAAGTACAACAGCTTATGCTGTCACAGACAAGGTCTCTTTGCACTCAGCATGTGATGAAACCTTTAGAAATATGACCCAAGCAAGAACTGAAGAAGTCTTGCATTCCTAAGCGTGACTGGGACCTCCAACAAAGCTCCATGCCGCACCACGTACCCATAGCCAGAACAGACTGATCAGGTCCTAGGGTGCATCTCAAGTACACTGGGCTTTCCAGGCTGGGAAAGGCGACTCTAAATTTCCCAGTACAGCTGCACCACACCTGGTGGATGTGGGATTAAAATGTGGGATTTTACCCAGCTGACAGGCACCTGCCCAGTGCTTGCCAAAGGGCAGCTCGCACGCCCCGAGCTCCCACCTGGCCGAGGGTCCTCCCTGGCACGGCCTTAGCAGAACCAATCTGAAAGGAGTTTTAATTTGATCGACTGAGGACAAGATCCAGAATTATGTTTTGATCACATTATATCAAATTTATATGGCTGCAAAGCACACCAGTTTATAAACATGGCAGGAAAGAGGATGCACTTTTTGTGAATGTAAGCAGAGCGTTTCCAGTGAGCCTATGGGAGAGCTGCATGCACGCAAAATCCAAGATCAATCTGCTGCCGAGTTTTGACACACAAGGACTTTGTGTTTACGCTTTGGCTGATGTTTAGCATGCTGCAGTGCAGCAAATAGAAAAGTGTAGTTGAGCTGTCATGTAAGATAATTGATTTTGACAAGACTACAAGTTAATTCGTCACTATTTTGCAACTTATTTGGAAATTCTTTGCAGCAATGTCCCAGAGGACAGCATGTAATCACTTGTAAGCTGAAATTAGGTCCAGAGTTAAATATCATTAAATCTCAGGTACAGCCAGAGCTCAGCATGTGACTACTAATGCGTTACCTTCCCTATTACATCAAGGACACAACTGTAGCAAAGGTTATGAAGATTATTGCTCAAGTTGCAAATTGCTTATAACTAGAGAATTAAGTCGAGATAAATTTCCAGGCAGCCTACAAATGGGTATAAGAGAAATGCCACTGCATGGATACCTTAAAATCATTCACGTCCCCACACACTCACATTTTCTTTCATTTCTCTTGCACATACTCACAACACCAAACAAAACTAAACGACAGGGGAAAAAAAAAGGAGAAAAAAAGCCACAAACACCACCAAACCCTTACCTGAAATAAAAGAAATTACTCAATCTCATCTTTATATTAATATAACCAAATTACTCCACCATTCATGCTAGCCCTTCTAATGCTTTATTATAATAGAATATGAAAGGATTGGTGGATATTTTAATCTTGTACGGCAAAGAACATATTGTTTGACAGTTTTATTTGAGGCTGTTAAATATTAATTGCTGAACAAAAGGGTGCATAAAAAATTACGTTTCATACAAATAATTCAACTCCCTGCAACTAGAAAGAATATTTGCATACTCACTTTCTCTCAAACCGCGGCTAATGAGCTCATTTTGGCTACGTTTGGGTGTCCGGGTACTCAGTTCTACCAGCATGAAGGCACCATGGCAGCTAGCATTTGACTGACATAACGAAGTGAGGGCAGCGGGCACAGCCTAACCCTCACAGGCAGCTTCGCAATGACAATTGAAGCAGTTCTCTCAGCAGTTCTAGAAATGTCAACCTGAGACCACTCTGTTCAGGAGCTTTTGGGACGGCACTAAAGGTAACGGATGGGGTGATACATTGCTTGGTGCTGTTGTGATGCAGGCTGCTTCCTGGAGCTCCCCACTCACGTACCAATGTCTGCTGCTCTCTTGGATTGATGCAAGCCCTCACTCAGCTGAAGAAATGGTCAGAGCTGCTGGAGAACCGCTGTGATTTATCAAGTAGTTGTGGCCTGAAATGGCAGTGGGGAGCGAGCCCTCCACACCCGAGAGTTATCCCGAGTTGGTTGCAGAAGCTACGAGCTCTTTTTCCCCGAGGCATGAACTTACAGAGAGACCTGTCCATGCATATGTTGATCTCTGACACACAACGTAAACAGCTTCACCAGGAGCTAAATCGAAACTTTTCACCAACAGCCATCTTGTTTTTGAATAGCCAGTACACTACAGTCAGGAGAACTAATGTCACTAATTACTTTTTAATGATCATAAGCAAACAAAAGGCAGTAGGTAGGTGCCATGTGCCAAGAGACTCAATGCAGTATATGGTCAGTCAGAAACCTAATCATCCCCACCTGTTCTCAAAACCTGCCAGCATATGGGATTGGTTTGGGTTCAATTTCTAAAGAAATGGAGACTCTGGTAATTCTAATTAGGCTTTTGGAGCAGGGACACCTGGACTGAAAAGCTATTGGGAAGCAGGCTCAGGTGGTGGCTCTGCTGCCTTTCAGCAACAGTCACAGATTTTGCAGCAACAGTCCTATGCCCATCACTAGAACTGAAGCGAATACAACTCCTCTTGTGTTTCACCACGTTCTGAAAAGTGTCTCGTGAATCATTACACGTCTCTCTTTCTTCCCTCTTCTCCCCCACCACTGAAGTTCAAATATAGAAATACATTACTCAAGTCCCCTGGAGTGTCAGCCTGGCATCCTTTGCAAACATTGAATTCATGTAAGACAAATTACATTAAATAAGTGCTTCTGATTGCCCGTCGCTGTTTTCCCTCACGTGATATGCAGATCCACAACTATCTGAATGGGAGACCGCACTGTGACACTGGTGGCACGTGTGGCAGTCTCTCCTTACGTAGTGACTCAGCTAAGAAAGCAACCACGCTGGATAGTTGGTATTTGTGTGCATATCCTGGAAAAGCAGGATGTCATTTTGCAATACATTAAATGAACCCTTCTGTGATATAAAACACCGTTGCAAACTCTGGGCTATCTAAGCAGCACCAGAGCACTCTAGAGAACTTGAGGCACTAAAACCCTGCACTGCTGTGCTTGAGAACCGTTTAGTGGCTCTGCTGCAACATCTTACTGTTGGTAAAACAGTAGGCAGCTCCTTGAAACCCACTTTACCCCCTGCTCAGTGGACAGCGTAATCAGGAAGGCAGCTCGCCATGCAGAGCCGGGAGCTCAGGAGGCCTCCAAGCAGATAAGCCTCTGGCCTCTGCCTGCCTGGGAGGCAGACCCGGGGCACAAGCAAGGGTCTCTCTCTTTTTCCACCCAAGAGTTGGGAAAATGGGATGTAACGGAAAAGATAAGAGATAGAAAGACAGTACCAAGAGGATAAAAGGCAGTCGGAGCCTGGGTCTTGCACAAAGGATCACCTCTTGGCCTCAGCCTGCTGTGGTAGCAGCGTGCCCTGACCGGGGCGTTTTGGAAACTGGTGATGCTAACCACGCCTGACCCTAAAACACGGTTCCCTTTCCAATGAGTTACTCAGGAAAAGCCTTAGCCTGCTCTCTGGCCTGTGTTTATTTGAGAAACTAAAAAATTGTAGAAATGTGACGTTGTTCATTGTGACTTAGTTCCTTTAATGAGATACGGGGCTGGTCCGTGTTTAATGTGTCCAGAGGATCCTTGTGTGGAAAGCCTGACACAAAAGAGTGGATGAGACAGGAGAAACCAGAAAGCCTCATTTACCGTGCCATTCTATATTTACCGGTAACTGCCGGATGTCCCTTTGTTAACAACAGGGGGCTGCATGTAAAGCGTTCTGGTAAGAGACTTTGGACCTTGAGAAGTCTGGCAGCACCATCGCCCAGCTGCCACACACGTTGCCCCTGTGCATCACACGGAACAATCCCAAATATATGGAAGATCGATTCCTGGGCTTGCGTGGGTGATGTCAGTGGGAATGCTGCAAACAGACAAAGGACAGGGGGAAGCCCTTTGCTTCGTGGTTTTGAAAGAGAATTTCTTTAACAAGTTAGGCCAAGGCTAGACACTATTTTAGCATCCAGTTATCGCACTGATGTTTACATTGCTAGATGTAAGTGGAACAACTAAATCAAACAAATCTGTTTCTTTCTCTTAAAAAGAAAAAAATAGCCCCAGCGTAAGTTTCTCTGTAGTGCACATTTGTTTCTGGAGTATAAAAGCTTTTGTGTGTTTACAGAACTCCAGCGGCCTTGTGATGCTGACCTGGCGTCCAGGTTTTTCTTCTGCAAATCTTATCAAAATAGTGAATATCTGCAATTCATTTCAAAATGTGCTCTGCATTAGGAAGTTAATGTACTGATTAATTTACCTAATTACAGTAAACCAAACAATCCTGCAACAGAGGCCAGTCTGTTCACTTACTTAAAAAGCAATTACACACAGCCACTGAACAGGCAGGACCAGCTGCCAGATATCTGAGGACTGGGCCATGATAAAATTTTAAAGATTTCTTCTGGTCATGTTTCTGTTTTTCAAGTCTGTCTCTTCTGAAAAAAAAACAGAGACTGGTTTGACATTTAATTTCCATTACGGTATTGAAACCAGGAAAATGCATGGCTCTAGAGGAAGACACTGAGAGGGAGGTAAACAGAAGCTAATCAGTCACAGAGTCGCTGGCTGGTAATGAAAATGCTTTCTATGTGCAGCATACGAGGAAAGTAAAGTTCAGTCTGTGCAGAGAGCCCACACCACATCAATTAACTACTGAAATCTCACTTAGGAGCTGCACCTGAGTTCCATTTTGAGCTCCTCATTGAGAAGTGCTACAGGGCCTTTATAACCCTCCTCGCAGAGGACTGAGCATCACTGGAAGTGTTCAGTGTATGAGCTTCCATAAACAAAGCAATCCTTTCCAAAGGTGCCATCTTCCACATGGAGTACTTCAAACGTGTGTCCCTCCTGAATCCCCTTGTAATGGAAGTAGAGGAAGAAATCCTTAATGATGAAGAAAATAGGATTTTTAACCTGACTTACCGTAATTTTATTTTTCTTGAATGGTATGAAACTCTCAATCTTAGATACAAGATGCGTGACTCATGCACCTGCTCTGATCACTGTGCTTATTTTATTAAAGACAGTATTCAGTTTCAGGAAAGAAATGTGGAAATTCAGTGTTGTGCAACAAACACAGGAAACGTCATGGAAAACGGTACTGACGGAGTCAGAACCTCTCTTGATCAAGACCGGTACCCAGCTCTGACACAGAGCTTTGTAATTTCTATTTAACGTTTTACACCGCTAGTCTTATTATTGGATGTGTGAAAAACTTGCAGGAAAGGTAGAATTTGGACTTCTGTCTTCAACAAAGCATTGAGTGGCAAGTTTTAATTTCAAACTAGGAGTGAAGTCATCCTAATTTGAAGAACTGTCTGGTTAAACAACAACTAGGAGTGTCTTCTCAAAATGCAGTCTTGTTATTGGGTTAGAAATAATTTATTTTCCTGGCTTCTCAAACAAAAAGTAATGAATATTAAAAATCAAAATTTTTTCTTCTCTGCTCTTCAACTCGAAAAAATATTTGAAACTGGGAAACATTTGGCTTAGTTCAAAATTCCTGCTTCCATTCAGAGCTCTGTTTAGTCCTGAATTAAATGGCATAAAGTTGATACAAATATAAGCATACAGTGTGACAAATTTCTGACAGTACTATCTGATTATTAGGCTGGCTTATGCACCAAGAGAGAATCAATGATCTTGGTATCATTAGTCAATGACATAACAAAACAAATTTGCCAGAGGAAGGGAACAATGACATTTGAAAACTGTAAATCTCTGTAATTTGACCCGATGGTTCCCATCTTGACTCTGCGTGCTTATTTCCTCCGACCGGAGCAAAAGCAAAACCACATAATCATGTTACTGGGATTTCAAAACCACAGAAGAAATACAATTTACAAGGGTCCTGAGAAACAAAACTCAGATTTAAAATTCAGTTTAAATGGTCTGGGTTCTGTTTCCCTCCTCTCCCCTTATCACCGTCTCAATCCGTACAGCACTACCTATAATTTCGTGTCTTTCCAGTATCTCTAATTCTCTAGTTCCTCCTCTCCATGTCTCCCTTGCCACACTGGCTCAGTTTTACCAGATTCTTCCTATGCCCTCCAACCCCCAAAAGGCAAAAGACAACAGGAAAGCTTTTCCTGGTTCTGAATACCTGAGTAGCCTGTGTGCTTGGCTGGCCTGGGTAAGTATCTTGAATGGTAGTATGAAAAAGCAAGCAGAAAAAATAATTTTGAGATTAATCTATAGACTTTGCCTTTATTGTGGAACACACTTGTGTCTCCCTGCTCTGTCTGGGCAATACTTTTCATAAAACTGACGGGAACTCGGTAACATTGAACTCTTTACCAACCTGTCAGAATTGGTTGAATTGCTCAGTGCAGGAGCAATGACAGGCACGAATGAAGGTTACCTGAGTCTCCTTCTGTAACTGGACTAGAAGATGTTTCTGATGAGAATGGTTGTACCTACTATCAATAAACAACCCAGAAATGTTAAATATTGGGTTTAAACTTCTGACAAAGGCTGAGTTTCAGTTGTCATTTATAGGCACATGAGTCCAGAATAATTCCACTTGCATAGTTCCATACTAATAAAATTGTGATCAAAATGTGATCCAGTGCTCTCCCAAGGAGCAACATGTCCTTTACAACAATAGAGCAAATGAAGCGAAAGAGAACAAAAAGGGAACAAAGAAAAACACCCTATTGATCTTGCAGATACAAAACAAAGTCGGGACAAATATTAGTGTTGATGATTTCCTTTCTATTATCCGCAACGTGTTTTTCCTCACAACAAAGAAGAAGTGGTTTAATACCATCTATCACTCATATAATGGATGAAGCGTGAAAGATGCCTTCAAGCAAGTTAGCAGCTTGGCTGTGCCTCAATTTGTCATAGTCATACACAAAGAAAAAGTGCACCTCCTAACACATTCAAACACATTGCATCCTGGAAGAACAACCCAACAGCTGGACGTGTATAATACAGACTGCAACACATGACTGTATGTCGAGGTAATTAATTAACGTCATTTCGTTCTGCCAGTTTGAAAACATACAGTCACTAAGAACACACACAACGTTTGATTTTGTTAATTTAATGGGAACACCTATTTCTTCTTTAGCAGTTTTCATGTAGAAGCTCTACGATGCCACACAAAGGAGGCGAGGCTCACCATTTACAAACGAGTGAAGGAAACGCAAAGAAAAGGGCTACATCCGGACTGACTCAGCAGCCCAGAAACGAAGTTTGGAACAGAACCTCCTAAGTAAGGAATTGTAGTACCGTTGAATCTACCAGCACCCAAAATCCATCCTGTCAAGAGAACTTCCGTGGCATTTCAGGATTTCAGGCTGAGAATAACCACGTAATTCTTTGGATAGGCTCACTGGAATAAAGTTCAACTCTTCTATGCAGAGGATTCCCATTGGCTTTTAGAATACTCTGCTGCGGAATACCTGCTGCTTACATATTCTATGTTTTCTGTTACAACTAGCAATTCAATAAGCCCTCTGCTCTAATTCAGAGATCACTGAAGTTACAGGAATAAAATAATTCATAGAATCACAGAATTGTAGAATAGTTGAGGAGGAAAGGACCCCTGGAGATCACCTAGTCCAAACCCCCTACCCCCAGCAGGATAAGCAGGAGCAGCTTGCCAATGTCTGTGTCCGGCTGAATTTTGAATATCTCCAAGGACAGATTCTGCAATCTCTCTGAGCAACCTGTTCCAGTATTCGATCACTCTTACAGTAAAAGGGTTTTTATTTAACGCTTAAATGGAACTTGTTGTATTTCGGTGATCTCAGTAAGCTGTGAATCTAAGCGCTCTGGAGGGGACTGGGACCCAGCCGTTGAGGACAAAGGACAATAAGACTGTCTTACCGATGTGACAGAACGGTGGTCCCTAAGAAACCTGGAACTGGGCTGCTGCCATCAGCTGCTATGTGTGGCCTAAATAACAAGCCCTTTTCCCCAGTACACCGTGTAGTCACAGTAAGCTGTGACTAAAGCAATTCTTCACCTGAGGCTGAAAACAAACTCACTGGGCTCTGTGCTGGGACTCATAAACCAAATGTAACATAACCCCGCCACATCTAGAAGGAAGAGTTACCACCCTCTGCCGGTACTACCAAGCCGGAATCAGAACCACCTTTCAGTGGCTGGAATTTGTCCTCGAAGATGCATCTAAGATTTGCAGAAATTCATGCACTTTCTGACTTGTATTCCCAAATGAACTAGTTACCTACGTAACTGTGAAGCACCAGCAGGCCAAGGTAGATGATGAAACAAAGTAATGACTCCCTACCTCCCTCCCCAGCAGCAAACTTTGCAATCCCTAAGGAAAAACAGACCTTCCATGTAAATCCTCATGTTTTCCTGCAAACCTGCCTCCTTCTGCAGTCTGGGTTTCTAGGCCTCATTTTTTATTTAGGAAATTATCACTGCAATCTAAGTAAGTAAAGCAGGCTATCAGACTTTGCTCCTTGGCTAAAAACTCCACTACAATCAATTTTCATAATTTACTGATACAGCTACATAATTAGAACACTGCAGCTTGGTACAAAGGGTTCATAAAGGTGAAGTTTAAGCAGATACTGGAAAAGCTAAGAAACCCTTACCTTGGTTACCACCACAGATGTTCATTGTTTCACGTTTTAGCAGTTTCTGTTAAAACCTGAATTTTGGTAGCTAATTTCACTCAATCTGAATTTTCACTGCATTTGACATTCACATTTTTAAGTATTCTGGACAGGGTTATATACCCTGGCTTTTACACAAAGAGGCTTGGTATGATAGCAGAAAAGCTTCTGAAAATGATGAACCGCACAGACTTTTTTGTTGACTGATCACCTCTAGGATCAAGGAATGAGTGTTTTATCTCTCTTCTTTCTGGACGATGTCCACAAAGATCTTCCTGATATAAAATGTTCTCAGCAATAATACACACATTTCTATCTGACATTTACTGGTGTTTCTAAAGGGGCCTAAATCCATCTTGCACAACACACACCAAAGCCAGGAAAGTGGCTGAAACTTAATTTTACAAAGTAATTGTGGATGGGAACCTGTCCCACACACTTTCCATTTCGGGCCTTTCTTCAGTCCCTGCAGTTCTTCAAGGATGTCTCTGTTGCAGTTGGTCTCTTTTTATCTCACTTCATGACCCAGAAACTCAAGCAGCATTGTTATGATCCGATTCTACTCATCTTGTAGGTCACTGTTCATATTTCTGGAGTTCTTGCCATTACAAAGAGAGGGACACCCAGGACTGTGACACTTGGGTCCCTTCCCATCTCTCCTGACAAATGGCATTCACCATCATTTCCTGAACAAAATTCAGGCCTTTCAAATCCTCATATGCAGTCCCTGACTTTCAGATATTCTGCTGGGTTAATACAGCTTTAATAAATAAAATCCTGCAGTTTTTCTGTACCGAAGCAAGTCTTTCTGAGCTGTAAAGAAGCAACTAGAGGATGCGCTTGCTATAGACTGCGCATTCAAGATGTTCAATGGTATAGGGAAGGGTTAAGACTGCAGGTGTGAAATATTTTCATGAGTGCAGCAATACAAGGGAATTTACGACTGAAGAAGTTTTCCTTAATTTGCAAATTTTCAGGTATTTCCCCTAACAATTTTGTCAGTAAAAAAATAAAAACTGACAGCTGAAAACTGCATATTTTTTTTGCTTGCACTACTCTTCCAGGCCAAGAAAAGGCAGTTTTGGCAGTTGAATGCGCTATAAGTTCCAGCATCCCACTTCCATATATCTTGTTTAAACATTAAACAATGTTTATTGAAGCTATTGTGCCAATGACTACTATAGAATAGATGTTTACATCCCTTCATAAACACTTTTAACGTGTTTCTTTGCTGGTACCAGAGAGACAAATGCCACCTTAACCAGAGAGCTTCATCCCTAAATCTTTCTTCTGTCAGATTATTACCACTTGTTTGCAAGCATTTGATTCTTTCTCACTTTACTAAATTTTTTCCACGATAAAAAGACGTTTCTTCAACACCTCACTTTTTCCTGGTTGAGGCAATATTTGGCATGCTGAAGTTTGCCTTCCCTTTATCTTTGCCATTCTTTTTGGTCTCTCAAATTCATGTTAAGTTTCAGCACCGTTGGCCTGGCTGTGATATCTTCCTTTCCACTACCATTCCATTCTCCTCTTCCTCCACTCACTTTCTAATTTTAACTAAATCTGTAATTGCTACTTGGTAGAGTGAGCCGGTGAACCGTCTGCTCACAGCTCTGAAATTCTTGGTGCCTCACATGCAGTGGTGTTCATTTTGCAAAGCTTCTGCATTCAGCTGTTTATTTTCTCCAGCCCAGTTTTCAGCCCAATGAGAGCCTTTCCTACCTCCAGCTGCTTCTGGCTAGTTTTTCTATTATTCTCCCCACATTCCTTCTCTGTCACGCCTCAGTCTTTATTTTGCACTGTTTTTATTTCCACGCTTCCAAGCGTATCACCTCTCCCCGGCTCATCTCGGGTTTGGCATCTGTTCAGAACTCTGTTTGTAAGTGGTGGTTGTGCTACAACAACCTCCTCTGGAGTGGCAGGTATGGTGCTAGCACGCCATCTGCTCATTTATTTCCTTTGGTCACAACACATTTCCTCATTTTGTATGCTTTTCCTTACAGATAACCAAGGGCCCTCTACATTCCTTGCCAAAGCTAGATTAGCAGGGAGAGCAAAACACTCACCTGCGAGCAGTGGTGCGAAGGCTCTGTGCTGCCAAAGCCTGGATTTACAGTCAGATATGCACTTGTTAAGTCCTCTGCTATTTCATTATTTCTCTCCACATCACTGAGACAGACAAGCTGGTTCCAAAAACATCCATTGCACTGGGGACACAAGATATCTTCTCCTGTGGCAAATTCTTTTTCGACGTTTTGTAAGGACTACAGATCAGTATCAGGGTATCTATTTGAGGGGTCTAGAAGGGTTTTTCACACGTGAAATTTAGCAGAACAGGATTTCTCTGAGAAGCTTGTTCTGAAAACATTTCACTTCTAAAGTATGCCATCATATCATACACTAACACAAATAATAGACCAAAGAAAGAAGGAAGCTCCCTGAATCCCGTTTCACAGACGGTGGTGTAGGGTCAATGTGAACTACTTTTGGCACTGAAAAGCTCCAAGAAATGCATGCAATTGTAAGGCTTTGGTAAAAAGACACTCTAAAGGAAGTTTTGTCCTAGGTTTTACCTGTACAATGGCATATTTCTTTCCAGCTTTGGCTCTTCAAAATGTCTCTCATTCATATCCAAACATTTCACTGACACCAAAATAACTGATGCTGTTTAAAGAAGTTACTGACTGGCCCAGCTCTCCTGCCCCGGTACGCAAGAAGCCTTGGATCTAACACCAGGTGATGAACAACCACTATTTCCTAGCAAATTTTACCTGCTGGGAGCCCGAGGTAAGCTTCAAGTCTGATTTCTGAATGAAACCTTTCATTTTCCTGTTGGACTTCAACCCTTACCCCACAGGTAGTATTGTATCTAGGAGGAACAGTGTCTTTTGAAAACACCCTAAGAACACAGAACAGGGATGGGGGCAGTCGGACCTTTCCCAATCGTATCACACACCTTTGCAGTCAGCTATTCAAAACCCAGCACAAGTCAGAGCAGACCTGAGGCTCCTGTTTCAGCTGCCTGAAGCAGCCCCCAGGGGATTTTCTGGTACCTCGGAGCTGGACAGAGAGCAGTGCACTGAGCTCTGCCCTCTCCAAGCACTCTTTGAAACACCTCACACCGCCAAGCACAGAGAGAATTGGTTTAGAAGCTTTCCCAACTTGTTCTTTCTGTTTGCTAGCAAGTAAAAACCCCGGGAATACTTTTAAATGGGTGTCCAAGCCTGAGATTTCTGCCTCGACTTTGGCAGAGGGAATTCTCTTTTCTCCAGGTGATAGCTCTTTAGTGACCAGGCTATAAAATTATACCAATGGTACTTTTAAATTGATCTAAAGTCTGTTCATTTGTGTTGTGCATATTTAAAGCCACATTATCGCAAGATGCCCCGGCAATGAAATTTAACATCAGCAATTCAGTTCATTAAAAAGGATGTTTTAGTGTGTTCTTTCTTTTATAGCTATTACCCTGTCTAAAGTAAGAAAAACCTCAGTCAAATTAATAAAACTAACAACTCATCACACATATGCTGCCTTTCTATGAAGTCTCCTCAGCTCTCACCAGCCAAACAGATGAGAAAAGATGGATGTATGTGAGCCAAATTCCCCTTGCATAACCACGAAATGCGTGCAGGATGCATTCAGCCCAGTCAGTACTGGCAACCGGAGTTTCATTTAGTGAAAATTATCCTTGAAGTGTAAAGCTTTCGTCAACCATCGGGTCATGTCTCAGGAAAGAGAACAGCTCTGTTATGAAGTTCTCTTCAGACATAGCAGACGTGCTCAGTTACAAGCACCTCACCAACATGATTGCCTTGCTCTGGAGCGTAACTTCAACCCAGAACCCTGCCCGCTCTGAAGAGTCACAGACACAGCTCTGTTCTCTGAAATCTAAATGTCTTACATGCTCCCTTTTGAGGCCATCAGTCCCAGACACACTGCCCTAATGAGAGGCAATACGTAAGGTTTTATACCAGAAGGTTTGCCCGTGTTCTCCCTCAGCTTTGCTTTTCAGCACGATCTCAGTGCTGAGTTCAGAGCCAGCAGCCTGATGCTCCAGGGGTACAAGGCACGTACCACTGCACGTACCACTAGTGCAGAATTTCCATCCCGATCGCATAAAGCTCATCAGAGGCTGGAGAGTGGATAAATGCAAGGTGACATACCCAGAGAGCCATGAGGTCTTAAACCTGGCCTCTTGCTTCCTGTTTGCCCACTATATACCCTGAATCAATGTATATAAGGATGACAATTACAGAAGTGTGGTTATTAATCATATACCATATGTAATTTTCAGAGTATTGTTTCCCTAAATGAGGAACGGCGCGTTTCTGTAAGTCTTCTGCTCCCAGGTAAGCACTCAAGAGGCAGATCAATGCAAGCACGTAACTCATTACAGCTCACCTCTTTAACCAAAGCAGCCAAACACAGAAAAAAACAGATGCTTTAACTCAGGAGAGGATTGTGGGAATATTGTAATAATTACATGTAATTGTGCAGAATTATTCTAGTAACATTTTACATTTAAAAATTTTATTATACAGCCGGAACCCTGTTACACTACATGCCTAAATTATTTTCTTATCACATCTCTACCCTCTGGTACTCACCTACATGGTAGGTCAAAACATCATTTCTGTCTAGAACGAAGGAGTATGCTCAGATCACTGACCTGCGGATTGTGCTCTGCTCTGCAGGAATTAACTTGGGGATGGAATTAAATTTGGGCTTCTCTTTATATTGACGAAGCTGACTTTGGTTTTAGTTCATTGACAGAAATACCTGCCATTGATAAGCCTGGATGACACTCGGTAACTCCTGGTCCCTAAACGAGGCCCTCATCAACCTGATTTTCCCCCTCATCTCTTAAGTTCCCATTCAGATAATGACTTAAGCACTTATCTAACTTCAATAACATTAGATGTTCATTACTGACTTTAAAAGAACTATTCATATGCATCAAATACATGGCTAGATCAAGCCTTCGGAACAACACTGTGCACTGGAAGAGAGAACTCCAGGGACTGAAACGGAGGCAGGTCAGCTCAATCAAATGTACAAAATCATTTAAAACAGGCAATCTCAAAGGAGGGCTGGAACTGGTGGGGGAAAATGATCTGTCGTTGTGTGGGCCTCAGACACAACGTGCTGATTGAGGGAAGGAAGTCCTTTCCTACCCTGTGACAGTGAAGATGAAGCTGAAGGTGAAAAGTAAAAGGACACGGTGCTGAATTTGTTTTTCACTCCCTTTAGTACAAGACTTAGGACAACAGGCAACCGATCTCTTCATCATCAATCAATCACATAGCAGAGGAGTACAAAGCAATTTCTTTCCAAGGTAAATCTTGAATCTACCTTTCCTTTTCCAGAATCAACTGTTGGTTTTAGCTCTGTCCAGTTACTCTAGGAAAAGCCAAGGCAAATATGACTCTCATACCTTTCCACAAGTGCATAGTACCTCCAAAGCAGCTAACTTGTAGAAGCTTAGGCTATACCATCGTATCTCTAACAGAGGGAGGAGAAACCACCACAAACACTTGAGTAGTAATATTAACAGCTTCGACAACAGAAAAA
Source organism: Nettapus auritus (assembly GCA_011076525.1). NCBI lineage: Eukaryota > Metazoa > Chordata > Aves > Anseriformes > Anatidae > Nettapus > Nettapus auritus. The sequence continues at coordinate 19,312,378 of CM021774.1, forward strand.
ACATTACCACCAAACGAAAAAGGATAGATTAGTCCGGATCAATGCAGCCAAATTATCTGTGTAGAAATATATACAGGACATGCTGCTGTGCTGCTGCCTGCGCTGAACAGCAGCTTGTGTTTACATTTCCATCCCTGCTTACAGGCTGTCCTGCGTAGGCTGCGCCCAGGAAGACGGGCTGCTCCGGAGACTGCTGCACACATGCGCCACGAGCCCAAGTGCGTGGGCCCAACATCCAGCGGAGGCAAAAATGAAGCACCAGCTGTTTACTTGATAACACCAGTTCAGCAGTGGTTGAAGGGACTGGGATTTTTAGGGAAGAATACATTCTTAGGACTGAAAGAAGACGGGAATCAATTCCACTCTATAAATGCTCCAGAAAGATCTTTGGATGAGCCCTCACCAGAGTTTTTTTTACATGTGCATCTCTTTGCGTGACACAGTTGTCACTGAGTCTGCAGATCACATCAAAATTAAGCTGCAGTTTGAGCTTGGCTTAAATGAGAAATGTATTAAAACGTTAAAGACCATGTGCTATGGATATGGAATTCTGTTTCAGCTGAAGCATCAGCTAAGCCTGAATCCAAATTTAGAGTCTCACAACTATAAACAGACGTGTATCTAAACTCGGTGTTTGGAGTGACAAATGAAATTCAAGGGCTTTAGTGGAAACAGCACCAATGCACCTGGTTCCGTCACCTCATTTGGCACGTCGATACAACAGTCCTTGTGAAACAATCCCACTGCACAGACAAATTCTCATCCCAGAAACATGGACAGCTGTCCTTCAGGGACAGGCCCTGAATTTAAGCAGTGATCCACTAACAGTTCAGAATAGCTGAGGTCCTGTATCCCTACACCTCTTTCCAGGCTGGCTTCCCAGTCAGCCTCTCTATCCTGGAAACGTGAGGACAAAAATTGAACTAATGATTCCAGCAGGTAAGTCCTTGATATTAGGCTGAATTTTGTCTGAACCTGTATTCAAAAGTCACACGTCACGGTCATTCCTTTGAACTTCACTTCTTCAGAAACAGCTCAAAGCATTTTGAGAACATGGAAACCAAAATCAAACCTGAAAAATGCCACAGACCCACGTTAAAATACTCCATTTTTCTCCTGAGATGCCTACTGTTGCTTTCATAGCTTGTCAAGCAACCCCCCTTCAGATTTAGCACAGGATCTGCACTTCTCATTCATCACAAGTCTCAGAACTGAAGCACTCCAGCTGCTCCAGGGCTGTACCCTTAAATGTGATCTCGCTGCTATGTTATACTTTTCTGTTGTTATGACCTTGGCTGTTTTTGACAAAGAGATAAAGATGAAATAGGTTCATGCTCTTAATGACCATTTCTACCAAACGCCCTTTCCAAAGAAAGCTGCAATCCATGCGTGCACGATACTGATCACCCAGCCACACAGCAATGTGATAACCTCTCTCCCCCAGGTGACACAGCAGGAAGAAGGATGGTTTGGCATTAGTATATCAACATCCATTTAATTACACTTTAGACAAATAATGCATTTTCTGCTAAAACTAATAGCAAAGCAAACATTTTGAAAACCACTTCAGTTTTTCATTACAACCTCTGTTTGTTTACTTCAGAATTTCTCAAACACCATTTTGGAAGGTTCTTGCTTTCAGTTCAGGGCTCATGCTCTGAACTTTCCTTTTTCTACCTGTTGCAAAATAAGGTGTCGAATTATTGTTCTGTGAATCCCCTTCTAACCAGAAAGATATTTGTGATCTTCCCCACAATGAATGCTCTTTATAGTAAAAACGGTCTTCGGTAATGTTGCCTGATGAGTTTTAGCCTTCTGAAAGAGAGACAACCTTATTCTCTGTGAGCCTGATAGATTCAATGAGACTCTTCCCCTAGATTTCACTGAGGTCTTTGTAGCTGTTTCTTCAAAACTGACTCAGCAACATCCTTAAACACCTGCTTAATTTAAAGTAGATGAAAAGTCCTGCTCATGTGTCAACTTAAGGATATGTTTAAGTGCTTTGCTGGATTGGGGCCTAATGGCTTGCAAATACAGATGGTTATTATCAAGACCCAGAAAAGGCCAGGTAACCACCAACAGTCAATTATATTCCTACCAGAACTTCAAGCCAGTATATCATACTGTTTGAAGTTAATTGCTTTGAAATAATTGGACAGGTGAGCAGGTAAGTTCACGCGGAGCATTTGCCATTTTCCTTTGTATTAAAAAAGAACAACAAAACACTGCAGATTGCATGGACATAATGGGCATGATTAAAAAAAAAAGTTGAAAGGGAAGGGAAAAGGTATGTGTTTCTTTAAAGACTTTTCCTTTACATTTTTAGTATCATTAAAACCTTGAAAAACATTTCATTCAAGAGCTTCTTTAGTTAATACCTCATTACTTCTCTTTTTATTGTTATGGTAATCAAGCCTTAATATATTGCAGCTTTATAGCATGAAATCAAGGCTAGGCCTGCGGGCATCGACAGATGCACAACAGCATGCAGTAAAACACAGGTATAGAGGCATGCAGAGCTGAATATGGCACAGGGTTTTTTTATAATTGTTTAGCAATTCATCTGAACTGATTTTAACCTTGACAACAGATGAACTCTAACACGTAGCATGATCGCTCACTGGGAAGCTGCACAAAATGGCAAGTTTTGTGATCGTTGTCTTCAAGGCTGAGTTTTATGAAAGCATGAAATAAAGTTTGAGAAAAATGTTTAAATTGTCTGGATGGCTACAGGTTGTAGCTATAACTATTCAAAACATTTGACTGAATATATAAATGGCTAAGGGAGAATGGTAACACTAAGAAACTGGATTTAACACCACAAACTTTCCTCTCTGTAAGAAATGTATGTTCAGTGTCAGAGTTCATACCCTCTCCTGGCATAAGCAGTCTTTGCAGCACACCAAAACAAACAAAAAACAACAACAAAAACCATTTGGGTCTCACTTCTGCTTTTGAAGTGATATTTGAACCTTGTGTTGGATCTCCTCTGGTTATATTTGAATTTCACCCATCAAACCAAATGAAAGTTATATATAACTTTTAGAAAGTTATAATGGCTGGTCTGCAGAGCGTTGAAATACCTCCTCAGGAAGAGTGTGTCCCCAGATCTTTTCCAAGCAAACAACAGATGACCCCCCGTGTCAAGTAGGCTCCACTTCTTAACGTTGTTTTCAGGAGAGATCTTTCAGAAAACAATTACATCTCCCTTGAGGTTTTTGAAATTTAAGGGGAGTATTTTGGCAGGCAATCCCTTCTCAGCAGACAGTTCCAAATAGCCAACAATAAAAGTAATATGCCTATGACTTTATAAAATCACTTAGACTGAGGTCCATATAGCAAAGTTCATCAGCCCCACAGGGAGTTGTGTTGCACATAGCCAACAGCTTCGGCTTATCCGGAACACAGCTTCACAGGAACAGCATTCAGAAACGTCTAACAAATCGTATTTGTCACTGCAAACATGTGTCCTTCATAGTAGCTATCCAATATTTATGAAGTAAAAAGAAAGTAGGCAGAGGTAATACAGTAGTCCAGTAAAAGTGAATACTGTTTTTCACATTATTAATGGATAACAGTGAGGCATGACTCAAGGCGTGAATCATCATTGTATCTGAAAATCCTGGTGAGCCTCAGTTAGGCAAAGATCCCCAGCTTCTCTCTTGGAAATCCTCAGCATAACAGTTGTGCTGTATTCAGCTGATAACTGTTCTATACCTTTTAATTCAAACAAAGTTTCCTAACAATAAAGAGGCCAGTCAGCCAAACTTTTAGTATCAAGCATAAAGGTGAGTTACTCTCTCAGCTGCAGTAAAAACTAACTCGGAGGCCATTCACACTTATAAGCATTACGCCTGACAGTGGTAAGTGCTTGTCAGATCAGACCTTAGGACAAGAATGCATGTTGCCCAGCATATAACAAATGGAATGAAAGACAATGGGCACTATAGTCCAGTGCACACACTAATTATATTAATAAAATGAAAGCTTAAATTTTGAGGCTAATCCTGGGCTATCATTTATAAAAGTTAACAGGGCATATTTAATTTAGGAATTGGCTAACGCTTCTCTTTCCACCGCTGAAACCTCATAAATGAAATATACTGGATTGCTGCCCAGTGCGGAAATAAAAGTTATGAATAATGTTTCTATCTCAATCATTGTCAGTGCTTTAATATTCCTAATTACTTTAAAAAACTAAATATTCAATATAGGAAAACCCTTCTTTTTCTTTTTATCTTCCCTTGCAAGATTAGTGCAGTTATTAAGAGTCGCTGGGTACTTTTAGCTCCTGAGGCCCATCTGTGCTTTGACATCTTATCCTTTCCTCTTCATGAGAATGGAATACTTGTTACTCCCTGTGTGGATGCATGTATAAATGCATATGTGTGCATGCCCATGTTATCACAAGGTTTTTATTATTTTCTCATGTTTGAACTTCTCCACGTACACATGCACTGTATAAATACTCACTGGCTGTTAGGTTGAACATATCTATTGCCAAAAATAATCAAAGGATTAAATGATGATCTGAGATTCTAGACTATTTTACAATTGAAAGTACTATTTTTCCTGAAAAAAAAAACATGTTCTAGGTTGCTATTTAGCATATTGTGCTGCTCAGTGTTTTCCCTTGTCTACATATGAGGTAATCCCAAACGTTTGCTTCCAGCTCCAAAGAATGGCCTTTCTTTCTGTCCTCCTTCCTACCCCAATTGCCTTTTCTGGTCTAAGTTGGGAGATACCAGCAAAGCTGCAGACAGAACACGAGTAACCACAGAAAAGTCTGTCCCATTGATTTTAGCCTCTGCGTTCACCCCAGTCAAATTTAACTCCTACTCTCTTCTGATGTTGCCCTTTATAGATCCTTTTCCTGTTATCTTTCTGCCTGATAATAACGCCTTGTTTTTAAGATCCCAATCAATGTGGGAGAAAGAGAGGAACTAAATGCAAAACAAAACAGTCGTTCAGTAAATTATTCACAGGATCTTTCTATACGTGGCTTTATTTACTCACCTGATGCCCAAATAGACTTCATTTAACAAGCTTATTTATCTTATGTCAATAATGCACTGGGCCTCTATTCCATAACCTCTCTGATATTTATGCCACAAAGAACACTTGCTGTTTCACTCTACCATGAACTAATCACATCAACTTATCTTTACCAATTAAGAGACTTTGACATATACAGCTGCTCTAGCTGAAGGAATTGAAAGCTTCAAGTGTGGATTTATTTCCTAGTGAAAGGTGCAGAACTCCCACCTCTACTATTTTCCCAACTTCTGCAGTATCGATAATTCAGGACGCAGGTTTCAAGTCAGAAGGAAGAACTGAGCTGTGTGAAGAATCAATGGTAAAACTCTCACTGACTTCAAGAGGACAAGTATCTAGAAAGTGTACTTTCTAAGTACTCCAAGTACTCCATATCGTACTTAATGAAGAATGGGATACAGTAAAGATGAAGAACAGACGACATACTAAAGAAGAGAGAAAAAATTCATCATGGAGCTATAATATCTACATTGGTATTCCAGTAACAGGACAGAAAGAATTAAGAGCATCCTTCACTGCATTTAACATTTCTTTATAAGAACAAGCAAAAGAGGGAAAGTCACTACTGTAGCACAGGGTAATATCACAACCGAATAACTGCAAAACAACGAACGGACGAGTCTGATTTTCCATTTCAAGCATCCAATGTTCTAAGGACATTTCTTTGTTTCAGAACTATTTTTTTAATAGCGGCATATATCTTTTTTTTTGTAATACACTGTTTTTGTAGTCTTTACTCACCACTGGAGCAATCAGTACCTCCCCATCCTGGTTCACAGTGACAAGTGTCAGGAGAAACACATCTTCCATGCACGCACTCCTCTGTGCAGAGTGCTGTTAAGAAGAAACAATACACAGCATTGTAAATATATTAAGCAGTTGGTAAACATACGCTAAACTAAGCTTCACAGAGCAATATTTTCTTTAAAATATTAAACAAACAAACAAAAAATAATTACTTGCAAGATTTAATTAATACTAAGTGACCAAAATAAAATATAGGTCTCTTGACAGCAATAAACTTATTTGTCAGTTCAGCTCTTTGTAATGAAAAACTTTAACACCAGAAATTACTTTGGTTAGCAGTTTTGCTTCATAATAAAATTTTTAACAAACTGACACTTGTGATTATTATAATTACAGAATTCTAGCTTCTTCTATTGCATTCAAGTTGCTGCTATTCATAGAAGAAAATGGAGCTCCAAAGAACCAAAACAGATCTGGAAAAATTAGCTCAAGGAAAAGAAATAATTTTACTACATGACGCAGTTGCTGTAAGTGCAGGCTTGTCTTTTCAGGGTCATCAAGTAATCCGTAACTGAAGTGTTCTGTATCTTATTTGTCTACTGTCGGGTTATTGAAAGTTTAATATCCTCAAACTATGAAAAACTGGCTGTTTATACCAACTCACTTGCCTGTTACCTAGAAATATACATGGGAGAATCTCCTTTTCTTCTTCCTGTGTAGGAATGGCTCATGGTTTTAAGTCATTTTTTCTCCTGGGCTGCTGTGGTGTCTGACTTGCTTTCCAGTGTGTGCCCATCTCACACAAACAAACTTGGACGATACTGAATAGCTACTTAAGGACTGAACCTAACCTCTTACTACCTTATTTCCATTTTACCACTTAGGACATTGCCAAAAACTCAGCGTGGAAGTGATTCACACTGGATCATTAATTTGAAACGTATAATTTTCAGCTAGACTAACATGTATGAGTTCTTAATGAATATTATGTAGCAGCAATGAGATCACTATATTGAAAGGGCTCTGATATTTTTATATCCTGTGTTTTTATATTACATTGGAGATGTGGGTATTGTGCTTATTTACCCAAGAACTGGCTGGAGGTGTACTACAAAAGACTTCAACCTAAAATAAAGATTCATTAATTCCTGTCCAAAACAAGGCCAGCTAAGCTGATCTGGGATGTATCTTTGTGTTGCTAACCTGAAAACCAGGCTGAACTACCCGATTTATTTTAAATCACTCAGTGAACCTTCTTAAAGTTCCACTGGGCCTGTACATGGAACACTCGTTTAGTTCCCAGGTACCCCATGGGCCACATGTTTTCCACTGATGCCTTGATAATTTAAACAATTCCTGTATTTGACATCCTGTTTGGACGACCAGATTGGATCACATCCTGAATTTACACTCAGCCTGGCACCAAAGCCAACAGAAACATTTTGCTGTCTATGTCTGTTTGGTCCTTGGAGACCAAACCCTGTAACCTATTCACAATATATCTAAATCCAGCTTTAAATCAGAGATGATCTTTACCTATCAAATTACATGTGACCAGCAATTAGAATGTTGCCTCATTATAACAGCTGCAAAATCTTTCTAATTAGTTATTCCTTTTCGAGGTTCACTATATGTCAAAACTGAAATGTATTCTTATCTCGTGTTTAGACAGTATTGCAGGGGGGCACGAAATGTTGATAGCTAATTCTCTAGTCACTAAATGTCCTTATCTTTTGTGCATTTATTTTACTTGAGTTTGCTTGAGTTAGGCTTTCTAAAGACAGTGAGGCATCCTAGTCCACAGATGCACGATGAAATTCAAGACAACACATTAGAAAAACAGGATTTTTCCAGTAAAAAAGACATGCCTTCACACGGTCATTTAAAAATAGCTGGTTATCTATGACAAGGAGCAGTTCACAAAGATAACAGCCACAAACAACTAGACTGCTATTAAAAGTACAGTGTGCTGAAAGGTAAATAGTATGTTGGGATACGGTTCCTTTGAAAACCGTGCTCCATGCAGCTTCTTCTAAGAATGATTCATACTGATGTTACTCTTAACACATTAGTTTTACTAGAGCTAAGAAAATTGAAACTGAGATTCTTCTGTTTCCTGGGCATTTAAAACAAAAAGTCATTCTCACATGTAAAATCTGCAACATTTTTATCCTTTTAACTTGGCCAGGATCTCAGGCCAAGGGGTAATTTGAGAGCAAGAAGCCTGACAAGGAATATTACCGTTCTCTTCCAAATAACATTAAAAAAACATTATTGGTCGAAATTTAATTGATTTAACCACACAAACATATCACACCTTAACTAGGTTAAAATAAATATGAAATAATGATTAATTAAGATGATAAACTTTACTTAATTACTTGTCTAGAGACAGAAATGCTGACTTTAATAGTGCTCCAGTTCCTTGCGAAGAGTGTTATGTGAGACTTGTAAGCAGGGCTCAAGATACTATTCCTCATTCTAAGGCAGTCAGTGGTACAAGAAATACACATTTTTTTGCATTTTTGTTTTTCAGGCACTTTGAAGTCCTTTGTAGTTGATGATTACAATGTTTAAAGAGCAATAAAAAAGTCAAGAAACGTAAGGACAATCCACGAAGCAGTGGGTGTTCTCATCTCCGATGGATGCAAGCAGCTATGAGCTCACTAGAATATGGTCATTTAAAACTGTGAAATTACAGAGGACTAATCCCATACGTGGGGGTCTCAGAAATCCCCATTTTTTAAAAAGTGAAGCTTTCATACAAGCCAGTTTATTTGAGGAGACAAATAATCAGACTCTTGCACTGCCTGCTTCAAATCAGGCCTATAAAGTCTATATAAAGACCGCATTTGGGTGCTACTCAGAAGTTTTACCACGGCAAATAAAATTTCAAATTTCCTATATAAAAGGGAAGTCTTGTCTTGCTCTAATCTTTAGAGTTTAAATTAATTTTTCATTCTATTAACATTCAACATAATAGGATACAATGGTCCCCAAGGCATTCTTCATAATATACTTTGTACAGTGGTTTGCAAATGATCTTACTAGTTAATGGAACTATAAAAATTACTCGCACATAAAGGTCAAGAAAAATAAAGATAAGTATATACTTTCTGGCACTGCCCTGTTCAACACACAGCTAAAGGTCCCTGGAGTAAAGAAAACTTGTACTAATGCAAGGAATATAATTCTTCCCCGTATAAAAGCTCAAGCAGTTAAACTTTTGGAATTCCAGACTTTTTATGCCTGCATTTTCCCTTGACCGATTCTCTTACACAATCCAGTAGCTCATTGATCAGTTTATTATTAGCATTCTTGGCATGAGTTTAAGATCAGTTTGTAGTTTGATTCAGCCTGGTAATAAAATGACCTACATCAAAGCCCTGCCAAAATGCCATCTTTGTAGCAATGTGTTTAGCATGAGTTATTTGACCATATTCAAGGTCACACAGCAACTGCTCCTTATCATGGAATGAAGTCAACAAAAGGCTCCTACAACAATTCATTTGATGCTTATCGTTTACAATTATAAACAGTGTGGGGTTTTTTAACAATATAAGGTCAATACTCAGGGAAACAGACATAAAGTTTATGCTCTTTCAAACCTGAAAGGACTACACAGATTCCTCTAACACCAGCACTTATTTTTTAATTGCTGTCCTGAATTTGGGCTCAAGTATATTAAATGTGTGGTCTGTGGTTCCCATCTACAAAAGTAGTACACTGCTGAGTGGATCCAGACAAGCAAAATATCTTCAAAACGAAGACCGGTGTAACTCCGAAGGCTAAGGGAACCCATGGTAGAAAGCAGAAAACAGGCTTCACGAAGTGCTCTTGTAGCAGCTGGTGTTGCCAGCGAGACAGGCTGGAGCACTCTGTGCAAGCTCGAGTTTCCTCAGCTCTGCAGGCTTTCTGCCCAGGGAGCGTAGTCCAGCCAGGAGGTGACGGAAAGCATAAATAACTGTTGCTACATTTTAATAATGGAAAACATTGCTAAATGAAGATACAGATGCTGCTATATGAGAGCACAGAGAGAAATTGGGGCGCTTTCCTAGAACTACACAGAATGAGCTGCTTTATTGGGTTTGCACACATGGCAGAAGGACAATGCTCCATGACTGCAAGTTCTTGAAAATCTCTCTCTTTTCTCTGCCCTACCTCATACAGTTTCTGCCAGTTTTCCTTCCCTACAAACAGATCTCACCCAAACTCTGACCGTTTTCCTTTGTTTGCTGTGAATCAAAGGCAGAGCTGCATTTTTTCTGTATGTTGCCTGTATTTAACCTCTGGTCATCCAGCCCGTTTGCCTCATGCTGGATAGTTGTTGGACTCCAGAAAGCAGAAATTTAATGGAAGAAGCGATGTTTTCCTTTGCTATTTAAGATGTGTCCCTGGAACAATTTGGGCCATTTTAGCACATTCTTCCAGTCCCTAGTGCCACTTTTAGGGGAAATAATTTTGTCGGGTGAAATAGCAGTTATCTCATGGCCAGTGGTTTCAGATAATGCAGAGAGGTCAAAGAAGATGAAAAAGGATGCTTGCCCCTTATCCATTATGAATCTATTCACTCTGGGCCACTCTGGTGTTTTCATTTTAATGTACTGGCCTGAATCCAGGTTGTGCTGAGTCTGGGATATTAGCTTCATTAGATAAGCCTGTAGTCAGCTTTTGGCTAGATTCTCTTCAAATGTGCTCAGAAAAGTGAGGTTTGATAGCAGAAGAAAGATGACTACAGCTAATGCATCTGGGTAGGTTCCCTTTATTCTTAGATTATTGCTTATTTGTGGAATGGAAGATTCCCTCTCTAAATCACTGACTTTCCACCACGGATCATGCTGATTAGATGGCTTCCTGGATAATTTTTTCAATGAAGTGGGTTAATAGTTCTTTGTATTGCTTAATGTCTATTTCTGTGGTCATCACTCAGGATTCATCCGCTAATTTATCACGTTGGATAGCACTTTAATGCAGGGGTTAGCAACCTGAATAGTTGGAGACATGAGAAGATCTCTAGCCTGCTTAGGCTTTGAAGAATTTATTGTTTCAGTGTATAGCTACTCTTATTTTTCATCTCCCTCTTGTTACCCAATGAAAGCACTAATAAAAAAAATACAAAACCAAGGAGATCAATGCAAGCAAAGGAAAGATGAGACTGATGTAGATCACACAACAGCAAAGGGTTACAAGATCAACTCCTCTTCCAGTAAGTGCAATGCCATTACATTTTTTGGCAAATGTGGAATTAGAAACTATGCATCTATGCAATCTGAACAGAATCAATGGTCGTTCTTATCTGGGACATGGGGAGCCTCTGACCACTGCCTCAGTGATGTATTGATCTGTTCAAGATAGCAGCTAGGACGTGTTATCGTCCGTCCTGACACTCTGCCAAAGCTTAGGGAGGACGCTGTGCCAGAGATGACTTGTGAGTGGCTAAAGTAAAAGAATTGAGGACACACATTCTGAGCATTTTGTCTTCTCCCAGGGAGCAGAATCTGACATGTGTCGCTGTCATTGTTGACAAAATATCAGTAAATCCCTATGTGAATCTGCTAGGAGGTGAAGATCTGTTAATAAGCATAAAACCTATGTTAGTGTCAGATCAGACTTTCTGGTACGGGACAAATGGCAAGCTGGGACTCTGATGACTAACAAGAGGGTGAACACAGGGACTCCGACGTTCTTGTCGTGGCTGAGTGTCTCAGGCAGATGACATGGGTCCTGGCGTAACTGCAGCCGCACCACAGCTGTTCAGACTCTCAGGAGGATGGCTCACAGTTTACGGGAGGATCTGGCCCTGATGAGGACCTAGTTTAGTCCATGCTGCAAATTACTGCCTGCTGTAGGCCTTACCCTAGGGAGTCGTTAGGGAAGTAAACTGTGAAGGTGGAGAAAAGACTGCCACTATTTCCAAGTGCCCCGAGAAAAGCAAGCCTGGTGGACCACTTTTTGGAATTGCAGCCTGGTGGGGTCCAAAAAACAGTGGAGCTGGAGCAGAACATCCCCGAGAAAGGTGTAGCGTAGCATCAGTGACCATAAAATAGTGCCAGTGACAGTAATAGAGAAGGTTAGAGCCCCACAAAGGGAGAGGTCAGTGACAGTCACACATTTAACAGACTCTGTGTCATTTTGATGCCCCGTTGGCTTCATCTGCTCTGGTAGAGAGAGGGAATGGGAGATGGCACTTACCATTTAATAATGACTGAATGAGAGCTGAAAAGCTGCCTCCTAATAGCAGCAAATGTCAGAAGAGCAGAACTGGGGTCAGTTAGCTGAACTACCTTGTATCTTTGGCTGTGTGAATAACAGAAGAGCTTTGCAGTACTTCCAAGGACAAAAAGGGAGTTGTGGGAAGGCACTGCAGGCCTCTGAACTTTGAAGTGCTCCTGCCCTGCAAAATGGACGTGTTAGAAGGTTGGGGAAAAGCTACACTACTCCGTAGGTCTGTAGGCAAAATCACAGCCAAGCTCTGGAAAGAGGAATATGTGAAAGGCACAAAGGAGTTAAGTTTAAGAACCTAGCCAAAATCCACAATGAAGACAAAGCACCCGTCTAATGCCTGATTTAAACTGGTACATGGTACAAAGGCAAGGCCTCAAACCAAGGTCAGAGATGACAGTCCACTCGGGGGTGTCTGTGGGGACGTGGGGATCGTCAGGATGTATGAGCATCCGGGCTTGGTCTGTGGGGTGAAGAGGGACATTCTGCCTCCAGGTTACATCTTGTCCACTAAGGTAAGTCATACTCCCAAACTACCTACCATGTCTAGGGCTGTCTTTCTCACTGCTATCACAGAAAATGAATCTGAGTCCACAGAGGACTCCTGACTCCTTGGAGATCAGTTAAATATTGATAATTGCTGATCATTTCAGGCCTGAGACTGATTTTATGCATTTTTCTGCCATTGTTTCAACTAGAAACAGTCATTGCTTTCTACCATGTTGATGGGAAAGACGCTGAGATCAATTCTTCTAATCAATGTTCTAATACAACATTATTCTGTAGTATAATTTTCAGCATTTTACTTTTTCTGGTAAATGATTTCCCATTGCCTCACTGCAGGGCTCAAAACAATCGTTATAACTAGTTCAAACCGTTAACGAGGTTAAGAGACATCCTGAATCAGCACAGCAGAAACTACGACCCAGGAAAGCTTTTCCCCTCCTGTGCCCTCTGTCTACTTCTTCAGTTTTGGTAAATTGACCAACTCTTTCCAGCGATTTGTACAAAATACATTTTCAGTAGTTAATTTTCTACCGGAACTTGATTCATCCAACCAGCAAACTTAATGAGAATTTGTGCTTTATATTGTGCAAATTGTGCTTAATATTGCACCTTCAGTAGGAATGCTACTCTCTCCAAGTGATGTAGAAACGTTATCACCTACTTTTATGTATTATCTTTCATTCTCTGTGTACGTGATCTAGCAGACCTCAATCCACCAAAACTCAATGCCATCAAAAAGTATTTGGCAGCAGAAGGCCCCAGTTTTTTTGAGGACAGAAGTGGGAAGAAGCAATTCTCCTGTATTAAAACCGGTGAAAGAATTCACGGATCATTCTGCTCCTTGACCTTGGGGGATTTATTTATTTTATTAGTGTATTTACGTTGTCTGAGAAAATGAAATTTTTGACAGGCTGGGGACTAAGGGAGAAGCTTGTACCTAACGAAGATCCCTGGTCTTAGAAAAAGAGAAAGCATAACCTGACCTACCAAACGTAGGCTTGTAGATCCTAGTACAACAACCAAGCCATCTCGCCTTGTTCTCTGCAGCTCACCTTAAAATTATGGCACTTGCATATTGTGCTATAAATTAATTACTCAGGGCGTTAAGTGAATTTGTTTATAAACTCCATCGCATTCCAGTTCCAGTTTATTTTTGCATCTGGTAGCATTCCACCTGTCCGTAGTTCTCTGATTACTGACTTGCCCTGAATTGTGGGTCTTACGCCAAGAAAATTCTATTTTCTGTGAGTAAATGACACAGCTCCCACCGCTGATTGATTTTCATAGGCCGAGAGTATGTGCTGTGTGGAAGACCGAGGATGGGTGCATCAAAAATGTTTTTCCTAATAAATCAAAAATAGGTAGATCAAGATGTCTGGACTGCACGATACTTCTGGCTATCTTTGCTGCGCAATGCAACACCGAATCAAACTAAATCACAACGATTTCCCTAGATGACTTTTGGTCTGCAGCACATTGAATAAACCATTGATTTTTCAAACAAAATCTTTCTTCCTTCTTCTTCCAAATTTCATCAAGCCAATACAACAAAAATCCTTTCATTTTTTTCTCACCAAAATAGGTTGGACAAATTTCCAAAAGGCAAGCCTGTCATTGATGCCAGGCTATTTTATGGCATGGGCCCTGGAGGGCCAGCACATTCCAGATTTCATTTCAGATCAAGCCACACTCTGCAAATGAAGGTCATCCTGGTGAAATCAAGAATAGAAGTACAGCGCGTTTGAAGATCATGTTAATGTATGAGCAGCACTAACATTACTGAGGATAGAATATTTAAATGCACACACTTTTCATTTTTCTCACATTTCAAAGGGAACCATAGTAATGTGTTTCATAGCAACTTATTGAAAGAACTGCCAAAAGACCCCAGGAAACAAATTGTTGTATAATTATGGGGGGTGACTCTCATCTCAAGCCACTAGTTCAAACTTTCTACAACCAATTCCAGATTGCAGCAAGTCAGCTGACTGAGACTCAAGTCCAACTTCTTAGTAATGTCTAATTGTCTAGAGAAACTTTCTACTAATGAGACATGGTAAAATATACTCCCTAATTTTTGTGGTTCACGCTGCTGCCTGAAAATACAAGATGGGTGGCAAAAATAAAAACTTTCATGTTCACTATCAGAAACTAGTGATCCTCTTTCAATCTGCCCGCCCTTAACTATACAGAGTAAAGCTACACAGTATTTGCATAAACAATACCATTGCACAATATTGGGGGAAAAAATAATAATTATGGACAATCTTAATAATAGTTTTAAATGGAATTCTATTTAATTCTATTTAAACTGTAGATTTCCCAAACCATCACACCCGTCAATGTAAATGGAGGGATATCAGATCCTGAGGTACGAACCAGTGACTTTTGCTTCAGCAGAGCCTGCGTATATTGTACTTCTTTGCTGTAACTGAAAGCATACTTTTGTTGCTTGCTATAATGAATATCAGGCATAATTTCTTCAAAAGTATGCTTACGATGTGTTTCATACATATTTTCTTATTTCTTAAGCTGCAAAAATCTCCTTCATTCCATTTACATGCTCAAGTTTTCAGCTTTTTCAAGTAAGACTATCTTTCAGTGTTTTTGCACATACGTTTCTGGGCATTACAGTAATACAAGCAAATCATAGTATTCAGAAAGGACAAAACTTGATAAAAAGAAAGCGGCTTTGGGATTAAATAGATTGAAAATGTCTCGACTTAGTGCATCAGAGAGTGAGTTTTGCAAAAGTGAATACATATGTTAGAAATACTGAGCTTAAGATAAATTATTTGAAAATGTTTTGTGATCATATGTGCAGTGGACTGGAGTTTCACCAAAAAAAATCCCTGGGGAGCCTTAAAAAAACATTTATTGGAATGAAAAGCATGTGGAACAATACATAAAGTGGGGTGCTAAATCCTCTCACAGAAAGAAAAAGAGAATGTGTACATAAACATTAAAAGAATATCTGGTTCTAGAGGAAGCAGCCATGGCTGGATCTTGGTTAGAAGAGCTCTGCATCTGATGAGCTTTTTTGAAGCCTGATTAATACTCTTATACTGTACTAGATGATGAAGTGTTAACAGATGCTTTCGAAGCTATCAGCCAACATGATATTCTTTCACTGAGAACAACCAGGGAACCAAAAAGGAACACTGATTTGCCAACTGACTCTACTGGAAATGAAAAACCACCATCTACGGGCACTCCAGGCATCTTGAGCTCCCTGCCAGCCCTTTTACCTTATCACACCTTTTTTTTTTTTTTTTTTCTCCCCATGCACAATTCATGCCATTTTGCTTCACTATCACCCACTTCACTAAAATAACTCTTATGACTGTCTCAGGAAGGTGCTTTGCTACACAAAGCCAAAGAAAAAATTAGTCCATCCCTACTAAAGTACAGCTCAGTCTGCAGATCAGTTGTTACTTCAGCAGCAGCAGCAGCTGACATTTATTATTGCTGAGGTGTTAACACTCCTTGGAAATGGTGTGTATCCACACTTCTCAGCCAAGTTGATGGAAACTGTAGTATTCAACACCTTTGAAAAGCAGGCTCCTGACGCAAAAGTATGATTTTAATAGGAAGAAGTTACTTACCTCTTTCCTAACGTCCCACATCTTCTGCACAATTTCACATCTTAACATTTTTTACACTTCAGCTCTAAATGGTTTACACTGCAGAGCTGTAAGCTTTTAATTTACCATATGTGATTACATTCTACAAATTATGAAGACTTGCTTCATAACAGCATACTATCTGTTTGCATTAAGCTACATGTAGCTGCCCTATTCTTATAGGCTTTCAAATATTCATAAGAAGTGGATGCAGCTGCAAAACTGATGGGAAATCCACGGAATAATATGTTTACCCTATCACGAGACGTGGAATACACGCCTCACAAGACAAAGCTGATAGGAATGTGGAGAGCTACAACCTCCTTGTCATCACCCACCCAGTAAAACCATTCCCAGCATTTAAGAAACCAGCATCAATAAATACACCCAGTTTGGCACGGTGTTCCACGTGGTGGGCTCATGTAGCATTCCTCGTGTGAATGTCGCTGGTATTTTTAAGAGGGGCTGCTAGAAGCAAGCAATAACTACAGACATGTTCCAAAAGTTTCCATGAGAGGAATGCACACCTTCTGTACAGGAAGGTGCTGAAGCAGGATACTTAGGCCTAATGTGCAGCTCCTGGGCCAAATTCAATTAGTCAAGTGCTTGCAGCCAGTCTCATTTCTGTGACTGAACTATAAGAAATGCACCCAGGTAGCCAAACACCTTCTGCCTGCACAGGTTGACATATTTAGGGCATCTATAGCTGCTGCTATAAATGGCTGAGGGAACAGAGGGTGGCAGGAGCAAGGCCCGCAAACCCTCCGCCAGACCGGATAACTGCCAACACTGGCTCGGCCTCTCCGAGGTTCTGGAGTTAGTGAGTAATTTTTGAAAAGAGTGCTTCATGCCAGCTTTCAAAGTAGTCCCCTATTAAAACTATTAAAATTCTGGTAGCCCTTTTTCTCATTAGGCAAGGAGACGGTGCTGGGGCAGGTTCCTACCTCTGACCGGCAGCTTCCCAGCTGCCTAGAACTACTGCGTGACAAGGACTCCGGGACCCGTCAGGGGAGGGTTACAGCCAGAGGAAATGACAGTAGAAAAAAAGGGGGAAAAAGGTGCTATCTTAGATCTTATAAGTACCCAGAATCTCTTTCCATCTTGATTTAGGTAACATTTTTTCCTCTCCCTCTTACTCCCTCTTTCTACTAGGCTTTAAAACTTCTTCAGAGCACAAGGGAAATAAATCTGGTAAATGGGAGAAGGATGTAAAGGAGTGGTCAAGAAAACAACTTCTATTTTAAACATGTGTTTCATTTCACACATCTGTCTTCTTTCTGACCCTATTGATTTCAATAAGTTAACCCAGCTCACCACAAGTCTGGACTACTAATCAGCTTCTGACTCTTTTGGAGGGAGAAATCTTGTGGAGTTCTGTGCCTTCATAACGCACCAAGCAGAAAACGTGTTCTGTGTGTGTATGCTGAATAACAACCCGTTTGTGTATGGGATGGACAGAAACTTGCTTTTGTAAGTCTGTGCAAGAGAATGGATGCTACCAACATGGGAAGGGCTGAGCTAGTGTGGCTTAGCACCAGTGCCCTCTGCTCCATCCTAGACCAGTGCAAAGTGACCTTAACAACACTGAAGTGCATAAAAGCAGGAGGAGGTGGAAGGGATTTTGAAAAGAAACACAGATGTTAAAGAATATGTGAAAATGAGGATGAAGTAACCACTGCCAGACGGTGATCTGTGCTGATTTACAGCAGCTGGGGACCAACCTGCCTTTGTTAAGAATGGGCAGATTAAAGGATATTTAATAGCTATTTCTTTGAATTCAACAATGAATTCGTATCTGTACTTCTTATACTTTTTTTTTTCTGTTCCAGTCAAAGCTTCCAGGCTTCTAGACCATTAGCATGACTACCAGTGAGTACCCCTGGATCCAGTGCCTCCTTCTGTGTCTACTTTCCCCACATCCCTTTATACTGATCAAACTGAGATTGCCCGGAGCAGCCAGAAAAGCTTTTCTACTGCTACTCAAGCAACAGCCTAGATCTTTTTCTAACTATAATGCCTGCATAATTTTTCCTCTGATATTTATTAAGCCCCTTGGGACATTATATAGCTTCAGTGTACCTTCCTTTCTGCCTTTATGCTCTTCTCATTCCCCTGCACGAGCATGTTGCTTCTCCTGCCTCTACTGCATTTCTTTCAGAAGTCCTGCCCTTATTTCATTAGTACTCCCCACCAGCACCTTTGCAAATCCATCAGCATCCAGAAGCTGACTGCAAATATAAAATGATGGATGGGAGATGAGAATTGATTTTTTCACCTTTCCATCAAAGTAGTCTCCCCATTATCTTTAGGCTGAATAGTAACCCAGTATGTCTATGCCACCAGATGGACGGACCCACTAATATGGCCAGTCTCTCTCTTCCTGCTCACTACCTGCCTCCCAAGAAGCTCAGAATGAATACACAAAGCCGTGACCTGCTCTGCTGTGTTCTGTACCATGGTAAATCGGGCAGTGCTGTATGGCCTCTGCAGTATGGTGGCAGGTGTTGAGTGCAGTCAGTTCTGTTGCTTGCTCCTGGTACCGTTTTTTAACCAACCCACCTCTTGTTCAATAGAAAATAGGGACTTCTCCACACAGTGCTAAGACTGCTGATCCAGCTGCTACTACTACTACAACCTGAAGCTGAATTTCTTAATGCCTGGGCAAACTTCCCCTCAGACGGCAACACAGGATCCAAATTGTTTTCCCCATATTCTTCTCTGGAAAAAGGCACGGAGTCATCTCAAATGCACCTAACAGGAGGAATTTCAAAGTGTCTCCTACTGTCATTTCAATTCTATAATTAATAACGCTATGCGGAATGGCCTTCCACGCCGTTTTCCTGCACTTATACATCTGAAATCAGAAAGAGAAAAAGAGACTGTCCCCTGATACAATGCATCTATGTACTGCTATATCATTTTCCCTTAATTTATGTTGCATTATTGATGTACAGAACGCCATACTTGAATAATGTAACAGTAAGGCTCTTAAAGAAAGCACTAGCACTAGCTTTAATGTGTGTCTATAAAGATAAGAAAAATGTATTTCCTAAGTCCAGTAGATTTCAAACAATAAATTTTCAAGTTACAGGAATGCTGGCCAAAGGATTTTAAAGCTGAGGTGAGAAGAGGGGGGCACAACACCGCAACATTTCTTTCGAAATGTTAATGAGATACTGCCTCACAAAGTGAAAATAACCAACAAATCTGACATATGAACAAATATCATGAATATTCAGGAAATTTAAGATGCTGATTCAACATTTTCTGAGAGTGTACAACTTTTGCACTGATCACATAAGCCATTATTTTTCTTTTCATCGTAAGTACACTTCACTGCAGTACTGGTGTGTTGTTGCAACATATGCATTGAATTGCAAGTATTGTAATTCACCCAGATGGCAGGAAGCTTTGGAATTGTTACTTCTATGGTACAGATGTTTAACAATCCAGCCATATGGCTCCACTAAGGCAGCCTTTTCAGAGATCACAAAAACTACACTAGGCATGCAACCTTGTAAATGTGATTGGAATGTTCCCATTGCTATGATAGAAAAGCATAAATTGTACTTTGCATGCCAATCTATGAAACATTAAAATTCTGTATGTAAAAATAAAAAAATAAAATTAAAATATTTTAAATTCTGAAAGGAATCAGGTCTCAAATTTGGATAATTTCACTAAGTCAGCAATTAAAACACCACTCCTCATTTATTTTTGAAATTCATGAAAGGTGTCAGACACAGGTTAGCTAAAAAAGGTAGAAAAATAACCATGCAAATATATAATCTCCCTAATCTCTGGTCTCAGTGAGCTACCGCTGCAGGTGACAAATTGAGATTCTACCAGTGAGACCAGGAATTTCTCTATACAAAGATTTGTCAATGTCAAGGAGACCTAATGATGGTTGTGGCAATTGCAATGTGGAAAGCTGAACGTTGAGAAACAATCTGAGATCAATAACACCTTGGCCACGAAAGGAAAGAACCATGAAATGGACAATTTATAACTCGACTGAATTTTGTCAGCTTTGAATGGCAGGTAAATGACAGCAAATAAGATTGTTAAATCACTAATCTTGTCTTTATTAAATCCTGTCACATTGCATAGATTTATACATTAGAAAGAGAGTGTAACATCTGAGAGTGAAAAATAAAACCATTAAAGCCTAAAGTATCTCACTCAGTGAAGGAAAGGTGAATTCCCAAATTTGTGTTTTATGGTTGCTGCTTTTCTGCCAAAAAAAACAGATATAAGTAGATGTTGCTTGGTCTCCCATCTTTTGTTCTGATTCTTGGGTCTCTGACCCTTTGTTATTTAAGAAGAAACTTCTCTTTTGTATAATCTGTAGTGCAAGAATAAGATTAAATTGGACAGACTGAAAAAAGCATTGTCCTCTCAGATAAAAAGGTATCCATTTAGTACAGAGGGGATCTTTCCACCTGACATGTTCTTAAAGGGAAGTATTCAATTACGATCTACTCAAAGGGCAAATTCAGGGAAGAGCCATGTGATAATCCTGGGGTGTTCTTTTTGATGGCTTTTGGTTTTGTTTTTGAGCAGGAAAGTATCCAGATACAGTATTACAGATACTAATCTAGGCAATATAATTTTAAAATACCCTTACAAAAACCTTGAAGGGCAGTTGAACCCGGTGGCTGTTTAAAAAAAGACCTTCTGCAGTTTATGCACTTGCTCTGCCAAAAGCTAACCTTAGCAAACAATGTATAGTAAATCACGGTTACTCTGATTTACTGTCCACTGTATGCTGTTTGTTTTCATGGACAGCTCAGTGAAAAGCTGTGCCATGTATAAGCACATTCAGAGATGGGGAATCGTTTTGCAAGATTACCAGAATGGTAGAAACCATTTCTAAAAACATCAATGGAAAAAAAAATGCAGATATGCATTTAAAGCACTTTTCAGGTGGTAGTTTTGAATACCATTACCACCCAAACATATTCCAAGCCCTTTATAGGCACAAAGAAGACAGTTTCATACTGCAAAACTTTTTAGCCTAAGCAGTAGTGAACTGGCTAGATGTACAGCTTATCAGTCAAAAATTGAAATGATTTGAACTTGTGCCCAAATTCCACATGGCCTTGAACACTTCCAGGGATGGGGCATCCACAGCTTCTCTGGGCAACCTGTTTCAGTGCCTCACCACCCTTGGTAAATAATTGCTTCCTTATATCTAATCTAAATTATATTAGACCCAATCCATAAAGGAAGTCCCAATAGGACAACAAAGAAAAAAACATATATCTGGCATTCCTTTAAAAAAATTGTAAATGAGAAGGGAAAAGATCTAAACAGAAGCTGAAAGCCTTCATTCCTGATTTAAAATCCAAGAAAGAGTCATTAATAGAGATTTAAACCCAGCCTTCAATAGTCTAAACATGTCACTGTTAATTACGAAGCTGTTTAACTTCTGCAAGAAATAAGGGCTGCTATTAATGAAAGAAGAACCAATTAGCCTTTAATCTACACACTGTTTTTTAATCAAACTTTCTTTTGATCATCAGACTCACTGCGGGATGTATTCTCTCCTCCCCATGTTGTAGGGGCTTCCATGATTGCTAATGGAATAGATTTTAAAGGGCTGGCTGAGTGAGGAGAACCTTCTCTGCAGGGCTGGAACTTCCTTCACATCAATGAGGCTTAGTGGAAGAACACTCATCTCCAAACCAGGCTGCCCTACAACAGCACAGGCAACTAGGATGATTTTTACAGTGTCTCCTGACCTTCCTCTTGTAGCAGATGCTTTTAAAGAGCAGGCATTGACCATGTCTAGAGGAATGTGGGACAAAGGTACTAGATTGTCAGTAAAGAACAGAAAATATCGGTTTAAAGAAAAGAAAGACATGGGAAAGGAAAGCTGGAAAGAGGCAAAAGCAGAGAGGTGCCACAAGGAATGAAAATGGAATTCACTGCTGATTCCAAAGAATGATGAATAGGAGAATTTGCGTGTTGGAGCAGGAACATGTGGTGAAAGGAAAAACAAACGACTAATGGGACTAGGGCTTGTGTAAGAAACAAAAGGGAAAAGGAAGGATCAGTTTAGCTAAATACTATTGTGCCTTCAAGTTCTTGGTTGCAGGGCCAGAGTTTTTGTTTGTTTGTTTGTAAGATGGCTTCCTGTGGTATTAAAACAACAAGGCTGTGTATCTACTATATCAGTCATGACACAGAACTTCCTTCTTTAAATCATTTCCTTCTCAGCTGCACTTGCTGTTCAGATCTCCCAGGAAGGGGGATAAACAGAAAATGTCCCTGAGGCATGAACTTTGTACGTATGACCATGCAGATAATGAAATTTAAGAACCTGATTCTTGCTGATGCAAACAGATAATATAAGCGTCACCTGCACTCCGTCATACATGAAATTCCTGGTCTTAACAGAAACCTACTGTCTATTCTGTAGTAGTAAACCTTTCCTGTATGATGTATGTCGGGCAGCAACAGGAAGAGATATTGAGTATTAACACAGGGAAAAAAAACAACACACTTTAAAATAAATGCTAATAACCTATGAACCTTCTCAAAGAATCAGAAATTCTAGAGATTTCTACTATTGTTACAGTAGAAAATTATGACAATTAAATAATAATAATAATAATTAATAGATTGCGGAGGAAAGTGAAAACAAATATATTCTGTGCCAGGCAGGATTTTGAGCTCCAAGGTTCAAGTTGGTAATAACAGTACCTGCAATAGCTGCTGAAACAATATTGGCACTTTCAAAATTTAAAAGCAAGAACATTGCTGAATTCCTCCCTATGCTAAGACCATGGGTCCCTTTAAATGTTTTTCAGGACTTGAGTCACAGCACTCTGCACTTCGAAAGATTAAATTATTCCTGTCTGTAAAATACGGCTAATTCCAATGCCTTATCTCAAAGGACTGGTAATTTTACACAGCCCAAAGCCTCTTTGTAACTGATTGCCATAAAGGTCACTTAAAATGAGATTAGGGCCCATTCATGTTTTTGATGTGCTCAGTATTATAATATGAGTACGAGATAGGTACTCAGATGAAAACACCAACAAACTATGTCAAAACAGCTTTAAAGCAGTGTGTCAAGATGTTTAAAGTTAGCTGGATAATAGTATCATTTTCATACTTTAATTATTATACGGCATTCTAAATCTGTCTGTAAAATTTGCATTCTGATGCTGATCAAAATCTCCTTGTTTTCCTTGCATCATAATCTCATTCTAACGAGCTATAGACCAGAGATTCCCAGCAAATGCTTCTTGTTTCAGAACACTTAGAAAGATGCAATATTGGAAACATGATATTAATGTACAGGACATTTTTAATTAACAAAGCTCTTACGTATTGCTGAAATTTTCTGTTTTTGTCACCCTCATATTGATATAGCACACTCCAAGCTTTTTGTTTGTTTATTCAGTGCAGTCAGAACATTGCTTTTCTGACATTTGTGAAGCTTTAAAAAGAACAAAATTATTCACAGGAAGCGTATGAAGCACCATGAGTCTTACCTGCTCTTACCTGGAGTGAGCACTTTGGAAGTTAAGAGGCAGTTACTTTATGCCTCTTCTTAAATTATACAATAGTTCATTCCTGAAAGTCTTCTCAGCTCCCCCAGTTCTTTACCATTAGTGTATACTCAGAAAAATACTCCCCAGCGTAAAGTCTCATTCAAGAAAGCACTCATTAACTTTATTAACTCCATCCCCAGTAATTTCAGCAAAAAATTTACTAAGGTGCTTGAGATGCATACAGTCGAAATATCGTCTGTCTGCAGTTCTGACTGAAATCAGTTGGACCTGAAGGTTCTGAGCAGATCTGAAAATCCGCACTTATTATAACTACTGCAATACATCTTTAATTTATCTACATCTCCTCCAAAACTTCGCTTTTAATTGACATATCTGAATCAAAGCTATGTACATACGTATACAGTAGTCTCCGCTTTCGTAATATCCAGGGCAGCACTGAGATCTTCGCCGATACATAGTTCTTAGTCCTCTTCGATACGCTGTTTTATAACTTATTCTAAATTGCAAGACAGAAAGCCATTTGACAATATTGAAAATCAATGCCCACTGTTGGAATTATATTTGTGTTAAATTATACTAAGGATAGCATTCAATAATTATTTTAAAATGCATGAAAGCTTTTGATATTAAAAGACACAATAAAAAAAGAATCAATACTTGTTTTGAAACTTGAAATATAAATTGTATTATAAACACAGTACTCGTGACAGTCAATCACCGTACCCCTTCCTAGGAATGCCATGTTAAAAAACAGCCCCAGCCTAAAGCAAGAGCAAGGAGTTTCCTCAGGAATAAACATTTTTTTTTCTGCATATTAGCAAGGTCAGCTCGAATTTAATGCAAAAATCTCTTGACCTCAATGTCGTGGAATGCTAAAGACCCTCGTTATTGTATCAAAACACATCTTTGTGCATATATCTGTGTTAGACTACCACAAAAGCTTGGATAACTAAAAAGTTATGTGAAGAGATGAAAAACCAAAATAAAATCAAAAAACTCCAGGGATCAGCTCTTACCTGTGTCTAGTACACTTGAACCAGTTCAGTATGTCGGTACATCTTGTATAATAGATCTGATCAAAAGGATGAGCGTATGATTCCTGTACTGTCACCGCATAGCTAGGAGCAAAGAAAGAAAGTGAAAGATGCAACATGAAAAGCTTCAGTTCCCTGTATATGCTACTCATCTAATTCCAGTATGAGAAATAATTAAATCAATGATCTTAGAAACTTTGGGCCTTGTCCAAAACAAGAAAAGGGCTTCTTTAAACCACAGCTTTCCCTGAAAGTTTTGGAAATGCTTCTAACGTGGGCTCCATAACTGAACTAGGCATAGAGATTGCAGGCTGACTAATAAACCACTCGGTTCTGGAGAAGAAACATGTTTCTAAAATTCATGGCTGTTTTAGAAGATGAAAAGGGCATTTGGTTAAGTAGATAGTACAAATTTTAGAAGAGAGTTAAGTGTCATGTCTTTAAAATGACTCAGTTGCCTTCCAGTCTAAGACTGTTAATTTTTGCTTGAATTCCACAGCGCTAATAAGAGCTCATATTAACTAAGCACTGCTGCGTTTTGTCAGCATGATGGGATCTTCACACTTCATTTTTTGATGAAGGAGCATCATTACTCCAAATGTTGGGTGCACCAATCAAATTGGATAATTTGTAAAAGGCTCAAGAGTGTTTATTTTGGAACTGCACAAATTTAATCTGTTTAATTTGTAACAGAAACAAGCTCAGAACTAACTGAAAACTGTAACATCATGAGTTAACAGGTGTCTAGATTTGGAACTCTTTGAGATACGGTTTGAATGTTTGTACAAATTCATAGATATAAGCAAAAACTGGGCAAATTGATTAGGAATCACAGAGCTCCAACAATACTAAGAATTCAGCAATCTCTTTCCCCAAACACTGCTGATTTAGGCACCACGTACTATTAATTACTATGACTGTATTTAAAGTGTCTGGGACTGGCACATGATTTGGGAACACAAATCTAATTGACTTGCTCATCTCAGTCATTTTAGAATATTGTATTGCTCTCCTGTAGCTGTGTGTGTACTGCTTAAGAGACTCATAATCTCAGGTTCCTATCTGGAAACAAGCTCTACTTTATCGGATATACAATACCTTTAGAGAATCACACTGAAATCATTCAAGGCAGGGTCGAGACCCAGGAATTAGATCCTCCAAGTCATTCATTATATTGATTGTCTTAATCATCCAAGTGATTTCCTTCTCATCAATGGGCCTCTTGATGTGATTAAGCCCTGTGAGATTGTACCCGTAAGGGAACTCCAAAACATTTGCTTGGAGGGTCTGATTGGCTTGAAATCGAACATTGGGCTGTTACTGCCCTGCTTGTCATGTCCCTTCTAGACAAGCCAAGATCTTACCAGATGTTGCTTTTCTCCTCTGTCACAATTTGTTGTTTTTGACAATAGTGCTTTTTTTACTAATACTAATGCCAAAACGTAAAATACTTACATTGTTCATTATTAATGTTAAACAGCAACACTCACAAATCTTGATTATTATTTTATGATCCTGTTTGTTAGCCCACTATTGCTCTAACAGTCTTTTCCCTTTGATTTATTAACATCTAAGTAACAAAGTCATCTTGGTCAGTACAACCAATCAATTTTGGTATTTAATTTTTGTTTCTCCTTGATTGGGTCTCTAGGTTGCTGCCTTTCTTCAGACAAAATCAATATTTTATTCCTGTGCTCTGAATGCACTTCACCTCACAACACAGAGTGCAAAATCCTATTTCTGAACATCTATAGTCTTTACCTTGTAGCTGTACTACCTACAAACAGTTAATTCTCTTGTTAAGGATTCTAAAATCATAATATAGTGCCATTAAAGTATGTTTCCATATTTACTCACTAAGGGGGTTATTTTGCTAAAATGTCCAGTAATTCGTATCTCTGTGGAACCAAACCACAGAACAGAATAGCAAATTTAGCAAGTTGAACTTAAGAGTACAGCAACTTCAGCCTCTGCAAACAGACCCCGCATGAATGTCAACCCTATCAAAGCCAGTGGCTTTCTAAGTACTTGTAAGAACTGTCTCGCACAGATCCACTTCTAGGACTAGGACACTAACAATAGAGAGAACAGAATTACCAGGCCCTTTAATTCTCAATGCTTTCATGAAGCTACTCTTTGATGCTGGCATCAATTTGGCAGATAAAGCCACAAAGTTCAGGACATACTGTATAAGCCTGCATGTTGCACCAGGAAGGGCTTAAAACTTAGTCCAAAGCTCTAACTGTCTAACAACAACCAGAAAAAAAGCAAGACAGAACAAGGGCCCTGTTTCACTATGTCTCTCCAAGGTAAATGAAAAAAGTCTGTGCAGTCCTGCTGCTGAAACTATGGAGGAGCTTTCCAAAGTACAACGAAGCAGACTGGTAATACAGTGTTGTGTGATCTATAACCCTAGATTTTGAACCAGTTCTTTTAGGATGGTGCAAATACACAAAGGAACTCAGGCATGCCATGTCTTTCATGCAGATCCATGTTCTTTTGTGAATCAGGATGGCGTTACTCACTTATTTTGCTTTTTACGATGGCTCTTACTTTGCCTTTTAAATGTACACATCTGAAATGGCTAGTCAAAAAGAAAAAAACTGGCATGTTATACATTACCTTTCCCAATGACTACAAACATTTGGATCATCTGGGTTTAGGGACAGAGTAGTTTTGAGCAGAAAAGACAGAAAAAGCCCCTTCAGAATCCACCAGAAAAGCACACGAGCCACCATTGTTGTACCTAAATAAAGAAAAGAAAGCATAGTTACTACAGAGAGTATTGAAAAAAACATCCTTCTAGGCCTTTTCATCCTTGTTCTTGTGCATATCCAAATACTGTGCAGTTTGTTGCGAGGTGTTGAGAGCACCAATGACTCTCCCACAGAACATTTCTGATGCTGATCATTTTTATGGCTGCCTATCTGTACTGACAAAATAAATACCACAGGTATTAAAACAGTCTGTTCTCTCATCAGCCTATAGGCAAATGAAACAATACCCAAATACCCCTTTGATTTATTTAAATGGGGTTTACATGTGTCAATATAGGAGGCTTGATCTCAGACATACGCTTATTATATGACTGACAGAAAATCAATTCACTTTTCAACTCTTAGATGGAGGAATCATTTAGAATGGCAGAGGTCAACGTATTGGGTCACATTACGCAGAACACTAAACGTGAAATAAAAATATTTGTGTTGAAGCTAGAAATAGATTCTATAAAACTCATCAGGTGTGGTCTCTTCATCATCTCACAGGTCAGCTATTAAATGTACCGAGTTATACCTTCTTATTACTCATCTGGGGTTTTGAAACCAAAGTATGGTGTTTGCCTAGAGGTGCCCTATGACATCAGTCAAAAACAAAATAGGTAAGAAATAAGAACCTGCTTTTAAATATAACTGTATTTAGCAGATTAACAGATGTTAACCTATTAAAAGTTAAGTCAGTAAAAATAGTTTTAAATATCCATTTCAGACATTCACATCGTCATATCATCCAATGTTCAAATCAAAAGTCCTATAGATTAGTCTTATTCCTGGCAACAAGATTGCCCTAAAAATAGGTTGAATCTTCATGTGATCATCTAAAAAACACACGGCTCATTGCCTCCTAGTCCAGAGCAGCAAAAGGAATGTTAAGGGGTTTGCTCTGCACGGCACTGATACACAGCCCAGTGTAAAGAAGTCATCACAAAGCAGAAAGAACAGCAGAGGGATAGCCAGGAAAGCCGATCTGAAATTACCGCCTGATTCAAAGCCTTCTAAGCTAGTTCAAGGACACATATTGCCGTTAGTAGATTCGAAGTCAAGTTCCCAGTGGGGGTAATAGCTCAGCTTTGAAATTATTCTTAGAGTTCTGCTAAACCCAAAGACAGGTCTTAAGCCATGTTAGTCATATTAATGTTAATTAACATGATTTAATGTTAATGCTCCTCATGAAATGAATTAAGTCTATGAGTGACTGTTCTCTACCTGCAGGCTGTTTCAAAGCCTCGCAACACCAGTGCCAAAGCTTACTCCAGAAATTAAGAGGGCTGACAAGGAAAGGACAAGAGCTGTACTTCTGTTCATTGCAGAGATGTTCACTACACGTGTCCTAGCTGCTACTTCTCCATGGAGAAGTGTCTCGGACACCCCACCTGCAGGTGCTCGTGGGACAAAAGCCTACCAAACCGCAGAACCCAAGATCTTAGAACTTGTTTGAAAGTACAGCTGAACTTTCTTTTAATGTGAGATGTACTAACAGATGTGAACTATCAAATATTAGGCTCAACAAAATGATGGTTTTAACAAAATTATCTTCAAAAGCTGCCTTTAGCATATTACATTAGCTATCCTTTGAATAACACCGAATTACAGAGGGCAAGTTCTACTGAGCACTGTATTTATAGGTTGCAATTTAACTCCTTTGTTCATTCTCTACACTTTTGATACATGGCAACATTGAACGAACAGAACTAGAGGAAAGTGCTTCCAGTCAACAGAAATGGTCAAAGGTAAAACTGCTTAAGGAAATGCAGTCCTTAAGAGATGGGGTTTTTAAATCAAAAGAGTCCTGCACTCAGATTGGTAACTTCTTGAGAACATCAAGAGCCTCAGTTTATCTCTAAATTAATTACAGGAAGAAAAACAGCCTGCCCAAAAAGAAAGTGAGCTTTTTCTCATTTAAGTAAAGCAGCTCTGTATTTGAATTCTGTAATTCCCAAACATCTTAATTTGTTCTTAAGAAAACAATGTAACAGTTCAGTTTTTAAATCAAACAAACACCTAAAGAGTTATTATTTATAAGCCTCATTAGCACTCATGGTATTTGTTTAGAATGTCTTTGAAAGAGGATCAAAATTGTATTCCAAACTTTTAATGTTCATGTTATTTTATTATGTGTTTATAAATGAACTGCTTTGTGCAATGAATTTTCTAACCTTGTAAGTCAGATCATATATCAGAAACATCCAGCTCTCCAAATACAGCGGAACCTCATTTATCTCAAGTGTCTCTTTTTCTAACTCAAATGAAATATTTCACTTTGATCACTGTTAATAGAAAAGACCTTATACCAAAATGGAATGGTTACTATTACAAGACTCAGAATAAAGCTCTAAAAATAGGAACACATATATTAAAAACCAACTTCAAAAAAGAATCCGGTAATGACACATAATATGATTTTGTTTCAGCTTTTATTGTTCAGGGTAATAGATACTACATTCCTGCACTGCATTTCAAGTTTGGAATGTATTCCCCAAGGAGGCAGCATCAGCGTTGCAGGGGGACAATGTCTGTAACTTCATTAAAGATATAGCCAAACATTTCCAGGCTCAGCCACTGCCGCTCTCCTGAGGACAGGCAGCCTTTGGAGTTTAACAAGGAAATAAATGACATGAAGGTCTTCTGCGCAGTCCCTACATGAACTCTAACTTTTTGTCTCTCCAGGCCCGTTTATTATTTTCAGGAGTGAAATTTAGGTACAATTTGGCAAGAAAGGGGGTCTTTACATCCAAAATATAATCTGGTGATTTTTCACAAATGTCTCAGCATCTGTTAATTGTAACAGATTAAGTTAGGTATCTGATACTCATTAAGCCATTCTCACTTGCCTTGCTTCTGTTGGAATGAATGTCAGTTCCACAGCTCTAATATGGATACAGCTCACTGGTTCCATCACAAAGAAAGGAAACATTCTCACTGTTAACCCACTCATCTTAGCTATAGAAAAAATAGTAGGTTGCAAGTCTGTGATTTATTTGTCCGTGGATTCATTTTACAAAAACCTTTGCTGAGCAAACTGTGCTGGGTTCGCAGAGACTGGAAGATGCAGATGATCATTTAAATTGCATGAAGTGCATGAGAATGTGGACAAAACAGGTTGTTACACTCATTTGTAAAACAAGCAGAGGATGACAGTACCTCACAGGACTGTGATCAAGATGCAAAGAAAATAAAACTCCAAAGAATCCTTGCTAGGTGAAACAAACATCCTCCGAAGCTTTTTCTAAATGATGAGGACCTGGCTTTGGTAACAGCCTTGTAAAAGAGGACCACTGTATTTTAAGTAGGTGGAAGAA
Source organism: Nettapus auritus (assembly GCA_011076525.1). Classification (NCBI taxonomy): domain Eukaryota; kingdom Metazoa; phylum Chordata; class Aves; order Anseriformes; family Anatidae; genus Nettapus; species Nettapus auritus. The sequence goes on from CM021774.1 coordinate 19,343,168, forward strand.
AATAAAAAACACAGATCAAGTCTCTCCTTTGCTTCCTTGGCTGTCAGACTAGAAAATTTAACTAAATATGACCAACAGAAAATTTCCTGTTCAGGAGCAATAATAATGAAACATTTCATTTTGACATTTCTGTCAGAAAATATTTCATAACATGACTTGGACTTTAAATTCAAACAGAATTTCCATTCCATGAGGAAGTTCTAAATTGAATGTTTTTGTTTCAATCTGGGACAAAAGAAGTTCTGAATGAGGCAAAAGAAGTAATTGGTGTCCAGCTGTAATCAAGGAAAATATTTACAGAAGTCTTTTTCAGTAGCATTCAGTATTCTTAAATCCTTATATACTTTTGAAGATCATTCTTTAGATGTCTAAATGTCTACGCCGTCAGATAAGCTAGCCTGATTTTTTTCCCACAAGCTTCCATGCAATGTATTTAATGGAGTCATTTTAAAAAGTCTTACCTCAAAGTGCTAAAAATTCCAGATAGATCCTATTTTTGCAGACTACCAACACAGGAAGACACACATCACATTAACAGGATGGCAGAATAAAGCTCTTCAGAAGTTGCTTGGCACTGTGAGCAATCAATAAGAGAAAAAGAAAAGAAAAAAACAACAAAAGGAGTTAAAGAAAGTGTTTGGGGGACTGGAAACAAATGAAGACAGAATGAGATAAACACTTGTAAATACCTGCATATCATAAAATAACTGCTTTATCAGGCCAAAGAGCACTGTCCTGCTTTTGGCCAGTAGTAAGTGCTTAGCAAAGACTAAAGAAGGCAGAAAGCAGACAGAAATACTTCCCTTTTATACTCTTCTGGTCTCCTGCAATTTGCAGCTTTGTGACTTCTTCAGCCACAAGTGGTATCTTTGTGTTTAATAACCTTTCACGGATTCTCTTCCGACAATTTGTCTAATCATTTTGATCTGGTAAAATGTAAATTTCAATCCACTAAATTTAAATGTTAGTGTCAACAACATCTTCTGACAAGTCTCAGATCTTAGCCACGCACTATATGAAATACTTCCTTGTTTTTCTGCCTGCCACCTCAGTTTCATTTGGCAGCTCCTTCCTCCTGTGTTAGCAATCCCTGACTTTGCTTCCTATCACTTCCAGTCATATAAACAACATTTTATTTACATACAGATTTTGTCTTTTGCCATATCCCAACACAGCAGTTCCATTTCTTTCAAAGTTTGATGAGAGACCTTGCAAAATCCTTCTGGAAATCTACCTGGATATTTCCGGTCCATGTTTACTTCAAATAATTTTAATCATTTATGAAGCCTCTACAAAGTCATTATGATTCTTCACAAGTGTGTTACATTTAGGAAGAGTTTTGCTAATTTAGTTCTCAATTACAGTTTCTACCAAATAAGAAAATCTAGGTGTATCAAAATTAAAATGTATTCTAGTATTTTTATGTGAACAATTAAGGAAAATGCAAGAGAACAGTTAAGGCAGAGAACAAAAAGTTGGATTTCACTGAAGAAGCATTAAAGTGACTGAGTGTTTGCTGATTACACTATTTTAGTCTCTAAGTAGTAGCAAGCTTCCAGCAAGCTGCCCTCTGTGGCATTCCTCCTTCTCATCCCATCTGAAATTTTCATGATAGTTTAGGCAAGGGATCATTTAAACACACTCTTGGTTTGGCTCTACATCAGATTTTGTTAGAAACAAGCTGTTATGAAAGCTAAATGAGGCCATGAGTTTCAAAACTGATCAGGAATTTTTGGATGCCTCCACTTGTGATTAATAACTTGAGATACCATGTAAGGGCCGAATAATAACGCAGTGCTCAGAATGCACGCTAGGAAACTGGTTGTTTTAATCCCGGAGGTCAAGAACTAAGACGTTCAAACTCACTAGTCACCTCTAAAAATCATTGCCATCACCAATGGAAATACTGGAAGACAGACTGTTGTTTTGTTTTCAGTGACAATTTAAAGCTGCTTTAAGTAGATAAACACTTGCAGGAAGGATCAGGTACTGCATATGAAAGCACTGAATGTGATTCTTCTCATCCAAGCACAGAGAAATTCAAGAGGCTGAACTGCAGAAACACCGGACTATACGCTGGGTTCCCTCTACTGACACCTTATGTGATTAATGCAGGAAGACACCTGACAAGAATCCGCCTTGGTTAACAAATGATGATATTTCCGTTAACAGGGTCTATTTAAGCCTCTAGGAGTCATTATATCAAGAGCAAGTGGTTATCCCTTACATGCAGGGCAAAACAACCAGTCTATAATTTGTGCTTCAAAAGCCACGCTGTCAGCTGTGTACTCAGCTCCTCCATGTTTTGCTTCGGCACTGCCCCCTTTAAGGTTTCAAGGAGGCAGTTCAACAGCGGGGAATCCCTCCAGCAGATACACGAGTCGGTGCTATTTGCAGATATCCCCGATACCATTTTCTGACACAAGTCTCCTGTCACCTGGAGGTGACACTGACAAGGGGAAAAACAGAGCTAGCAGGGACAGCACAACCGCTTCTGCCTCTCAGCAGTTTCCTCCCAGCCTCCTGTGAAGGCTCGCTGCTCAGGACCCGCTCACACACTCCTTCCGTGAGGAGGCGAGTTCCAGCAGTGGCACAAGCCAGGAACAGACTGGCAGGATGCACGAAACCAGCATCTTTCTTACCTTGCACTTAAATTCCTGCAATGGGGACTAGCTTGTCACGGCTTTGTCCTTTTAGCCATACGGGTAATGATGATAAATGTAAGCAGGAACCATAACTTTTCAGCATGAAACTATTCTTTCCTCTCTGTGGAAGTTAACCACGCTCCGGTGCTGCTCAACCAAAGTTCCTGCAGAAGTTTCACTGAAACAAATTAAACAAAGATATGACATTTCCTATAATTAACATCAATAAAAGTAAAATTTGGAGGTTTTAGCAGTTTATGGGGAAGTTATCAAGGGAAAGTTTGAAAAGCTGCAACCTGAGTACGGTTTGCTTAATCTTAGTGACACCTCCCTCTGCTGCTTCAGTCATGCTGTGAGGAAGGTGCTGCTCAGTACCACAAAAGGAACCAGGCCCATTTCCCAAGACGTAACTTAGAGTCTTTTTGTTAAAGAATGGATGAACACAGCAGGGTCCTGCCTGCTAGAGTGCCATGAGGACCCTCCCTTATATTCTGTGAATCCTAGTTGTTCAGTTTTCCAAAACTGGGTAGGGGGCTGATTTTAATAGGAACTGAGGATACAGATCTCTTAAGTTGCTTTGAATTTCTAAGCTATAAAATATAATACAGCGGACCAGAGAGGCAGGCGCTGCTCTCTTCTCTCTGGTGACCAGCAATAAGACCTGCGGGAATGGCTTGAAGCTGCAACAGGGGCATTTCACACTGGGTATCAGGACAAGGTTCTTCACCAAGAGGTGGTCGGGCACTGGCACAGGCTCCCCAGGGCAGTGGTCACGCCACTGAGCCCGTGGGAGTTCAAGAAGCATTTGGACAACGCTCTCAGACACATGATCTGATTTTTTATATTTTATTTTTTGCAGGTTGTCCTCTGGGGACCCAGGAATTGGACTCAATGATCCTTGTGGGTCCCTTCCAACTCACTATTCTATGATTATTACAGTTACGTGAACTTACGAAGTCTGAAGGTCTGCTTCAGTGCTAAGCACTCCTAAGCTGGCTTCCACCAGAGTCATTGGGAGCTTGGCTAGAGAGTAAAGCAGGAATGAATAATGAAGTAAGCTCTTCTCGATCTATCAAATGTTATTTTTGGAAGCTCAGGAGTGTTCCTTCAGTGCTCTCCGAGGAAAAATGGGTCAAAGTACAAGAGAGACATGCCACTAGGCAAGCAATTTAGGCAATTAGTTTAGTTATGGCTGATGAAATATGTTTGTAAAGGCAAAGGCTGGGGTATGCATCTAGGGCTCAGAGGACCTGAGTGTAAATCATCCTGGTAAAGACTTCAGGCGTGACACTGGATTAGCAAAGTAGGCTGCACTGGGGTAGCTCAAATTTCTCCAAGTTCTGTGCCCAGCATTTCCTGCAGGCTCTGTGCCTTCAGAGGTCCCTAATCAATATCAAACACCAGGCTTAGAAACTTGGGGTGAAATATAGGACTTGTGAGTTCTCAAAGTCCGATTATCCACAGAAAAGTCAAAGGAAGAGAACTGACCAACCTTCCAGTGCTTGAAGAATGAGCATACTACAAACGGAAAAGCGAGCGGATACTGAAGTGATACGGTATGTACAGAGCTGGCATTATCCATCTGCTGTATGAGATCAACATCAACATGCAAAGAAAAACAGAAATCCATCAGTACTTACACAAATGCCACATACGTGTGCACTTGTGCAAAGCACAAGCACCTATCCACAAAGCTTCTATTCATGAAAATACTAAACATCTTTCTCTTAAATCATTGGATAGTTAATCAATAGTCCAGCAGAAATACAAGGAAAATATTACATTAACAACACCTAAAAACATTGCTGAAATAGTGCCCAAATCCAGCTAATCGCTGGCTTCTTTTCAGAAAAGTCAGCAAGGAAAAAAATTATCTGTGATTTTCTGCCCATAATTGTGTACTTGCACTCAACTACCAGTGTCAGATTGGAAGCCAGCCCTTTGACCACTTGGTCCTTCCAGTTATTACTGCAAACCCAGGACCACTGAAACGTCAGGGTCCCTTTAGAACCCAAGCCCTGTCCAAGCCCTGCCTGTCAGACAGCACAGGGAGATGGCTGACGTCCTACTAGCGCTCTGTGCCAAAAGCAATCTGGCAGGCTTTGAAGGCAAATTCCAGGTATCCTGCAGCATTTCAACAGGAGAAGACCTTCTGCAAGGTAAGACATCGTGGGGTGGTCATCGCCAGGCCTCCTCAGTTAAAACATGCTAAACAAAAGCGAAAAAAGGCCCCTTTCCATACCTGTCTTCCCAGCCCTCCTACTCCCGTCTCGCTGTCTGACCGCTGGGGAAGCCAGCCCGTGCACAGCCTGTGTTTGGGGAAGCCTCCCCATGCACAGCCTCGTCTTTTTGCAGAGCGGAATTTAAAGCTGCTGAAATCGTATGGGGAGTCGCATTCTCTAGTGATTTAACACTGTATTTATATTCGCTATCCCATGCATATTTCAGGTATTCCTTCACATATGTTACCTCGGAAGAGAAAGAGGAAAGCAAGATGCCACGGAGCGAACCGCTCTCCCCTGAGAACTCCAGTTAGCTTGCTTACAGTTGCCACCCACTCCATCCCTGTTCAAGATGCCAGACAATTACAACACTAAGGCCTCGTGCCTCGTACCCCCAGAATACTCAGGATAAATGAAGCCATCTAAGCATTATATGCATGCCCAGATGAGGAGTAATACAATTTTAAGTATTTCTCTTAAAAAAAAAACAAAAAAAACACTTCTTCCAACAGAATTTTCTTAGAGGGTTTAAAGAACACACGGGAAGTTGTCTGAAAATAGGAGTAACAAGAAATGAAGTATAAGGATGTGTAACATATATGCAGTGGAATAAATTAAGTATGATTTTGTGAAAGTAAGAAAAAAAGTGGCTGGGAAATGTAGAATATCCTTTGCGGTTATATTTTAAAAAATTACTTCCATTTGTCAAGAGCAATTGGCCTCTTCTTTGTGTCTTCATTTATCTCAGAGGAAAATAAAATGAAACAAACAGCAAAAAAGTCCCAAGTACAGTGAACAGCTGAGCCAGGGACAAATTAAGTAACGCAGATTGATGGCTGTTGATCTACAGCAGTACTATCACATCCCAATGCTACATCTCATATTTCATTTAAAGGCTCATCTCTTCTTTTCCAGAAACAGTGCGATATTTATGGGAGAAGGCTGATTTGCAAGCCTTGGAGCTGCACTGAGAATCCAGATTCAGTTTTTCCAATCTGGCTTTAAAGTTGGCGAAAGCCTTGAACTTTGAAGGTAGCAGCCCAAATAAAATGAAACCAAACACAGGCGGAAAATGAACTTGGAATCTAAACATGTATTTTCAAGAAATGCTGCCGGCAGGGCAGAGCTTTTTATCTTCTGTTGCTTCATAAGACAGTAAGGAAGTAATGCTTGTCTCCTCTTCATCTATACCTTTACTAACCCCACTGGTCCAATAGCATACATCTTCATCTGTTCTCCTGAGTTTTCCCAGTGCTTTATCCTCCGTGGCATTCTCTGTTACAACAGCACTCAGATGTTCTCTTCCTGCATTCAATTTTCCTCTGAGCCTCTTGAAATCTTAATCTAAAGTTTTTTAACTTCATAGCTATTAAAAACATAGACTGGCCCACAGAGAATATAACTTTTTCTATCAAAGTCTGCTAAACATAAGATAAACGTTAAATCAATTTTTAGATTTCTAATGGCTTAAGAATTAGAGTGGCCACTTAAAAACTGCCAATTTTACTTGAAATATGAGAGGTTTCCTCAGAAGCTGCAATAATCCTTTGTGCTTTTCTGCGCTTCTTGCAGGACATATCTGGAACACTATCGATACTGGAGGAATGGTATTTGGTTCAATCATGTTGAAGGTAAAAGCCTGAAGTTAGGAGCCCATGTAATTTATCTCCTTTTCAGAGCGTGCACATCTCTGTCTATCTGAGGACAGGCTGGTTACTTCGGTGCCTAGAAATGACTATAAGCTTTCAGGTTTAGGCATCCAACATGGAAAATAGGCTGAGCAGATCTGCTCTTCTCTAGGGCAGGATGCTGATGCTGTGGAGAAGGTCATGGTGCGTGAACGAGGTCTTTGCAGTTAGCGTTGGTCATTGCTTGGAGGGGGAATGCTGCAGAGTTACTGCTGTATAACCACCCTGCAGCCGGTCAGGTGCTAACAAGGCACCTACTCAGAGTGCCTGAAGTGAGTCTCCTAAAACGCCCCTAAAATAAGCTCAAGATGCATATTACAGTGAGAAGCCAGGTTTATGCCCTAGCAAAGTCCTGACTCCACGTGAGACATACACCAAGTCCTTCCCATGTGAACCAGGAAGGAGCTGTCTCGTGCTCCAAGGGCTGACGGGCGGCTCAGATTGCAGGGCACTTCAGGAAACAAAAGACCTCTGCAATCTAAGCTTAGATTCACAGCTCTTGACCACCCACTGCTGACTGCAGACCTTAAGCTCTATAACCAGATGGGCACCGTGAACAGTCTTCATTCAGTTACACAGCAGTTCCCAACAGCACCTCCACTACAACGCTGAGACAGCCAATGGCAGCATCTGCAAATGCTCTTTCACAATATCCAAGTCTGAAATTTCTTGGCCTGTTTTTAGCTCTGTGCAGAGCAGAGAGAAGAAGAGAGAGTGGTCAAAATCCCCAGCAGATCCAGACAGTCCCCCAGAATATCCCTACCTTTCCAGGAACCATCATACAATTTTTAAGAGATGTTCCAAGACACTGACTGTTAGAGCAATAACTGGAGAGATAAATGAGAACATGACCCCAGCCTTATTTAATTTTACATCACTATGCAAAGCTCTTGACTCTGCTGTCTCCATGACCTACTTTATCTATTGTTTATTTCTTTTTCTTTTTTTTTTTTTTTTCCAGGAAATTGTTCATTAAGGAGAAGAGCACCTGGCTTACAGTAACAGGGCACTGTGCAAAATATCTGTCATAAAACTGAGAGAGAAACATTCATTAGTGCATCAGGCAGAGCAAACCCACAACGAACTGAGGGGCTGCAGAGGAATATTTTAGGCAAAGAAGATGTCAGGACCAAAGTCTCTTCTGGTGTAAATGGCTGAAATCCACGAGTTCACTGTGCCAATTTGTACCTGGAGAGAATTTGGATCTACTGCTCCGTCATCAGATGCAGATGGTACTGGAGTTACTCAGGTTAGAGACAGTATTTTCTTTCTGGCAGAAGAACAGCAGCCAGAAAAATCACTGTGGACAAAAACAGATCTGAATAACTGGTGTGGGGAACTAGCTCTGCTTCCTCCTCCCCCTCCTCCTAAATTTGGCACTGAAAACTTATTTAAATAAGAAGAAGATTATAAAAGAGAATTTATGGGCTTATTTTAGGGCTTAACCTCTATCATCTTATCACCATATTAATTAAGCTTTTTTTTTCCACAAGTTAAGACAAGTACAGTTTTCTCTCTGTATTCTTGCCTCATCAACATCATACATGTACCATCTGCTATGTCCTCTCTCTGAGCCCTCTCTGTGGCTTGCTCTCAGATGCACAGCACTCGTTCGGTCGAGAACACTTCCCTGTGAGTGCTTTATTAACCCTCGTGCAGAGGAACAAAAACTGGATCTTAAAAATTGCTTAGACATTTTTCAACTTTTTGTAATGTAAACTTAATGCAGCTTGCTCCCTGTGCTGAGTTGATCTGAGCAAGTACCACTCACGTGTATCCTGCTGAACAAAATCAAACAGAAGTTCTCTTCTAAATAGGCACACAAACTGTTGGCTGGCAGGAGACTGAAGTGTGTTCCCCGTCTTGCTCTCCAGTATCTTTCCAAAACAAGCTTCAGCACGCTAAAGAAAGTTTTGATTCTCTCGTTTTGTTTAGCACCAAACTTGTGGAAATCCTAAATTTGTAAGCATGAGCTAATCTTGGTCTCCTTTCCAGAGCACAGCACGAACGAAGGTCTTCCAAGCTCACCACAGATTTTTCACCGTCCACTTTCTTCCAGCAGCACCATTTCTTCACGTACATGCTATGATTCCCATTTCAATCCTCAGCCATTTTTCTGAGCTTCTCATCATCTTCTAGGTCTTGTTATCTTAAACACTTTCACGCAACACCCCCTATGAATAACCTCATTAAAAATGATATGCAGATTTCTTCCCAAGACCAGCAGCCCATTTCCACTTCCCCTTCTAAAAACTCACTTCATGCAATCGCATCTCTGTTTAAACTGCACCAAGTCTGTCTCCAAAGGAACGTGTTCATCCTCTAGGCTCTGAGCTCCAAGTCTTAGTATCTGCTGGGACTCCAGGTATACCAGGTGTTGATGGGTAAAGGGCACGATCTTACGAAGCAGTGATCCATCATTTACCCCAGAAGAAGCAAGCACACTGTTAACCCAGGGCCACGTACACCCTCCGCCTTGTCCTTGCCTCAGTCTTTCCCTGGTAAACTGGAGTAAGTTCTTCCTCCCTGCCTCCCATTACTGACTGTCATTCATAAAAGATTACATACATGCACAACGTAATGGTTAACTTGAGTTATTAAAAATAACTGGAGCTCTCCAGTGTGGCCTACAGAGGAATAAAAACCCCTCACTGTATGCCAAAGCAGACACCAGGAAGAAATGAGATCTGGGGATGTGGTGGGTTTTGTTTGTTTGTTTGAACTTGAAGCCCACCCACCAGGCCGATCACTCATTTTTCAGACTGTTTCAGGATTTTGATTTGCAAACCAAGTCAAACATCAGGTGGGAGTATGAATGAGTAGGTGGGAACCAGAGCAGTTGGAGCTCGCAGAATAATATTAAAGCTGATTTGAAAATTGGAAGTTGAGTTAAAAAAACAACAAACAAACAACAATAGCAACCAATTCTTTTTTTTTTTTAGTCACTTTAAAAAATATATTGACAGAATATTTTGTCTGTCTGCAGGCTCCTCCTCAGAAAGATTTGGTCACAAAATCCTCTTTGTTGCATCCCAGTGGAAACAGGCACAAAAAGACCAGCCAGAAATATGGAGATCACTTCAGTTCTAATAGATGTTCACACTTCACGATTTAGAGAAAATATTTACTAGTAACATATCACCTTATTATCAAGAGTTAAGAGTAAATTGAAATTTCTTGCAACTGAATGGCCTAATTACGTACACAGACACATACTTTAAAAACCAGCTTTTTCACATTCTTAAGCATAAGCAATTAAGGGAAGCAGTAACATTTCATAATTCTGTCACTGGTCTAAAATCCTTTTCACTTTTCGGTGACACCCTGTGCTTACCTCTGAGGTTGCTCCTGTTGCTCAGACCAGTGTTTGTTCTAATCAAATACTCACCTGGTTACTTTCTCTTTTTGTGCCTTCATAAGAAATTAAAATTTTGAAGGTCTGAATTTTTGATTAACTTTGAAGAAAGTCATAAAAACTCATTTTAAAAAAAAAAAGTAAAAAGTTATTGGGAGCTATGGGAAATTCGGTACTAGGCTGGCCTACTAATTAAAATCAACTATGCCATATTACTTCGACTGTTCAAATGTATCCGCCCACAGATCTAAAATCTTTTCAGAATGATTAAAATCAGGAGCAAAAAATCCCAAATCTCTTTCCTCTTTCATGTGGAGCCACCCAGAACGCACTGTTTTGGATTTCAAAGTCCGTTACAACATCACCTTTGAAAACAGATGCACAATCAGGCCCAGAAGTGATTTATGCAAGCGAGATGCTCAGAACTGCCAGGAACCGTTCGTGTTCAAAGTACCCCCAGCAGGCTCAGCTAGGTCCAGTTTGTATCACATATAATTAGGATTTTTCAGACCATAAAAATCAATAATATAATTAGTAAATGGCATGCTCTTTCTGAGATTCTTGCTACAACCTATCTGTCTTTGATCAAGCAAAGCTCACCGCTAATGACATTTAAAGTTAATTAAGGAAAACACGTGTAAAAAGTTTTTTTGATAATTATCTAATTATGTACCATAAAAAATGAAGTACGTAATATCTGTAAATTATGTTTATATCAGTTATTATTGTTTAGGACACTTGTAAGAAGACATCAGGATGACAAGGCAGCTTTAGCTCTCCATTCTCCTGCGTTACAGAAACACTTCCTTAAGCTGGGGTGTACACAAGAGCCGACCCGGTTTACTAGTGAGTGACGTCCCATTTGTAACACCAACGCGCAGGTAAATTCTTCCTCAGCACCAACAGAATATTTTACGAAATTCACTTATCCTTTGACAATAAATGACTGACAGCACACCATCATGGCTGAACTTACGACAAAATAAATAATGGAACCTGCAGAGATTACGAAGGCATTTCAAACAAATTACTACAATCCTTAGAGAAGAATGATTACAGAAAGCAAAACTATTTCCTAGTCTCCTAGGAACGCACCGTTTTGCTCCCAATTACTGTGACTGTCTGGACCCCAGGTATTGAGGAACATTCATATTTAAAAATATTCCAATTTGATGCAACATGTCTGAGTAACTTTTCATGACTGTCAGGCACATAGGGAAGGCTGAAAGGAAATTCTTCATAATTGTAAGGTGTTGTGGGACTTATGAAAAACATTTAATCATGTTTAATATGTCTGTTTCTAATCTAGAAAAGAAGGATAGGGTGTAAACACTGTATTAACAGCATAGGCCAGCTTCTGTAGTTAATGTGATGTCTGTTAGTTCTCATTTCCCAATACATTTTGGATTTGATAGTAACGCTCTTGCTCAATATTAGCCATGTATAGTAAATGAATCCCTGGGCCCTGTGAGACTATTCTAATGCCAAAAGTTACAGAGAGAGAATAAATGTTTCCAAAATCGGAGTATACATCTCCATTGAAACGACAATTTATTTATTTAGTTTTACAGATGTGTAAAAAATAAACACTCCTCATATTATTTCGCTTTTCTCTCTAACAAACACAGAGCAGCATCATTTCTTCCTGAAATCTTCAATATTCCTACAGCAGCTCCATTAATTGCACCTGGGACACACCTGGTTGTTCAGTGGCACACTACTGTCAGCACAAGCAGGGAACACTGAACTTGCAAGTAAGCTAAACTTTCCACCAACCTACATTCCTTGGGAAAAATTAGATACACACAGAGGAAAACAAACAAACACCTCTTGCTGCATCTCAAACTAAACCAAACTGCTAGAAGGATGAAGTATGAAAGTGCTGAGAGCAGGATGTTGGCTAAATAGGTGCCACTTGTACTTGCCCCAGATGCAACGGAGCTGGCATGCTGCTCAATACAAAGTGATTAACGATTGCTTGCAATCAGCCCTAGAAATCAATTGGCATTGAGTGACATAATGATGCTATGACATCACATAGCCTCGCATCTGATGCTTGTTCTTGGATACATTTCTCCTCGTGCTGCCATTTTTGGCACTGTGAGCGGGCTCGTAAAGATGATGGGGTTATGATGCTCGTGAATACCCAAGTTTTCACGAGAGAGGTTTCTATTTCTTTCTGCCAACTTTTATTTTTCTGTTCACTCACGACCCCTCCCATCACCACCCTTTGGCACTGTCAAATTCAACTTCCTGAGCAGCGCACAAGAGAAGTCACGTGCTTACGGCTGGTTCTTTAGTTAATAATTATGATAGACTACAGAAAAATCATACATTTGAGGAAAGGGGAAAAAGGAAAACGGGAGCAGGGAAAAGGAGGTTCTACTGCCACAGTGGAGAACAACGCATTTATCTCGGGTATTGTGAGCCACTTAAGGATCCTTTTCTTAATTTCAGCTGCACGACTGTTTCATGAGCAGGCCATTATTTTGTCCCTATTTTTGGTACTAGCAATAACAACTTTCTCCAAAGAGACTGTTGTAAAGCAATTAAATGTTTTAAAATGACCCCACTGCCCAGTTTCAAATTCACTTTAGGATGCTGTACATTAAGAAAAAAAAATAGAGTGGCAACAGAAACCAAGGAATAAAGGATAAAGGGCAGCTTCTTTTATCTCTCTTTGCATGTGATAAGTTTCTCCTTGCCTTAATTACTTCAGTGGCCTTCTCCGCATTTATTCAAGTTTAAATTTATTTTATTTTGAATAAAGGTGACAGCAGCAATACATAACGTCCTAAACGAAGTCTCGCCGCTACTTTGTGCAATGGTACGGACGTTTTTGTGTCTCTGCACTGACACGAGTGGAACAGTATAGGCTAGCATGTGATAGAAAACAAGACATCGGTGGACTTTTTTGAAGTAAATGATAGCTTAACTCTTACTAAAAGATAGAACAGCATCACAACTGTCAGAGCAATTTTCCACATCGGTGGTTTAACACCTGAACTATCGCTTATTTTTGTGACTCAACTATTCCCGATTTCTACCCGTTCTGCTCTGAATCAACATCAGTTCTGAGATGTGTCATAAACAATGTTTGCCCAGAAGAGCCAAACGTACCACCGAGGAGGAGACTTAATGAGGAAACAGCAGCTCCTTCAAAGAAAAAAAAAAAAAAGCTGGTTTGCTTGCTGTAAACATCTGGGTTGTAAATAACCATAGGCTTCAGAGACAGTATAACATCAGACTGCCTCTGACTTAATGTCATAAAGATTGAGTTATTAATTTTAATTTAATGCTACCATAATTTTCTGCTTTGCATGTGAATGTCATCTTTAAAGTCTGTAAGCAGCCATCTCAGGAAGGTGGCAGAGATGGCAACGTTCTTATGGCTTCTGCTTTCTGTGGGAACAACTGCCTGATAAGCATCTTCACTTGGGCATCTGTAAAGGTTTTTCAGAGTTCAGTAGCAGTGCATAACGTTTGATTACAAAATGAAAAAACTAGACAACTTATTGAATGTACCAATTTCCCAGATTCAAAGCCATTTAATTATTTCCATGGTTTAAGAAAAACAAAAAAAATTGCGAGGAGTAAAAGAATCAGTTATTTCCATTGGTTAATCTTTCATACCCATGGGAAAAGACTCAGGATGCAGAAGTGATTAGTGGCAGGGTGACTGCAGACCTCCGTTCCTAGAAACAAAGAAATAGGGCTGCGGCTGGCTCACAGAGGCAGAGGAGCGCTGGCTGGCCCACAACGAGGAGCTGCACAACCTGCAGCTCTAAGAAGGCTCTTTTAGAACCTGAGCAAAGTAGTAATGTGCGGGAGATGAACTTGGACTATGATTTTCTGGCAAATACTCTTTAAGTACTTACCAATTCTCAGTCACGCTTTTCTACCTGATCTTTCTTCAAGCTGTTTTGGTTCATGACTGTTCTCATTTTCACGAAGCTGTCCTTAATGAACCAAGCGATACATCCTTCACACCACCAGCACTGTGGTGCCTGATTAAGGAAGGTGGAGAAGGAAGAAAAGCAGCTGTGAGCAGCTGTGGCCTCACCACGATGCCCTGGCACGTAGGGGAGACAGCTCCCCACGTCCCGTACGGAGGGCGCCTGAGGATGAGATCCCAGCCCCTGCAAAAACACTTGCAGCCACAAAGCCACCTTTATTCAGGAAAAGAAGGCACTAACTGCCCATCCAATGTCTAAGAAAAACATATTCTTAGAGGCCTAAAGGTTCCCACAGCTCATTGAGTATCCAGCGATTCTCAGCACTGGGAGGTAAAACACGCTCAGCGCGTGACCTCGCAGCAGGAGGGTTCTGGCAAAGATCCCTAAGGACGCTGCACATCTAGAGACCCGTTGGCAAAGTATTACAGAGAGGAAAGATAGCTGTAACACTGGTTACATTACTCTGTTTTCTTTTACTCTACTAATAAGGAATCGTGTAGAGTACTGAAGATAGCAAATCTACATGTATGAACTGCTCCTCTTTCAGATGTGGGTGGGAAGCCAAAAAAATATTAGGCAGCAGGCCAGAAGGAGGAAACAGGGACAAATGAATGAATGAGAGTAGAGGTAATTGTAGCACTTACTCAGATTAGATGCAGATCACCAATGAACTGTTTTGCCACTTGTTTTCTCCTAAGGGAAATCTGACTTTCCCAGCTTTAATTTAATCATGGGAAAAATATGTCAAGTATTGATTATAACTAGAAACTGAAGTCTTCTACAAGCATGTACACATTAACACTATCACTCAGACATGACCTCGAAGAAAACCTCGATTTGCCTTTCTTCATCCCGATTGCCACCTCTTCCAGCAGACTGTCCTTACGCAGAACAGCATGTTCAAACTTGTAAACGTCAGGTTTGGTGATGAAAAAGTCCATGAGGGAATTCGTTAAAGCCATTAAATTGATGTTGCTTGTGACGCTAAGCATAACTAAAAGCCATGGCTTCCAACAAGGAAAGCAGAATACGACTAATGCCTCTGAGGAAGTGCTGTATAACAACGCTGATTTCAATTTATTGCAGTTGGAAATAATACTCCAGTCAAGACTAAAAGTAGAATTTGGCAGAAGCACTTGCAAAAATCCTGAAATGGTGCCATTTGCCCACGGCCCTTGAGAAATACGAGGAAAAAAACAAGTGACACATCTACAATATATCAGATTGCAAAGTAAGAAAATGAAATTAATGGATGGCAAGTTGCTAAAAAAGGCCTTCTGGCACTTTCTCCATTCCTGCTCACCCCAAACCGTGCTCTGCCCTTTAGTCTTTTCCAGATCGCATCGGTATCACATTTTGAACTCATCGATATTCCAGGAAGGCAAGGAGTAGTTTCTACTCTCTGAGACAGTTCTCAAGATTTCAAAGTTTCCCCTTCTCCATTGAAATAACTTATAACTTTTTAGAGGAGAAATAATAGCGAATGTTTGCCGCATACCTGTCTTACAATATTATACGATACATAATAGCCTCTAACCTCAGTTAGGGAGGGAGAAGTTCAAAACCCTGACCTGAATCAAGAAAAGGTATTTGAAACTGAGTCAGCTCCCTTCCAAACACTATCAATTTGAGAGGAACAGTCACTTTTTGACCAGGAATACACCCTTTTCAAAACCGGTATGCATGCTCTGGCATACAGATTCATTTATTGACATCTTCTAATTAAGAAAACATTTTCAACTACCTGTTCTCATTCCTCATTATTGTCAGCCACCTTTCATCCCGGATTGCACCCCTACTCAGACTTCCGCTGCTTTCAGTGCGATACACCCAGGTATGTATATTCCCACAGAAATCCACGTAACTGAATTAATTCTGTACAAGTTGCCTGGTATCTCTCTGACAAAATAGTTAATTCATAGTCTTTTGCTTTCTTCCTCTCTGCTTCTCCATGATAAGTGTCCTTCCAGGGTATAAACCTCACACAATTATGGGCTCTCCCTTGTAAAACCATTCTTTTTACAACCATCATTTTCAAATATAGAGACATTTTCATTTTCATGATGCTGTTGCATTTTGCAGATCGTATCAGATGAATTTTTTTGCTTTATCTCTATCCCTATATATCTGCAAGTCACAAAAGACTCTGGTACCAAATCCAAGGGAAAAACAACCACGTTTCCAGAACTGCGTTGAGCTGAACAGAATGCAGACGTGATATCTCCGTGCTTCACTGAAGATATTCAACAGCTTAACAGCTCTAGCTAGAGTGAGTCTAACTTCACACAGTCCATTTTTACACACAGGTTCTCCCTAATCTATCTGAATGGGAAAAAGCAGGGATTAACAGCACTACGCCTAAACCTGGAGCTGCAAACTGCCATCTCCATATTCACTAGGAGATGTCTGCCAACCCTTAGCAACAAAAAGGCAGTCAGAAAGTTTCTGCTAATGCTGGAATACAAACCCTTGCAAATGCTGCCTGGAAGCATATCCTAGTTTGGGCTTAGTGTCGTGAAAGCTGAACTAGAAACTTTCCAACTACTTCTGCACGTTTCTGAATCTCTACTTAGATTGAAGTTCAGGTCACTGGGTATCTTTGCAAAATAACACACCTGCATCGGTGGTCTGCGTAGACACTAATCTTACCACACAGTTCATAAATCTAAGAAGTCTTCATATCTTGCCTCTTGTGCCAGAAATGCTTCCGAAACCAAGCTGTCCAGTTTGCTGCTGCATTTCCTCCCCTGTTCTGCTTGGTCCTGTAAAGCCCAGCAACAGCAGCTCCTGCCAAAGCTATTCTGAGCTTCTCACCACATTTTAGCTTTTCTTCACATTAAAATGTAATCTGCATAGTCCTAAGACCCTCTTTATTAGCCAAGGTTGTTCTGTTTTCTTATCAAACACACTGGGCATCACAAACAGCCCCAAAACACCGCCCCAAGGATACAGAATGACAAACAGCCACGGTCATACATTCTGATTTTCTACAGACACACGCTCGCTGGCACCTCCTGGAATAACAAACATTTTTCCCTTGACCACTCCAGTCACACAAAAAAGAACTGGAGAAAGTTCCTGAATATTCTGCCCATGCTTTCGGTGTAAGTTACTAAGTAATGACATTGTTAGAGCCTTTAATGCTACTGCTTTACTGCTCCTCTAGCACCTGTCCAGCCAACGCCTGACAGAAGAAGATAAATACATTTATAATACACAGCAAAGTGAATAACAAAGAGTTTATATAGTTGTCTCTGACAAAACTGACAAGTCATAGCTGGCAGCTTTAATCAGCTCCCAGCTGAGCCTGGGAAATTGGAGGCAACAGAGCACTGACCTTTCTGATGAATTTCTGAAGGGAAGGTTAAAGTTTTGTTTACTTTTTTAATAGGAAGAGGTATCAGGTTCAAAGACCTTTGGATAAAAGCGAGATTCCTGAGCAAGAGGCCTGTAGACAACATTTAACAAAGTAATTATAGGTTTATCTAAAACTGATTTTTCAAATAAAAGGATATGGCGTAAAGTTACACAGATGAAAATGCCTAGGTCTAAAGTCACAAATCACTGCCAGATGCTCTAAACAGGCTAGATGTGATTTTCATGTCTTGAATGTGAAAAATGCAATAGAATATCTTTTTATTTTATTTTTTACAGGTCACTGGTTCTTAATACTACATTTATTTACATATTTGATCGCAACAGATATTCAACTTCTACTTGTTTTATCCTGGAATAGTATGGTTTTTCAAGTTCTTTTTTTAACTAGTAATAAAAAATGCAAGGAATGACTAATGGTATGATCAGATATTTCAAAATAAGCTCTGATTTATTATTTTGCAGTATATATAAAATCTCTAGCATTGGTTTTAGAAACTAGTGAACATCTACCCGCTTAAAATTAAGCTCCTTGGAATCATGTCTGAGGATAGTGAGATTCAGAAGCAATTTTTCGTATGCTTCACCTTATGGTTTATACACCCTGCAGCCACTACCCAAGCTGACGCCACAGGGGACTGCTTTTCTAAAAAGCCAAAGCTGTTTTCTGCTGAACAGCATCATATCACAGAAATATTCTGCTCGTACGGCTAGTTCAAGTGCCTACTCCATCTGAATAGCTGATACAGATCTTGCAAGGATTTAGGAAGGTTGGTGACTTTTAAGTCAAGACTAAGGCAACTTTTGCAGTCAACAAACTGTAAACCTTATGCTTTTTATAACCTAATTTGCCAATCAATTTCTGTCCACTAACTTTAAAAAAAAAGAGTCCATAGCCTTAAATCACCACCACCCACATACGCACACACTTCCAAAGGTGTTTGCTGAACCAGTTGCTGCATAAGTCATGGTACAACTTTTCAAATAACACTGAAGGAACTTCAGTATTGATTTTTGCCAGAAGACTCCAGGATACGCTTGAATGCCCAGCAGAAACACTTGCACAAGTAAACTAGTTTCATATTCTAGTTTGTTTTTTAAATACCTGCTATTTAACTTCTTCTACTTGGTACCAGCGACAGACACTTAAATTTTCTTATAGGTCTGGGTCTTCCAATTTACACTCATTGCTCATGTAGCATTGTATGAACGTTATAAACATGAGCATGTTCATACATAAATATGAGCGTGATATAACCAATCAGTTCCTTCTGGCTGACATAAGAGGAATTGTTCTGTTAGGTCATTTGCTTACAGGGAAGATGAAAAACTCACTGACATGGGAGTGTTTCCACAAGGAACAGAATGAAAAGGTGCTGACTGTAACTGCACCTTTTCTATTCTGACCTATTTGGTTAAGAAATGTTTCAAAGACATACTCATTAATGCTAAGGAAACAACTTGTTCACGCTTCTCTTTCGAGATAAGGCTGTGCTGTGTTCTTACACTGAGGGGATATGAGGATCAGGAGGTAACTACATGCAAACTAAAGTAAAATTCCTGCTGATCTCAGAGAAAGACTCAGTTTCCTCAGGAGTGAAAACAGCAAGAGTGAATTATGTCCTTACAGCAGGCATGAGACAACCCACAGATTACTAAAAAGTTTTTATAAATTGTGATGGATGATAACTCTGTAGCTGCTTCCATCCACTCCTGCGCACTAGTACAATGATCAGCTCAAGAAATTATGAGACAAACTGATCTGAATGTTTGATCCGTTCTCCAGACTGCTTGTATTTATTACATAAATGCACTGTGTAAATTTATTATTCATTTCTACTTTTAAGGTAAACAATTTCTAGCTCTTCAGAGTATTCTAAAAGTTTTGTTACATTTCACAGCATTTCTGTCACATCTCTAAAACTTATTTAGCTGCTATAGCAGCAAAATTTCGTAACTTCCTTTGAAAAATCAATTTAAATTATTTTTTAAATAAGCATTCAAAACCCCCATTCAAGCGCAAAAGATTCTGTGTTTTTAATTGGACTTTAAAAGTGCCAGATCTACTAGAGCACTTTTAAATTAGAGCATCTCATGATATCCTTCTTACTTGCCTAAGGATGTTAGGAGATACCATGGACCATTTCGAAGCTTTTGGTAGAATGGCACTGACTCAGTTAAGCTAAGCAGCTGAACCCAAGGCACTACATTGTGAGAAATCCTCCGCTGCTATAGTTGCAGTCCCGTGGTTTAATACATTATTTCACCAACTTCAGACTGGAATAACCTCGCTGACTGGAAGAGAGTTCCTTTTTGGTTAGTGAAATCAGAATCAGCCTCCTGAATCTGAATGTATGATGTATAGGTCACCTCATTTTTTGCACGGAGAGTATATTATATATATCACTCTAGTGGCAGACTTAGGGAACAAAAGCAGTAAAAAATTTCCTCAGGGTAACATATAGCTCCCAGGAGTCATAAAGCCTGAAGCAAAAGGTTATTTTACCCAAGACATACATTGTATGTTTTATTATTCTTGGGGGGAACGCAGCAGTGTTGTTCTATTATGCTGGTATTCCGGTACTGAGACTTCGTCCTACCTGCCCTTTGCAGACCTTGGATGCAGAACTTCCTTAATGACACCAACAGGCAGAAAGGGAAGTGAAACAGAAGTCAGGATGCCAGCGCAGAACCATTTCACGTTTAGTGAAGCACAGTGAGGAATGATGGATGTAGATAATTACCTGCCATTTGTATCTGAGACAATCTTTCAGACAAAACAGTGCATAATGTTTTAAAAAGTCCAAGGTGAGATTTCAGGTTGTAGTAGTTAATAGTAAGCTAAGCAGTTAGTAGCCTAGCCCTCTGGGGAATGGAACAGACCGGTGCTGGTCAGTATTTTAGGGTTACCTGTGTTACCATAAGAGGTGGTTGAACGATCTTTTAGTACGGGCTCCAACCTCCCTCAAGACAGCTGCCCAAAGCCTCTTTCTGCTTGAAGATGACAAACAGCAAGGAAGGAGAAAGATCACGCAGAAGTAAATTGAGAACAAATAATAAAAGGTTAAGGAAGACAATACTGAAATGGAATATTAGCGGATGCTTCTCAACAACGAGATCTAAAAAGTGGATGGAAAGTGTCTATAAAAAAGCAGCACAGTCAGCAAGACTAAACAGGCCCACACTGTCCACAAAGTCCAATAAGATAATGCTTTCTTATTATCTTAAACTTATATTTAGAAGTACACTCAGAATGCCAGCTGAGCTGACTATCTGTAGCACCAGGTACTGGATAGGTATGCACAAACAGAGGCTAATACCCACTAATTTTCCTGTTAATAAATCAGTTGAAATATAGTAAGAGATCTATATTTCTATCTATGTCTAAACATAACGAATTTTGACATTTGTTTGACATTTGTTTCTATACATGGGAGGTGATGTTGCATAAAGGAAATACGCTGAATGTTTTAGGAGAAAAGTCTGAGGCAGGGAGCAGGGTGGATAGGCAAGCCTGACTCACCACAGCTGGGAGACCCAGGCAGGAGCATGGGATTTATGGCACCGCCGCCAGAGCGCATTCAAATATTCCTGTTGATTTCAAACTTGAGCAGGCTAGGAGGAAAAACATTTACAAGCACATTCAGTACTCATGTACATATAGTTACCATGTGCTATCGCTGTAACAGATCCCAAGGGATGGCACAGTGCTTTTGTCTCATCAAAAGTGAAGAGGAAGAACCAAATGCTCTAACAGCCTTTTCCAGTCTAGGGAATTTTACAAAAAATCATTTAGGGCAGAGGAGAAAATAAAGGCTCAAATACTTCAACCTTGGAAGTGTTGTATTAATGTTTTTCCAACTTTTTGTCTTGGATGACTTGCATACAAATCTAACAACTCGATTTTGCTGCTTCCAGACATACATACAGAGATTTATTGTCTCTTCTTTTTCAACAAAACTAATGAGACAAACTTTTTCTTTCTTTTGTTTTTAATTGAGATTTACTCACTGCAGTCTGGAGGGCTTCTGACGGGGGCTCACTAAGATACCAAATGCAGAAATTACAATCAATTTAGCAACAGGAAAGCAAGAATTTGAACGATGAGATAGGAAATCATACGGGTTCACAGAAGGTGAAGGACAGGAGAATTTCATCCAAAACTCAATTAAAAAAAAAAAAAAAGGAAAAAAAGAGCTGATTTAGGTTATAATTCAGGTAATGCAGGCTTATCCAGGATGACTTACGTTCATATCTTCTCTTGTCTTACTAATATTCCTCATTCCTGGGACGCTGTATATGACAACAGATACCCAGGATTTGGGAGAAGATGCTGCAGTGAGAGATGATTCTGAAGGGTGAGACTCAGATTTCATTTTCAGCCAGATCCCAACCAACAGACTCATTCCTGCTTCTTCATTATTATTTATGCGATGTAGTGCACAAGACCAAAGGAGGAATGGAGAACTCTTGTGCTACACAATAGGCACAAGTGCACTCCGAAACACGGAGAATTCCTCTGTGTCCAATTAAGATCAGCATGCCTCACTTCAAATGACCAACTCCATATTTACACCTGTGTAACAGAGATAAAAGTCTAGTTGCATTGGTGGTTTGAACGAGATCATGCTGTTCTCCTTTGTCTAGTCCCCAGGAATGTAGTTTTCAGTCGGGGGTAAAAAGAATTTAAAAAAGAAAAAGCAGGACCATGTTGCACAGCTTAGATGCTTCCTCTGCTTGTGGCATTCGCTTTCAACAACCATGAGCAACCGAGGGCAACTCAATGCCACAGAAACAAGAACGCTGATCTCCTGTATGTTATTGTGAATATGAAGCACTGAGGGAAGGACATCTTCAGCTTTCTGTGAGAGCACTTTTTTTGTTGAAATATCATTCCTCACTGTTTGGAATGAAACCCATTATTACCAATTAACCTGCTGTGAACCCATATCACTGGCTGAATTGAGCATAATTATTCATCCATAGTAATAGCTAAAGTAAATTCTGGCAATCTCGGCTAACATTGTCTTCTCCTTTGGGAAAACTTTCAAAGATGCCATGTCCTTGGTTATGTTTTTAAAACCTTTTTTTGTATGTTAAGCTGCAAGTGAAAACCTATTGTTGTGACTCACTTCTTCTTGTTTTGTAAGGTTGCTTTCTTTTTTCTTACACAAACGTCTAGAACTAACTCTATTATCTACTGAAAACTTACCTTCACAAGTTCTGAGACCTGATTTTTCCTGAAGTTTTACACTGGTAGCCCATGTAGGTTGTCTAAAAATACATTTTAAAATTAGTTGTTACTTTTCATAGCTTTTTAACCACACAGTGTGATGAACCACAGCTCTGTGAGCAAATGCAGGCATAAATCTTGGTTTGAATTTATTTCAGGTTGTCAAAAGTAATTTACTAAGAGAACGTCTGCCAAAAAAGAATCCAGAGGCAAACCTAAGTTGTCGTCTTAAATTAAGTGTGGTTCCTTTTTGTTAATCTTTCTACATAAAAGGTTGTAAAGTAGTGCATTAAAGATGCAGCAGTCCTCTTTCCTAATAAAAAGGCAGAGGTGGAAAAACAGAATAAAGACAGAATGTTTCTCTAGCCGAGGGAACATGTGCTCAAGACGATTAAGTAAATGTTCACTTCCTCTCTGAAAACTGCAGACTTCTGTTTATTCTTAGGCCGCTTACAACGCTGGAAATGAACAACCTGAATGCAGCAGATGAAGAATAGCGAAGCATCTGCATTAACAGTAGTTTTTTTTTAAAGGAGAGTTACTCGGAAGGGCAAGTAATACCTACTGTGATAGCCCTACTAGCTGCTGGATAGATCATGTCCTCTCCAGACTGAAGTGGAACTGTGGAATGGGCTTCTGTAATGACAGGCTGAATTCTGGCTCTCAGCAAAAGAACTGTTTTACTTTCATATTCAAGAAACTCTAAAATATTAAACCATGTCAAAACCTTCAAAAACCTTTGCAATGGTACCCCTCTTCTCATCACAATGAGCTTGTTCTTGCCTTCAGGGCATGAGTCAACCTGTTATTGCCTTTTTTTTTTTCCCCTACTGGTTACTATCTTCTCCCTATCATCTATGTTCCAGTTGTTCGCCCTACCTCTTCTTGTTTTCTCTATAACCTTCCCCCGTACAAAACTGCTAGAACTGATTCACAAAGCTGGTACCTACCTTTCAGATCATTCAGAGAGCATTCTTCCCCAGTTGCTTTACAATTTTAAGACTAAGGGAACATATAATAGCAAGGAAAAGCTCCAGGCATAAACCTGGAACAAGGAGCACCGTAACAATCACAAACAAATGAGCCAATGGATATTTAAAATGTGAGAAACAAGCAGTGTGTGCGTGGAAACCCAAGGATTTCAGCCAGCCATAGGTTTGTTTGTCAGTGTAGGGCAGAGCTAAAGCATTACTAACAGGTTGTGTCAGGTATTTGTGGATTTTTAAAACAGCACCAGCTTAATTTGCTACCAATTGGTCTGCTCACGTGTCCACAGCCTAAACATTTGTGTGAATTAAGGAAATGCTTGGGAACAAATTGTTGATACAAACGGGCCTTAAAACTTTAGGTGAGTACAATATTCCAGATGTGGCTACTCACCACCTGACCAATATAGCTATTTTATCTCTGTTCTACTGTTCTGTTTTCTAACACCTGGCTTTCTTTTATAGTGTTACAATAGTGAGCATTCAACTTGGCAAAAACAACAGATTTATTAATACATATGAACTGAAAAGCCACAAATCAGTTCAACGGTCCTCTGGATAAGACATTGCCACCTCCCATTGCATTCAGATGATGCAAACTTAAAGGGAAATAATTACATTCTAAACTAGGTGACTAAATATTATTTAACGCAATATTCCTATAATAACACCACTTTGACAGACATGAGGTTATGTGACTTTTTGTTAGCCCAACAATTAAACATATTGTTTTTCACAAAATAGGTGCAATAAAAAGAGGCTTCCTGGATTAATACGTACCATATTTCCCCTTAGGCCTATATCCTGCGCCTTAGTACATTTAATTATATCCTGGGAAAGTGAGACCTCCACTTCAGCAGATCCCCCAAAACACCACAACTTTCTCCCCAAAAGGCTCCCTGTCCCCTAAACTAACCCCAAAGGGCCATTTCCGAATGTAGAATTAGGGACTGTTTGCCAAAGGGGAGCACTGATAGCCTGCAGCAATGCTGTAATTGGCCATGCAAATTGAGTATGTGCATATTGTACGTGGCTAGTTAAAACCTAATTAATCTGCAAGCACGTACCCCTCACTTGTGCACAGCACCAACATGAATTTGTACACAGCTGAGCAGGAAGCTCCTTTACCAGTTTGCAGAGGCCTTCTCTGCGCTGAGTTCTCAGGTGAGGAACTGATCTAGGAATCCTTGAGGGGCTGAAGACACTAAAAGTGTCAGGCATGTGAAAGGTAACTAAGAAAAAGTAAGCCTCCCACCATCTGACTTATATTCACTATACAGAGGTCCCTAACTAAACTTGAATATGTTCCTAAGTCACAAACTGAGCTCTGTGGTGCAGCTCTGTAGAAGCTTCTGCCTAAAAAACCCAACTTTTCAGCTGAAATTCATAAAATGCTGTGTGTTTTTGCGTTCCGCAGGTCTCTTTCTTGGTATTTACTACGGCTGCTATGGCTCCTTTCCTGCTTGAGCATCTCAATCCTCTGTGTAGGAGCTAGGGTCTCCGTTAGTGGAGACAGGACGATTCTCTTCTATGGACAGAATTTTCTCCAACAATATCATCGGTCTGTGTGAAAAGGGAGGGTCCTGCAGCACCCTTCTATCTCCAGCGGTATAAAGGCCGGGGCTAAGCAAGTTAGAGGCACAGGCACCCTAGTTTTAGTCAGATTTATACGCACCTCTCCTATACCCTTGGCACTTTGCATAGATTAAAAGACAATATTCTACACAACCAATTAAGATCTTATCATATTAATTGAACTGTCATTATAACATTACCACAAGCCATCTGAGTAATCACCATATGATAACTCCTTATAACCCAGTGCATTGACCTACCAGATGCCTGCAGAAAAGGTAGGTTTGGCAGCATGCCTTCAAAGCTCAGAACCTGAGCAATAATTCCTAATACAAGGGACCTTTGCCACCTAAATCAGATGCCTCCTATTCATCTGTATCTGTTACATGAGGGGAAAACGGGCAGGTTTTTTGTTTCTGATTTTTGTTTAAGTAACATCTTGGAAAGTGAAATTTATTACAAGAAATCAGAGAGAGGGGAAAAAAAGATACGTGAAGTATAGCATCTGCACCTCTATAGGGAATTATCCACCATGTGAGATCAAGAGGAAGACTGCTTTAAAGCCCAAAGATCCAGGCTCCCATTTAGGATGGGGAAAAGTCAAGTCCAAGCTACCCATCTGAATCAGGGCTTTGACTACTGATCCATCCCATTCAAGTTGGGTTAGTCTTCAGTATTTTTTCTCGTGTTATTATCATGTGCTCAAGGAATCAGCATCTTCCTGTTTCAGCACTTAATTTCCCAAGTAGCTGTAACAAGCTGAAGACTCACCAACATGTTAAACCTCTCCTTTCTTCCCTTCACCTCCTCCAGTTTTAATGTACCTTTGGGCAAATGGATTTGTTCCAAGCTACTTCCATCATAGTTCTTTGTCTCAGACACCATGAACAAAAGGGACCATCAAGTAAATGCTGGTTTATATGCTTTGAGAAGTGATAGAAAGGTATCATGATAGGTTATCATTTCAGGATACTGATACCAGAAATACATCAGGTGAAATGTCAGAAGTTTCCTTCAGTTTTACCTCTACCCCACATACCAAATGCACGATCACTAGATCACTCTTTTTTTTCTGGCCCGCTGAACCACCACGGTTAGTATTTCTGATGCACAATGCTAACGTCCAACTGCAAGTTTTCAAGAAAGCTACCACCTGGCTGACACCATAACGTAATATAAACACTTTCTGAATACCACTGAGTGATGAGAAAAATGACCATTGCATTTGTCTCCATCCCAGCTTGTTTGTTGGAGTCTGACTTTTAGATTAGTAAAAAAAATGACCGTTAGCTCATTTATGCAGTACAAAATCTTAGGTGCTAGTCAAAAGCTGTTTAATTTACAATCTTAAAGTCTGAGCCATTGATTTCAGGTCAAGTTCTCTTGCTGAATAAGCCCCTCTATTACACGTAGGAGACTTCACCAATAACAGATGGATAACACTAGGATCTATAAGGTCACCACAATAATGCTACACTGTGATGCAAATCTCCAGTTTTCTCTGACATAATAAATAACAGACTTCTCAACATGTTTCTTCCTGCCTGTTCCAGCTTCTCCTGCCTCTCTCCTTGTTTGCTGTTATTGCCCATTTCCCTTTTCCCAGCCCTGGATCACTGCTCTCTGCCTAGCTCAGTCAGCCTGTTTAACTCGTTAACTCTGCAGAAAACTGGCCACTTTTTGTTTTCCTGCCACATACTGTTTTCTCAGTGCTTTGTCATCTGTATCTTCTACCCACACGCTAAGGCTCCTGTACACCAACCCGCAATCCACAAAGGCTTCACGTTCACCTCCACAGAGAAGCTCCCTTTCTGGCAGAGCAGTGGGAAATGCAGCAGAGTGAGGCAGCCTTGCACTTCTGGGTTGTTCACTACTGAGCACAACGTTGACACAGAAAGTACTAATAAATAACTAATAAGACGTATTTCCCAAAGACTGCATAAATTCCAGAGAACTGAATTAACAATTAGAAATTACCTTAACTTCATAAAATCATTTTCTGTTTTCTGAATTTGCAGCCAAAGCCTACCCATAGCAAACAACGTACCAGCTGTGCTATCTACAGCAAGAAGTGCATGCGGCCTGTGTGCCTCCTGAATACAGACCTTAAAGTGAAAGAAGTTCCACTAACAAACTCTACAAATATATTTCTTTTTTATTTAATATGTTTACATTGTAAGTCCGGTAGCACAGAGTGGAACACAAGTATCTCTGCAGCTCAGCTCTTTGTCTCAGCAGTTCAGCTAGTCATATGCCACGACAGAAGCACAGGAGGTTTAGAGACACTGAGAAAACCTTGAGATTGAAATAAAGGCACAGATTTCCCAAGGCTGGCCATGTTTTTCTTGAAAAGGGGAACTACTTTTTCTACAGCGACTCTCAACGCACGCAAGCGATAGGAGAGAAGCATGATACGACAAGAAAAAGTTCAACACATAGCTGAAAAAGACAGTAAGACCACTAGGATGCTATGAAAATTTTAAGAAAATTTAAGCTGGTTAGTCCCTTGAGAACGATGTGATACCTGTAAATCCTACAATACAGGTTGCAGGTCACTACCTGTAAGTTTCAGCGAAGTTTGTATGTCATTCTGTGCTGACTCCCCTTTGAAATACTGCATGCTGTCAGCAATCGTTCTCTGTTTAATATGCATAGCAATTCTTCTGTGTCACTTGCTCAATAACTTGTCCCTTTCTGCCAAACACTTGATTGTGAAGTCCTAATCTTGCTTTGGGAAGTGCAGGAAGGGAGGTGGGAAGCCAAATAAATGTGTCCTCTGCTGAAGAAGCCTGGGCAAGCAGAGAGCCCAGCGAGAGAGGTGCATTGAAAGGTTATAACCTTTTGCGCTAGCTGCCAGTGGAAATGTATCTGCAGGGGAAGGAACCACATCTGAAGCTGGTAGTCACCATCAGCAAAGTTCCAATGCATGCTTTACTTGCCTAAAATTCTGCAAAATACATGATAGCTCCTTAACATCTCAAAGCAATACCACCTTTGGAGAGATGGGGACTAATCAGGAGATTTCCTTATTTATTTGTGCTACAGAAAACATGGTTAAATACTGTCTGACTGCAAACATGAGATGCGATTCAATTAGACAGTAAAATGCATGCCAAAGTACAAGTTCTTCACTAGAACCAATGAATCCATTTCGTTAGGCATGTAGCATGACAGCTACGGTGAATCCAGCCCAAGAGCAGAAATCCTAATTCAGTTCTGAAGGCTGTGGCCGTTCCAGCGATATGCTGCATTTACTGCTTTGCTTTCACAGCTGATATTCTGGCTTATTTCTGTTAAAATAAAAGTTACGGTGCTGCAGACATAAAGGGGAATGTTATTTCAAAAGCCAAGATGCCACCAAAAGTAATGTGAATTTTTCAATTCAAATAATCTCTCCTTCAGGAGGAAGAGATTTGATGTAAAAAATACCAACTCTTCTATCTGAACATAGCAGATATTAGTAAACATTATTGCACCAGTGAGCTAATACTGGTGAAGATAATGAATAAAAAGTTTCAAAGCTTTACCTCAGGACTGTAGGAAGCAAGAGATAACTGCAGAACAGAAAAAGCAGCTATTGAGCTTGATACGTTCCTTGCTAAGAACAGCCACGACGGAATTTTGCCCTTCCCCTTCTTGGTTTTTTCACTCCCATAAATCAAAAAAGTCTTACACTAAAAAATTGGCAAGCAATCAGTCAGAGCAGACTAATTGCTTTTGCTATTTAAAAAGAACCTAATTTTAAATGGCTAAAGTGTTGTGGTTTAAAGTAGCTATTGTACATGTGCATTAATTAATTTCCTAAGGATTTTTATTACATCTCCATGACACAGTCTAATTATCTGATAATGCTTTTTTCCATGTATATAAGAATGACATTGCTACAGCATGTACTTTGATAGTACTCGAAGAGCCTGCAAAGGGTGAAACTAAAGGCCTCGAAGTCTGTCTACTGTGCTAAATAGCATGTCAGGAAGCCCTACTGCAGAATCATTTCATTCCAAAGGGATACAGGAGTTAATCTGTCAAACATCATTGTCCAACTGCATTTTTCATACTCTTTCAAAGAGAAAAAGCATGAGAGAGTGCACAAACACTCTTTCATTTCCCTTCTTCTTGAACAAAAAAATGTAAGTACTGCTTTCTTAAGCTGGTCAGCACAAAGAAAGCAGTGCTGGCTTGCAGCCTTGTACTCTCTGTTTCCCTTCTGAAAACCAGAATGTGATTTTGGTTAAGTCTAAAAGCTGTATCATAGGGGGGATGTCGTGTCAGGTTGTTCTCACATTCAGGTCTAGCAGCTCACCACGTAACTTGCTATGATCAGCACTCTGGGCATACCAACTTCCCTTCACCAAGTCCTGAAGCAGTTTTCAGAAGGTGAGGAAATCTCATGGGTAGTAGGAGAAACACAGAACATAACAATGTAGTTTGTATCCAGGAAAGTACTAAATACATTTGACCCAAAATATTCAATAGGAGTTTGCAGTTTCCTCTGTTCTGCTATTCCACAATGAAACAAGATGAGGGTTGGAAATCTCCCCTCTGAAGACCCAGGCTTGGGAGGGGATCCAGTCTGACTCTCATTCATGACATGCTGAGGTGAGTCCACTCTCAAGGCTATGAGACAGGCGGTCCCAGTGTGGAACAAACAAAAGCATATACATGCATACCACCCCCTGACTTAGTTTCGTTACCTGAAAGGAGAAGTCAAAGTCAATATGAGAAAAATATAAGTTTCAGATTGGAAATAAAGAGTAGATAAAAGCCCAGAAATCTCTTCGTTGAATAAGTCACTGCGGCTGGTAGGTGGAAGAGCTTGGATCCCAATTACAGCAAAAGCTTTGGGGAACAGGGCAATATAGGCCTCAGGAAAAAAGAGCTTCTGTATGTTTTTCTTAATATTCATTCTGTTTAGGAAAAACTCCAGTAAATTCAAATCTTGGCAACGACTTAGACTAACTTCAAATTAATTTAGATTAAATACACTAGATAAAGGTAGTAGAAGGCTTTCCTGCTAAAGCAACAGTAATTGCTACAGCAGCAAGTACGCATCTGTACCGAGGTTTCAATGGACAGCAGCTACCAAATTCTCATTGCAGACTGCATTTAGCTTGCCCCATGTTAAATCATTAGCATCCCGTGTACATACTGAGAGACTCAACACCAAAAGTATGATCTACTTGTTTTAGAGCATAAACCAAGCCACAAATGAACAAGCTACTGTTGGCCTAAGCATTACAGAGACTGCTTCTCTGAGTTTGTGTGGGTACAAATCAAACAAAATACTGTACAGCATATGGAATATAACCTGGGGGAGGGAAAGCTGCAGAGACAGCAACTTAATTTGTAACGTCTATCTGTGTTTGATGCATACAAGTAACTTGCATTAACGTAAAATCAAGTAATAGCACACCAAAAAGAGACTACACTCCAAAAGTGGCTAGCTGCTGCCCACTACATCCCACTCCTCTGCAGTGTCTGCTGTATGTTCTGCAGTAGCACAACCTTCTGCTAGCTGCTTCTGCTGAATTTAACTAGTTACGTTTGTGCCAAAGACTGGCTTCAGGGTGCGCTTGGCAGCACTACTAGGTGAGAAATACACACAGCTATTCAGACGCATTGCAAGCTTATTTCTTAGGCTTCTTGGCCCTATTTTCCAGCTTTGAGAAGCTTTGAATCCAGCAGACAAGTCAACAAATCGTGTTCCCAGCCCAGCAATAGAAGGTCATTTCTCCCATGCTTCAGTTCTGTACCTGTCCTCCTCTAGCACCCCACACAGGGAGATGTCTGGATTCTGCTCCGTTCTCTGGGGCTGCAAGTATGCAGCAGTGAGGCTGCAGTCCTGTATTCAGGGAGCTGGATGCTATTATAACCTCTTGAATAAGGTGTGCACATGTGAATATACACACTCTAACCCACTTCTCTAGTTCAGTAATATTGCTTAAACTATATTTGTGAAGTTAAAATACAAACCTCCGAGACACTGACCCCCCTTTGAGAAATTCTTACATGCTGGGGAGATGAAGAATCTCCATACTTCACCAGAGTGGGATGCAAAATACAGAGCATGAAAGAAAAAGGAACATGAACTGTCCATCATTTGTATAAATCATCTTTCTGTTTCCTTGTACTGTGTGTGCTTGGCATGGACATGTGCCCTCTCTGGCAGGGAAAAGGCTATAGACTGAAAATGTGAGAGCAATAAAACATTGCAGCACTTTAGGGGAAACTGCAAGCAATTTCCATTCTATTGATCTTATCTGGGCATCAATGACGCGCTGAGATTATTTGGAAAACAAAATTCTAGAGCATGTTGCATGACAATGCTCTAGTTAAGCTTGTTTTACTGAGTGACTAAATTATAATTACTTTTATTATTGCACTCTGAAATGCAGCAAGGAAATACACATTCAGTGCTAAATAAGCATACAAATTGCCATATTTTAGAAATGCAGCACATAGGTACAAAACTTCCTGGAGAAGAAACTTCCCACATTCTTTTTCAGTGGTTTACAAGTTTACAATTTTATTACAAATTATTAACAAAACTATAGCATTAAATGTTAAATTTTAACTAAGTTAGAATTCCCCTAATTGCAAAAGACATAGAACTTGAGCACATAACTCATTCAGCAGCTTCAAATGCTATGTAACAGTTTTTAAAATTTTCCCCAAAGAAACAAATAGCAAAATGGCTACTTAAAAAGCTAAAACCATTAAGTGGAACAAGATTTTTAATTCTGTTTTAAAACTACCGACACTAGTAGAATTCTGATATTAAATTGCTGCTTTTCACAGAGTGCATTGCCACTTAAGTAATTCTTGCTGTAAACAAAGGTGCCAAGGAACTTTCATGCACGTTACTTTGAATGAAGACAATTCTTATCCAGTTCCTTCACTTGCTTACAAATAAGGCAACATTGGCAGACGTAGCGAGTGCATCAGCAATATTTGACAAAAGCGGCTGGGATCAAGAGTGGAGAAATGTCATTATGGCACAGGAGAAAATCATTATCTGATCCATAAATGATTTTTTGGTGGTGGGATTTTGTCACTCTCTTCATCACTGTTTGCACTGTTTTAAAATAGTGCTAGCGAAAGCCATCCTGACCTTCACAGGATGAACCAGGAACCTGAATCAGCCTTTCTTCTACACGCACATCTCCGTTACGTACCTTCCAAGCATCAGGACTGTTCCACTGCATCAAGGATAACACCACAGGTCCCTCAGTCCTACAAAACCTGCCTTCCAAAACACTCCGTGGAGTGGGCTGTCAGTAAGCACTGTCTCATTAACTTTCTTTGTAATGTTTTGTTCCTACCCTGCTGTAAATAGTTACCTGACATTCTAATTTTCAATCTCGCATTTTCAATAATAGGTTTGGGGTTTTTTTTGAGACCTTCCCCCTTCTGCAATCTGCTCGAAGTATTTATTTGATTGTTCAGACTCCAGAACATTGAAAATATTTTTTTCTCTTTGCTGTGATCATCTTGGTTACTTTTCTGGCCACTGCTGGGAGAGCCATGGAAGGTGCAGCAGCATCTTCCTACTCCTGTTCTACACAGGATTATGCTAACTATCCCAAATAGCATTCACGTGCTCTTAAGTACCTGAGCACGGTCCTTATCTTTCTTCTCTTGCACAAATGCATGTGCATACCGGTTCTGCTCGTCTGTTATCGTTGCATGCTCTTCAGACAACACACCTGTCCTCAGTTATACAGGCAGGTGATGCTTGCCCGGGATACCTACAGATCTTGTTTAGGAAGCATCTTGAATACACGTTTTCCATGTCCCAGTCTGTCTGATTATGACAGGTTAGGTAAGAATATGTTAAAGATTATGTATGAACACAGGTTCAAATCTTTCAATAGGCACTCTTCAAGATGAGTGAGCTATTTAAATGGATTAAATGGATTACTTTACAGCAGGCTTAATGCTGTGTTATCGTAAATCTGTATTTCCACAGCATAGACACTGCAATTTAAAAATAATATTGTTTAGCTTCTATAAGGTACAACCTCGTCTCTTTGCAAGTCTATACGGACAGATGCCTCTTCTACCTGAAGGAATTTGCCATGTAATTCAGAGAAGTACTGCACAGGGCAAAACAGAAGACTAAGCAGCAAACTGTGAAGGACGTGCATTTTACTAAGAAAAGGATCAAAATGAATGGCCACAAGGTACTCAATGTGACAAGTAACAGGCATTTACCTTCACAAAGCGATGTGATTTTTGCATTAACATTATTTGAACGTTAAATAGGTTGGCAAAACAGAAACTTACTGATTAGGAGCCGTCTTAAAGAAAAATAAGGCTCATTTAGCCATTTTTATTATTCATTGATGAAAAAGGACCAGCATACGTTTGAAGCTAACTGTAAAATAATATTTCAAATACCTGATAGAGCCACATAATAACCAAACTAATTGGACAACTAGCATGCCCAACAATTACAATTAGCATGGTATGGAAAGGCTCCTCGGTGTTTCCACAGTGGGAATTACACATTTTGGAAGAACATTTTCAGACTGTGAAAATCTGAAGAGGCAGAATTTCACTCAGCACAGGTTGCTTTTGCTGCTTCTTCAACTGCATTGTCTAATTGCTGGAATACAAGTAGACAAATGGAATGAATAAGCATTTTTATCTGCTTGACTACAAAAACAAACCTACCTAAAGCCACCACCTAAGCTACGCAACTTTCTGCAGAGTTCATACTGAACTAACCCTAAAGAGTGTTAAGCCATCCAGTTCTGCTCAGTGAAAACAGTCATCTGCAAAGGAATCAATACAGTCAACTACTTTAACTAGATCTAGAAAGTCTCTCCAAGGCCTGAAATAAGTGGAAAACGGTCTGCTGATGAAAGCTGCACTGCCAACCTCGTTCTTAAATGGTTTATCCAAATTGAGCCTCAACAAATGCCAGATTCCACTATTCCTAGGGAAGGTTCGTAAGGACACGGCCTCCGCACTGTGAAGAGTGAGACTCGTTTACAGCTGTTTGCCATGAAGAAGGGATAATAAGTGCAGCATGTGAAGAAAAGCTTCATCTCCTGGGAGATCATGTAATGCGTGTTCTCAGCTGTAACCCAGGGAAAGAGAATAAAGCTATAGTCATCATTAACTCTTTGCTAAGTGTTATTCAGCAAAAGGGAAGATGGCATTTTTCTCTGTTGATTAATTCTTGCTACCCCTTCAGTGATTCTAAGCATTCATCCAGCTTGTAAAAGAGGGGAAATGACAACACCAGCTACATAAATCTAGAGCTGAAACGAGCTTGGCATTAAGTATGTATTTGAACTTCCTCTAGCAGGATAAAATAAATGATTTAAAGCCCTGGGACAAACACAAACCAAAAAGAATGAGTTTTTTTTTTTTTTTCTATAAAAAGATAAAATTTATTTCCCACTAAAATGTCATGATCTGAAATGAATTCTCTCCTACTTTACTCCGTTCTCTCATCTGAGGTCTCTATCCAGGCATCAGCATGCTTGAATGGCCCGTACAGCATGAGTCCCATTGACAGTTTATTAGTTGAATTAGGTCTCTGTTTGTACACTACTCAATAATCCTGAGAGTGGGAAGCATGTGCCTTTTTTCAGGAAATTTATTATTTTGATGGTGCCATCTGCTTTCTTTTCATCACCTTTACCAAACAGCAAAGTGGGATAACATATTTTAAACCTAAATGATTCAAAATCTAGCTGTACCAGAACTAGCTTATCTTTTAAATGAAAACATTAAATA
Source organism: Nettapus auritus (assembly GCA_011076525.1). Classification (NCBI taxonomy): domain Eukaryota; kingdom Metazoa; phylum Chordata; class Aves; order Anseriformes; family Anatidae; genus Nettapus; species Nettapus auritus. Next base: position 19,377,953 of record CM021774.1, read on the forward strand.
GATACCTAATGAGAGTTCATTAAGTAGACTTTGAAAGACATTGAGTAGATTGGGATTTGAAAAGAAATTCTTATCATGTCAGATTTCACTATTTTCTTTTTATTGCTCCTTGGTTCATTTTTTCCTCAGTTACCTACATAGCTTCTTTCATTTCTTTGAGGCAGACTTTCAAGGGGACAAATGTGAAAACTGTAGCCAGCAACTCAGTCACCGTAGGATCCACAGCACCTGGTTTCGCTTAGAACGGTAGGTTAAAAAACAAAACAAACAAAACAGCCTCGTGCTTCATGTTTTCAAACTCTCCACACGCGCCAGCAGAATTCACTACCGAATAACTTACAAACTGTAAACTTTCTTCTCAAGTTAGGCTAACTGCCATGAGACAAAACGGTCACATGCAATTGCAGAGAAAACAGTTCAGGATTAATGACTGAAAGAACATTAGCCTGAAAATGCTTATTTCAAAATTTAATCAAAGCTTTTTAAAGTGGTGTTGGACTGAAAAGCCGCCTCCACAGCAAAATCCCATGTTTCCAATGTTTAGAGGTGAAAAATAGTAGATATTAGGGATTTTATCCAAAACCCATTGAAATCACTGAAAATTAGCCAATTGATTCCAACTGGCTAGAAATCCAGCCTTTAAAATAGTTGTTATACATAATGGAAACCTATATGCAAAAGACAACACACAACCTCTTTAATGGAGAGGGCCGTGGGTTTCTAATAAGATAGAAAACAGTGCAATGTTGATAATAAACTTACTCGTGAGCTTTCTGCTAGGATTACCATAGATACCCATTTTTGCTTGCAATTTTGTCTTGTTTTCCAAGCCCTGTTGTTCTGACCGATCAGAAAACTCTTTCCCACATCATGGACATGATCAAAGTTCTCAGTCACTGTGCACCTATGACATCCTACTTGGGATTTACATATTGTTCAGGTGCTTTGAGAAACCCTGGGACGGTGATTTATTATTACGAAAGTGAACTGTATGCCTACCCGTACATGAGGGCTTATCCTCTTAAGACAAGGAGTCTTTCTGCCTAAGATATTCCAGACAAAAATAAGGAAGCTGTTCTCTCCATTGGTCAGTGGCTAAAACTGAGACTTCGCATTCCCTCCATGTACAGAAAAAGGTCAAGGAATTACAGAGGAAATAAGGCCCACTGACTGATTCATTTTGCAGGACAAGATGCAGACAGCAGCTGCAGTAAGTCTGCATTTCAGCCACTGCAGAGATGCGCTCCAGCTAATCCTTTACGCAGTCAGAGTGCAAAGTTAGGTCATGAATTTGCAGTCTCTGTTCCATGAGATTTGTGCAGCTCACATGCTAATTTTACTACAAGTCTAAAACCAAAGCACATCTGGAACAAAGATTTGCTCCAGACTCTAAACCTGGCACTTTTGTTTCTCGTGTTGTTCTCAGGCACGGGTGTTGAGGTGCTTCATCACAGAGCACTACATCACACATCACAGAGCACTACTTCCTTTCCCACCTTATAGCAACAAGGAAGTAATTTGACAAAACCCATAGTAGCAAACTGAAAAGCCCCTTCCAACTTCTGATGACCTCAGTTACGCTGACGGCTGTATTTGGGGCAGAAGGGAGGTGTTCTCTCATTCTTCATGTATATCCAGTGCATCAGCACATGGGGGAGTCACAGGCAGCCACTGACAAAATGCACCACGTTTCCCTGGAAGGGGATGGAGCAAGTAATTCTGGAAACCCTTTTCAAACATATGGAGGACAAGAAGGTGATTGGGAAATCAGGCTGAATTTAGATGAGTTATTTAGCTTGAGGGAGAACGGACTCGGGATTTTATCAGGGTGTGTATGTACCTGGCTAGGGGGGCATGGGGGATGTAAAGAAGAGGGCTAGCTAGTGAAAGGCCAAAACACAACAGGCATAAACTGAAACATGAGAAATTTCATTTAAAACTAAGAAAAAACAACTCTGTTGTAAGGGTGATTGAAAACTGGAACACATTGTCCAGAGAGATTGTGGAGTCTCCGTCTCTGGATAAGTTCAAAAGCTGACTAGATAAGGTCTTGAGCAACCTGCTCTGGCTGACCCCGTTTTGTGCAGGGGGCTGGATTAGGCAATCTCATGAGGGCCCCTCCAACTCCAACCGCTACACGATACTATCACATCCATCAGGAGTGGTTTATTTACATCCAGTCAAGCGTGCTGTGGGCAGAAGAATGGATGAGATGACCTCCTGATGTCCTTTTCATCCCTACTGGCTACCACAGCTTCTGTATACAAAGCAGCATCCGCAATGCATACTATGATTTTTTTTTCTCGTTTTCTCTTTTTTGCCTGGACAAGAACCACCACATGTTCCAGCCATTAAACAGTTAAGGGAAGCAATTCCAGCTACTAAGGCTACTACACTGGACATACTGTTCAGATTGTACTAAAATTAATCAGTTTGTGATCCCTTCAGAGATGTCCTTCAGTGGTGTCTTTTCATTACCCTTTGTTAGCAAAGCTGATTTGTGGACCAACACGGCTAGAACATTTTCCAGGCTTATGTCAGTTGCTTTATTTCCAGGTCTGTGCAAAGTTCTCTCCAATTCTCCGAGCAGGAATTAGAGCTAGTAGCTATTATAGTGGATCATGGCCTTCGCTTAAAGACTGCTGATGTTTGTATTTTTCAAATCACTCCTGAATGGAATTTTAAGCACAACTTGCTGGCTGAGGATACTCGAAGTGAGAAATAACTTACAGTTAGATGTTTAACATTTAGAAGGTGCTAAACACTTTACAATTATGGCAATTTTTCAGTGCAGTCCATGTTGAAGAGTGAGTTGCCAAACAAAGATCCCAGCTGAGGAAATCCTTAGAATTCTTGCTACTTAGGCCAGATAGAAACAGGAGGTTCCCAAAAGCAAAGCTGTCCTCCTTCACTGGCCGGAGAGATGTCACAAGCATTTCAAGACTATTATACTTATCAAACGGTAGTAACGGAAAAATCAGAAAACAACATATTTTGAGATTATACGAAATTTAAATGAAAAAATAGATGTTTAAAAGCATTATGGCAGTAGAATTATCCCAGGCACTGAGGGAAGCCTAATGTTGGCATTTTCAAAGCCTTATACTTAAAAATCCAGAAGCCTGAAAAATAGAAAGTGCTGACTTTTGCAACACACCATGAAGGCAAGAGGTGAAGCAGAAAATATATATATATATTTAACAAGACTTTCGATATATCCTCTTGTAAGAGGAATAATCTTATTTGCAAGCTTTCTGTTTCAAGGACCTATACATTAAAACCAATTGGTCTGGTGGCATGAGAAGTTAATATGCAAAACCACAAATTGGTTAAACTGGTTTTAATTAAATTTAAATTGGTTTTTAAAGTTAAATTGGTTTTCTTTGATCTTAATACTATATGGATATATTTTACCTTTAATTTTCTCCTTTATTACTTTAAAAATAAAATATAAAAATAAGTAAAGGGGAAGGAGTAAGAGGTATCCAAAATCTCAGTTTACAACCTTCTATTCTTTTTTTTTCTGCCTGATGGGAAAACCTGGTTGGGGATTTTACCATTTATCCAGACTGTGGGAAGGAAAACTCTTCTCCTAAGGGGTGGGAGTTTAGACACACACATTAGCTAGAGAGATAGAAAGCTAGCGAATAATTGAAGCATGTTGATTTCTTAATTTTCAGATTACTTTGCCAAATAATTTAGGCCAGAAGAATAAGTTATAATTTTTGCATTAGAATTTACATACTCCAGCTGTGACTTGATCGCATTGAGCTAGGCTCTTCATAAACAAATACTTAATTCTAGATCTGAGTCATCAGGCCAGCCATCTCAATGGCTGACACACTAAGGTTCCATTAACAGGGTATAAATATGCCCTTCCACTCAAATATCTTGGCTGAAAAACATCAGGCAAGTGTTTTAACTATAGAAATACGGGGGAAAAAAGTATTAATCTAAATCACAAGAGTATTTGATAATTTTTCAGATTCTTAAAATAATGTTTGGTAATCCCTCCTGGGCTTGGAAAGCTTAGCTGTACAACCCACTGCACGGGTATGAGTTTTCTTTTTAAAGAAAGTCAGTTTACATTTCATCAGCTGAACACAAGCTTTATTCCTCTTTTTGTTTAAAAGCAGGAAAGCATAATGCTACAAAGACCAAAAGCCCTCTGTTGGTATATAAAAAACTGCTGTGCTATTGAGTAAAAGCTTGGCCTGAGTTGGAGTCCATTAATAGCTATCTGTACTAGAAAGACATTCATGTATTTTTGTTTGTTTCTGTTCTCCAGTTCCTACCCTACTAAAGAGAGCCAAGGGCTAAATAGTGCTGCTTCTAGTAAAGATTAAATAGCAAGCAATTCAACTTCTGGCACTACACTTTCAAATAAGAAAGGGGTTATGTCATACAAAAAGAAAAGGGTTTTCTTTGGAATTGCACATTATTCTTCTTTCATGACATGATGAAAGGGAAGGGTTGCATTTTATTGCTCTGCAACATTATCAAACTTCACTAGTCACACTATTTGAAAGAGGCCCACTACAGCACCAAAGCTACGCACATACTTAAAATAATAACAATAAAATAAGCATTAATTGTTCATATAATCCAGCATTATATGCATGGATGTAATAGAACGATTGCATCGATCTGCCTTGTTTTTTTCTGGTACCAGAAAAAAGTCACCTTCACTCACTGGCTGTTTACTACACAGAGCTACTCAATGAATAGTAAGAACGTGAGGCAGAGCGGCGCAGCAAGTCAGCACACAAAACACAACGGGCAGGTTTTTGATTTCAGTCAAACTGTGGAATATTCAAATGAGTCTAATGAAGTTAGCTGTGCTGCTCCAGACTGACCCTCCGTCGAGAAGGGTGGGAGAACCGGGCGGTACTAAAGCAAACTGAAAAGACACATGAAGATATTTTTGCAGATATGGAGACACACAACTTAAATACCTCGTTAATGGTTTCTAATCAAGGTATTTAATCAGCATTATGATAAAATTAAGCAAACTGTATGCAGTGCAACAAACAATCCCAATTGACTTTGCAGGCTGAACAGTGATACCTCTTTGACAGCTACGTGACCGCTTGCAACTCTGATAACTACAGTCTAGCAATTCACATTCATTAATCACTACTAATTAACTTCATTGATCCTTAACACTGGGATTTCCATATTAAAGCATCCCACAAGCATCATGGTTTTTATGATATAGTATTCAAAGGAAACAGAACAAAAGAAGCTTCATGTCAGTAGACAAAAACACCATTTAGGCCAGGATGTTAAGTGACATTAAAACAACGCATTGCTCCTAACCTTTTTTTTTTTTTAAATAAATAAGGGTACTCTTTAAAATGAAACAGCAGCTATTTGTAACATGGGCTTAAGTATGAGAAAAAAAAAAAAAAGGAACGGGCTGCAAAACTGTTTTTTCAAATACACTGCTCCTTTGTAATTTCCATCACTTTAAATAACCAGCCTGAAATCACCGCATTTCCTGCCCTTATTATTATTGCTAACTATTAATATTGCAAACCATACAGAGCAGAGCCCAGTGCATCACTGTGCGAGACACAATAGCAACAAGCAATGACAACTAAATGGTCATTGCCCTGATTGCCATAGTCCTAGCTGGACGGCAATAAAGATGAGTGTTTGAATTCTGCTCATACCAGGAATCTGCTCACTTAGGCACAGGTGGCAACCAGCCGCAGCAGTGCCCTGCCGCACTTAGCTGGAAGGGCCACGGCAAAGGTGAGTAAGGTTTTCGAGTATGGATCTAAAAACCGTTAAGGTTCTGGAGCTGTTAAATTTTCAAGGTGGTGGTGGGGAAGTGTAAAGATTTTGTGCTGTTTCTCTAACAGGTATCTGAAATTTAAATCATAAAATGCTAGTGAGAGTATAATATAAGAATTACAGTACTAATCGGGCATGAAGATTGATTTTTTGAAGACAATATAGCCTGTCAAAAAGCACAATCAAAAGGAATTAAAGTTACACTATACTGTTACACTAACTTGTGCAGTTAGATCAATATAGCACTGACAATATATTGCTACGTCAGGGATGTATGATAAAAGCTCATGCTTTCATTGCAGCCCAATGTTCTCGATAAAATATCATAGTGGGGGGGGAAAAATGAAAACAACTAAATCTAGATATATCATGCTTCCTTTTTAAAACAATTTTTGCATAAACTAATGATCTGAACTGACTCCAGGAGATCCAAGGGGTCCCACTCACCACCTGATGCTGTAGGAACTTGAGCAAATCAGATTCCCCACATAAGACTCACGTTTTCCTCCACTTATATTTTTGAAACATGCTTTTAGAGATTATTACGAAGAGATTGAGAAGGGAGCACCGTATTCCAGGGTACAAATGAGGACATTTTACAGCATAATAAATCATCAATAAACGCAAAAATAAATTAGGTGAGAAAAAAGTTCTGTATCTGGCAATCTTTTTGATCTTTCTGCACAGACTAGTTACAGATAATTTGAAGGTGACACCATAAAGCACATAAAACAAGGACATAGTTTCTCCCGAACTTCAGCTTACAACTCTAGCTGAAAAAGCAGCAAACTCGGTGCACACAGAAGTCACCGAGGCTCTTCCAAATCTTCCATGCAGGCTCTGCATAGCTTTCTACATAGGGAACATTTAAAGAGGATGTAATGCATACAGAGCAACTCAGAAATAGTGTGGCAGCCAGAAAAGTCCATCAAGAATTACATGAAAGCAAACAAATAAAGATTTTCAAGATTAAAAGTTAGTTTGGGAAATAAATGCCCAGTACTGTCTCAACTTCCTGCCTTGTGCCTTTGGATGACACAATCAACAAGGCTTCCTTTGTATTTTAAGTTCTGCTTGATCGTCCATTAATGCGCTAGATAGTACTGAATCATCTGTTCTTGTCTGCAAGTGGTGCTGAGGATTTATGGCTATACAGCAGGAAGTTAGAGCTGACGCGTATAGGCAAAGTTAAAAAGACAGACAAGGTCATCTACAAACAGCAGTCCTGAAAAAGGGAAGAAGTAGTATTTTAAAGAGAATTAATTATGGGAAAGATATTAATAAACACGTCACGGAGGTTTCCATTATATTCTGATCATTAAAACTGTTATCAGACATGGAATAGAAAGGTTTTGGTCTGTTATCACTTAGCTCTTGGACACTACAGAAATTAACACTGAAATTAACACCAAACACTGGACTCTCTCAGCCATAACCCACCTTCTTTCTCAGCTGAGGCTCCAGCACTTGCTGCTGGAGAGCTCTGGTGAGTTTATACCTTGAGGATGGGTATGTGGAGAAACAAAGTGGAGCTCTCCAGGTTCCTTTCAGTGCACAAAGCACAAAGCAAGAAACGTGTTAAAATGAGAGGAACAGAGATAGAGAGATTTTGCAGAAAGCTGTTTTTTATTCACATTGTGTTGAAGCAAACCGAGGGTAGGTCAGATCCTAAGTACCCAGTTTCTGAATATCTTGTGTGAAACAAAGGATAAGCAAGTCCTGGCTAGCAGTGTCATGATGCGGTTGCCATCAGTCAGTGAAAAAACCAGATGGTGTGGTTTTGAAGATACATCTTTTACAAATCTTTCTTCTCCGTGGCCTTGGGATTTCTATATGCATTTCAGATGGCTCAGCTTGCAGAGTTCTATCTAAAATTAGATACTGAATGTATCAGTGTTCCGTTCAGGAGTCCACTTCAATTATAACAGTCTCTTCCCATTGAAATCAACGGGACTTACTGGTCTAATCAGAAATAAACACACCTATAAGCGCTTTGCTAGAGACCCACCAATTGGAATGCATTACCAAAAATCCAGCCCAGGAGAGCCCTTGTTCAGTGTTCACACTCCTTTTTTTACTGACTCAGACTGGATCAGAACCTGTACGGACTTCTCATGAAGTGACTCGGTATCCTCCAGGTGGGAATATTACGCTCCTAAGACTGAGAACATCTGCTGAAGAACATAAAACAAAACCCACCACCTCACATTCCTCTCTTGTTCTTCTCAGTTACTCTTCTCTTCCTGAGCTGCTGTCTCTGATTTCCCCCAGTGTAAATGAGGATCCTCTAAACCCACTTCCTCTAATTCAAGACGAAAAAACATGGCATTGCACATCGCATCCAAACTCCTATCCCAATCTGAGATTCGCATCAGGAGGAAACACAGCCTGCTAAACCACATCCATATCACTTCGACTATTCTGTTATTCTTATCAAAGGCATTTCGAGGTGGCTTCCGGTGAAAAAAGAAATAGTACAGTGATATATCTTTGACAGACTGGAAACCAGCAGAGGGTAGGATGACAATGCCCGCTAGCAAGAGAGGTGGACAAAACAGGAGTTTTTGCCAGCTCTACATAATGTGGAACATTTGCCCAAGGAAAAAAAGATGCTTACAAACAGCACAGTGCAATCTTTGTTGTGCAGTGAACCGAATAAAGATCTGATATTGAATGACATTCCATCAAGAGCAGGAGAAGCGAAGGACTGACTCAACCAGGCCGTGCCTCCTTGGTCTTCTCAGTAAGTACCAGACATCTGACAGTGGCTACAGTCAGAGGAGGAAACTCTCTAATTCTGAATAATCTAAGTCCATCAACTGAATACAAGTTTTCTTCATACACCTTTACCTGGAAATGTTGGGCAGTGTTTGGGGCCCTCTCTGCAAAACCAGTTCCTGTGTGTGGTGTTCGCACAGTGACAGACACGCTGACAGAGTCTGCTGTACGTCTTAACCTAATGCAATTCCAAACTTCAAAGTAGCAGCTTTTGGTAAAAACATGGAGCAAAATCAACATTTTCAAGATCATAGCACAGCTCTGTGATAAGCACTTCAGAAATATTCTCACTTTGATCTATTTAATAAGGTCATCATGGGCAAATTTACACTTGTAACAATATTCTGGTGCATAGAAAAGCATGCGTTAAAGGTCAGTAGTCCCTAAACACAAAATGGACGCACATTAAAGATGTGTGCCAAGCCCAGCACACTCCTGCTGCACCCCAGCAGGAACCATTTCATTTAAGTTTCTGGGTTTACACCTCATTTCATAGGGTTCATAATCTAAGTCTGTATTCGAGGTATATCTTCTCTTAGTACTTTATCATGTATGTGAAACTTGAACTAAAAAAAAATATTATTTCCATATGCAAAAAAGATCAAAACAGAAGTTTAAAAAACAAACAGAAATACATAAAAAAACTAACTAGCATTAACCACAGCAAGGAGTGATGTGCTTGCACCAGAGTGAACCTGACCACAGTCAAAAATAACAGAGAAATTCCAAGACACATTAAGACTGATACCTGTTCTAGTTGCATGTCTCGTTGGTGAAAGAATGATTCGTTACAGAAGTGAGCATGCAGATTTCTGAACAAATTTTACTCCAGCAATATTGTTTATATTTCATAGCTGGCTCTTTAGCATAAACACATTGAAACATATTATTTTAACTTCCATTCATGGAATTAAAAAGAATTAAAAAAATAATACACAAATTGAAGCCTAACATGCGGATTGATACGATATGTTATGGCATCAGCTTACAAGATGTAACAGAAATCATAATGCTTGCAATCATGTGGTAATTGTAACGTTGCTACTTCTAGGTATTGTTATTCTTTGATTTTGTTACGTGTTAGAAGAAGACACGTGAATTTGTGTTAATCCTACAGTGCCCCTTCCATGTTTATAGACTGAATACTGATCCAAAGTTCTAGAAGCTACCGGCATTCCACTTGCTGTCATGTATTACCAGTGCTGTTCCTTCTGATAGACCTGTCTAAATACATACCTACTGTGAACATGTCTCTCACCTACACGGCAAAAAATACCCACTGAACAACAACAAAAATGTACTGAATCTCTTCAGATTTGTTTTATATATACATATACATAAATACACACACAAAAGCTATCTCTTAGTATTTTCTCCTAAACTCCCATGCTCACAGACCTGAGAATGGTCTTTGTAAGTGCATGAAGAACTACATAACAGTGTAATTTTCCTAAATATTTCTCTCGCATAATGGAGGATTTCAGTTCGAAGCAGTTCTTAATGATTACGACAGCAGCACTGAAAGGATTCCAAGGTTTCCAGCAATGGTTGAAGGTTTCACCCTAACTGTCCCTGCAAAGTATGCCCTTCTTTCCAAAATAAGATATAAAATTTACAAACCTCATGTGCTCATCTCGTCAGTCACAGTTCCATGTTTATTTCCAAAATAAAAACACAGTTGTTTCCTAAAATCAGGAAGGTCAATGAAGCATTCATGCACATCCATATACAGTTTGGCTAATATATGTTAAAGGACTTGAAATCATGGCTTTCCATGTTCTGACAGCAGATGCATACAGGTACACCTGTTACAAGAGTGTTTTGGTGTTTTTTTTTTTTTTGTTTTTGTTTTATATTCAAGCTTAGGTTTGAGAGCTCCAAGTGGTATATTTTCTTCTTGATGTACTGACGCATTAAAAGGAATTATGCATATAAACTTGGCCACAGCAAAAAGAGATCTTATGTCTTATACTGGCTGGATTTGATTATTCAGATAAAGTTTGTAATAAAATGAAAGCAGTGTCAGGAGAAAAAAGAAAGAAAAAAAAGAATATTTAACTCCAAAGAAGAACAAGATTTTTGGTAATGAAATGTTTCCATCTGAAATCTTACACGAAAAGCAATTTGAATGGTCAATAAACTGCAGCTCCCACTAGTTCATAAATAGAGCAGACATATTAATGCCTGCCTTTGTTTCCTCCACCCTAGTCCTGACTTACAGGCATTTCACTTATTCAAATGAAAGAACAAGGGTACTAGCATTGTGGGGACTCTATTTCATCTGATCACTTAAGCTGCTGCACAGTAAAAGGAGCCAGACGTTGGTGTGTAAGAATTAAAATACTGGTTCCACACCTCTATTGAAATGCTGCTGAGAGTGGGTTTAAACAGCAAGGAGAAATTTGGGAAGAAAGATATCCAAGTTGAGAAAGGAACAGAGAAGGAATAGCACAAAAAGACTGACAGAAGAAAAGTAAGGGAACAATTTACACACAATTACATGTACTACTACTTAGTTACAAGACCTGCTGTCAGATGTGCAGAGCAGGACTTGCTAAAGCTGGAGACATATTATTAGAAAATGACTGGGAGGTAAGCTTCTGGCTTCTCAAAATGATAAAACGCATTTATCATGTCTTAATTTCACTGAAGCCTTCCTTTTTGTCCTAACTGCTCACTTCCTGTGTGTCACTGAATAAGCCAGCGAAGCAGAAAAATCAAAGACCGGGACAATATCCCACTTGTAAAGAACTCCCTAAGGCCTGGAGGTGCACGGATGGAAGGTGTGCGGTGTGGGACACAGGTGCCATCACCCTGGAAGGAGGAATACCTGGAAATAGAAGCAGCACAGGAATACATACCTTTTTTGTATATATAAACTTACAACCATAGGCTGGGAATTCATACAAAAAGCAGACTGAAGAACAAGCTAAAAAACAGAAACACACAGAACACTTTTCAAGCTTCTGTGTGGAAGCGAACTGAGAGAGGCACTCTCTGAGGTTCAGATGGAAATTAGTGCATTTTCTGAGACAACGTCACAGCACGTTATTTTACCAGTGGCCCAAGCCACGGCCCTTGTGTGAGGCAGAAAATTTAGTCCAGGTGCAGAGCGGTAAGGGGGGGATATTTCTGGCTATTTATAAGTCAGAAGTTATTCAGCTGAACAAAGATTTTGCATTTAATTTGAAGCTGATTGGAAAACGTTATCGAGTTATCTCCTAACCAGATTGAGAAAACAGCAGCAAAATCAAATCATGGGATGAGTTTCATGCTCTCTTACTGTAGTAGTTTAAATTTACTAAAGTTAATGGTATCTCTGTTGAAAGACATCAGCTTTATAGCTCTAAAAGAACATACTAGTACGAACTAAAATGTTATCAGCTTATTATCAGTAGTCTGCTTTTCAGTGGCTGCAAGGCCAGGAAAGAAGACTATTTTTTTTGACAGTCCAGTAAACCATGCAGACAGATGTGCTCTCAAGAACTGATAGCTCAAAGAAATCGAAAGACCTAAAATCCCACGAGATTCCTTGCTGCTCCTGGATTTAGAAATAAAATAGTCACCAGAAGCAATCATCTTCATCTCCACGTGTTCTGAAATCAGCGATCATTCTTACACACTGATTACAGTAATCGAAGCCATGGACCATCCATTCTGTGGCCTGACTGTTGCTCGATCTGTGCTAGAAGACCCCTCCAAAGCTCCTTTGTCTGCCCGTTTATACGTGGAGTGGATTGAGAGCAGCAGATGTCTTGGTGGGCCACCGACTGCCAGTTGGTTTTGGATGGAGTTCCAGGTGCCAGCTTTTGCATTACAAGCCCTCAAGTGTCCAAACAGCATGCCTCCGAAACCACCGCTTCTGACTCAGTCAGTGCCATAAGCTGCAACGAATTAAGGGCTGGGAATCAGAAGATCTCTGGGAATTTTACCTTCTGGAAGTATATCCGAGTTCCAGCCAGCTATAAGGCTTATGAGCAAAGTCTTTACATCTGTGCTTTGCATTACCAGCAAGCACAAGTTCTTCCTGATATTTCATCCCGCTGCTAACTGCCTTCACACGATTCCACAAGGATGATTCCTTGTAGGCTGCTGCAGGGATTTGACACATATGGATGTATGTACCCCAGTCTTGACACAACGCTAGTCTTGCCAAAAATAGAATGCCCCCGGCAAAGCAATTCCTTGAAAAGTACATTTGGAAGGAATAACAAATGGTAATTAATTGCCTCAAATAAATAGCTTTGGCCTGAGTAACAAACCAGTTTGATTATACAAGGAAGAAAAACACCTTCCTAGCTTATGGGTAACCCAGTTCATAAAGCTGAGCAGAAAAAAAATGTAAAATTCTTTGCTGTCCTGCCCTCTTCTTCCCTGTGAATTGTATGTCATGAAGGCTTTGCCTGACTTAGGCAGGCAGAGAGACAAAAGTCAGCTGAAGAATATCCAACTTTCCCTCCCTTTGCTGCAAGTCAGAAGGGAGCAACATGGGAACCAATTGCCTTGAACCTTTCAAAGAGGAAACAGAAATGTTCTTTCCCTTTGCTTATACTTCACAGTGAGAAAGGCTGTAGGAGTGAACTGACAAAAAGGAGAAAGCCTAATTCCTACCCTCTAGGCAACTGACTATTGTTGCAGGTATTTGAAAAGCAGATGAACAAAAGAGGCAATGGGGACTGGGTTTTGTGCAAATAAGATGGAAACTGAGAAAGTTCTACTGTCTCCCACTACAGGCATGTTGTTATAAAGATTACAAAGAGTATCACATAATTCACGTACAGTTTGGCCTTCCTCGCCAGCTTCCCTGGGGCCTCACTGATCTCTAGTCTCCAAAGCGCTGTGACATTCCAGCCTGACCACCTGAATGCCACATGCCACTGAATTCGTCAAGCAGCTGCTGTACCCAACCTAATGATTCCCTGGGGTATTGCTATAGGGCTTCCCACAGGTACAGCCTCACTTTCCCATCTACCAGCTCTCTACAGACACTACATTAGTGTCACCGTGAGCATCTGATAGCCAAATGAGCGCTGCAGAACAGAACGCCTGACAGCTCCCAACCTATTTTCACCCATACGGACCCAGTAAAACCAACGAGCTTACTCACACTTACGTAGCACAGAATTTGGCTGAACCATTTTGTTTTCTACTGCATGTATTGTTGTATCTGACCATAACAAATCAACACAACGTGATTAAGAGCAGCTAGTTTATATCAGAAATGTACCAAATACCCATATGATACACATGGCACACATTGTTAGGTTCCTTCCTGCTCTGCATGCACATTTTAATTAGATGAGGAATACCTGTGTCAAATTTATCAGTGGTATAAAACCTCTGACTGCAGTGAATTTACATCCTTGATTTGTACTGTTCACAGATGGCTTTTTATGGCTAACAGTGTTTACTTATTTATCCTAAAAAAAATAATAATCTTCTTTCATTTACATTGATTTGCCCAAATTTTTCCAGGAGGGAAATACAATTAACCACAAATAAGAGGAAAAAATTGAAAGTTGACTGATGAGATGCTGCTTTAAGACACTCAGTTCAATTACACTAAAAGCATTCTCTCCTTGTTACAACAGCAATTCCAAAATAAAGCCTGAGTTGCAACAGAAGTAATGTGAAAAACTCAACCAAAGTCTGAGGAAGGATTTCCCACGTATCATGTCTTCCTCTAGTGTGCAGCCATCACTTTTAGCCACAGACAGCAGAAATTGTTCCTTAGAATGGTTTCTTTGGTACTGTAATGAAAAATATTAACAAACTCTTAATTACTAAATACATTCCCTCAAAAGTATGTTTTTAAAAAACAGAATTGAAAAACTTGGGTCTGAGATACTGAAATGATTGCTAAAGTCACGATAGTGAGTATCCTTAAAAAGGGAATTCACGATGGCGACGGCAGTTTAAGGCAGCTGGTCTGCAGGATTACGCACAACATCAAAGCTGGCTTTCTGCTCTGACTCGGCCACCAGAGCAGCCTTTCCTTCTCTGCACCAACTGTAGAAGAGCCCAGGAAAACTAAGTTAGGAGAATATCCAGGGAAGTACTGCTCTGCGCTTGCTGAAGACCAAATACAGGACTAGGAAAAAAAACATATGGTCCTACCCAACACAGCCACTGTTGTGTTACTTGTTGTAAGATGTTCCTCAGTGGGAGACAGTCTCTGCGAATTACTTCTTCCCTGTCTCCCCAGGTGTCAAGGTATGCTCCTATGTTTGAAAACCCGTGCTTAGGTCCTAAACATTAATCCGAAATGCACTAACTGAACAATTCCTCTGAACTGAACTGGTTTGGAATTAGGCCCAATAAACTGCTCTACTTTCAAAATCATAATAGAGGACAGAATTGACTAGTACCAAAGTTTATTACACAGCCACTGGACACAAATGCATTCGATATAATCAAGTTGCTACTTCTCATATTTTAATTATAGGAGAAGCATTGTAAAAGTCAGAATTCCATTAAAAACAGGCAGTTTAAGAAGACCTAATAATAAAATTTTTATCAATAGGAATATTCAGAATTAACTTTCTGTGTACAAATTAGATTTTAAATAGCAGGTTCATTCCTCTGGTGATCTAATTTAGGTTTTGGTATAAAACAAATGCTTCAAGCTCATAAAAAACCTCCTATGGTAAATTTTTATCCCTAACGTTTTCCAGCTGGTCTCTAATAACTATTCCTAATTGTACTTGTTAAAAAGTGGATTTATGAATCTCAATTAGACTGGTTTTACTTATCCTACAGCAATTTTCAGTACCAACCAAGCCCATTTCAAGATAGAAAAAAAGTTTTATGTGGATGGCAGAATAATTATGAAAATAAAGAAGAAAATGCCTTTTATACAACTTAATTCTTAGTAATTCTATTTCAATAATCCAAACTAGAAAATACAGCACCTAATAACCATTTGGGGAACTTTGTTCATTCCACGAGTTACAAGGTACTTTTATTACTAGGATATTCAGCTTTGCTTGCATGCCCTACTGTGAACATAAAGATTTACATCATTCTCAGTGAATCTATTTTAATTTTCTTTGCAAACTTAATATCCTGATTCAGCAAACTATTGAGATACAAGCTTAATTCTAAGCACACACTGAAGACCTCAGTCAATGTAAATTTTCCTGAATTCATGCAGGGCAGCCTCTGCTAAGTTGTTAAGTGCACGCTTATCTTTATGGTTTAATGTCGCTAAACCTTCAGTGGGCACTGAGTTAGCAATTTACCCAAATATTTTGCTGAACCACGTTCTGTGTTGTGAAGGATGTGCTACAATACACCCTTCCAAAACAACGGGTTCCCTCTCATGACTAATATACACCCTAAGACCAGTTCTCACTTGACCTCAGCATAAACACAGGCCATACAAAAGTTTCTGTCACCATACTTAGAAATGTATTTTTAAGTAGAGCCTTCACATCCCACCGTTTGCAGGACCTAGAATAGGGCTTTGCAGTTAGGGTAAAGATATTAAACAACATCAGCCATACCTTTGTACGAGTCTTAGCCATCACCCACTGAAACTTTTTGAAGAACTAGTAAACGTGACCATGGATCTCCTGTGCCAGATTTATGAAAAAAATGTGACAAACTATTATAGACTGGAATATATCCCATTACATGAGAAGAAACTTCTGCTACAAACACATTTTTTTCATTATCGAGTCTCCTACAACTTTCCCAGATGGCCAGGTAGTGGCTGTTCCTTGGAGGTCACCATATGCGCTACAATTAGTGAGTCATGTCTCTGATTAACATTCAAATCTCTGACAAATGTCCATGAAACCAGGAGACCAAAACCCCTATGCATCAAGCAGTAAAAAGAGGCTCTTCTCTGGCAAATTCTGACCCCTAATTACACCTAATGCCGTCACTGTGACCGTTCTCCTTGTACACCACTTCTAGCCAAAACAACGAACCAGGCTGACCTATTCCTGCAAGTTTCTATTCATTGCTAGGCTGAACATAGACCCCAAAATGCTATTTTTACAACATTACATCACAACATTGTCTTGTTGTTGCAGCCAAACATTTTGGCTTGAAAAACTGACTTCAGATATGTGTTAAGTAATGTACAATAAATTCTCATCCAAAAGAAAAAAAAAGAGAAAGAAACGCTAAATTGCATGCAAACCTCTGCTCCCTGCACAAAACAGTTAAGATACGCCTGCTGTCCACTCGACATTTTCCTTAAAAGCTGCTGTGAAAAAAATCAAACTTCTCCCCAGAAGTATGATGATTGAAAGTAGCAACTTGAAAACAGCGATGTTTTTATGGGCTCCTGTGAAGAGGATTCTCCACTGCTCAGTAGGGTGAATCCAACCTTCTCAAAAAATACTGATCCCATTATTCAGTTTTGGTAATTAAAATGTTTTCTAAATGATTGTTCCCCAGCAGGAGGAAATTGATTAATTTTAATGCATTATTGTATTTTAGCATGGAACAACTTTCCCCCGCCCTTGTTCCCACCATTCCCACCATTTGCAGATGAATTATTTAGACCTGAAGATTTGTCTCCTCTATTTGACATGAAGCTTTAGGGAGTGAGTAGAGAAGCCCAAAGAGTGCCTCTTCATTCGCAAGTTCAATTTCTTTCCATTTGAATATTGATTAGCAGGGCATATATCTTGAGGAAGTGGTTTGGCTAAGGGATCATAGATCTAAAAAATATGACTAACAGAATCCACATATTTAGAAATGCATTCAGGATTTTCAGTATATGCTTCCTCTTAAGTGCTTTTTTTCCCCACTTCTTAAATTAAACCACAAAATCTTACTTAATTTAAATGTCTTTGAATAACACTATAGGTAGTGTTTACAACTGTAGTGCCTCTTCAGAAACACAGACTGCGATTTAGACCCATTGACTTCAGTCGACTTTGGGTTATTTGGCTATTAGTTGCTCACATGAGTACAAAAAAATTGAGGCAGCAGACATCTGGATAGTTAACGTCCAACATTGATTCTCAAAACTAGATCCTGTCCCACCTCTTTGCAGGTGCACAGTTTACAAGTCTATCACAGCAAGCAATATTTTAAATAACTAAAACTATTTTGTGTTTGTGGTCATCTTTTACAGTGCTTTCAAATTATGCAGAATCAATGCTGATAGAGATGACCTAACGCTAAATATTTTTGAAATGGTGTTTCTGCTCTTCCCCCAGACTTTTTGTCCTTTCTACAAAGACTTCTGCTTGATCACAAATTAGAAGGAAAATCCAAAATGATTTTATCAAACAATAGAAAATTTGCTTACATATCCAGTTCTATTTGCAAGCAGGCTTCAGGTGGATGAGAAAACTGATACATAACCAGATCTTCTTGCAGAAAACTATCATCATCCAATTGCACAAAATATAGTAATAAAGGGGAACAGAACTAATTGGCCTTGGACTTGCTAGCAATTGACAGCAGTAACTTCCACAAAATTAAAAGGGAAATGAGCAGGGTAGACTGGTCCATAGCCAATATGAGACTAAATTCGCCGAGGGATGTGTAGAGTATTAACAAGGACTTTGCACAGGATCTTGGAGCACTCTACAAATATGCTAAGATTAAAAAAAATATCAGGAGCATTAGTATTCCCAGGAAATATAATGCATTGATATTAGAGTGAATCTTTGACAAAGCCAAGAACAGGCTTCATCTTTCACGATTCTGTAACACATTTCTTTTTCTGGCACTAGACTTATCCAATAAACAACAGTAAGCAGTACATTTATTACTTAATATCAAATTCACAAAAGTGCTCAAAGGTCCCAAGCAGAATGAAGGCCTATATATTATGTAAAGACATCCAAGGAAACTGTTTGTCCTAAAAAACTTACTGTCCTACATATATCTGATGAAAGTCTCATCTTCAAAAGAACAGCAAGACTTCAGTGCAGCTGAATATCCCAACTGCTAGCACTTTCCATCATTGTGGACCTAGCTTGAGTTCAGATTTGAAACTCAATTCTGACAGAGGTAGGAAACAATGAAAGGTGATGTCCTTCATGCAGCAAAGCTTTGGATTTTGTTATGCTTGTTAGCAACGCAGAGGCTGTATTATATTTTTGGCATACACTGTGCCGATTTAAGTCTTGTGCACAATTAAAAAATAATAATAATATTACAGTATAAAGGAGACTGGTACCAAGATCACCTTACTCTGTTTCCAAACAGCCTAATATCTGATGCTGTTGAACAGTTACTTTTAGCTATATGAATTCTTTGTCCATAAACTCCTTCATAATAAATAATAATCTGTTTTTCTAATATAAGAACATACTTGTGTTAAAAGTGTGTGTGTGTATATATATATACATGACAGGCAACATGCAACAGAAATCTCTTTTAATTCATACAGATGTCTAAGAAGTTAGCTGGAAAGAAGGTGTCTGACTAGCAGCTGGGGTTAGTTGGTAGGAAATGCATACATGCTAGCACTCCTTGCTCTGTGAGTTGATCAGATGGCCTGATCTGATCATAGGATCTTTCTCACTGTGACTTCAGGATTTACCTGAAGGGACATACCTTTTTAAGACTGCGTTCTTCACACTGGTAACCAGAACAAGGCATGAAAGCAGATGCACTAACCCTCACAAAAAGTCAGTTCACAATGTACAATGTAACCTCTTAACTGTTGTTTTTTGGCATACTAACTTACACAGTTTCTTCTACAGAACATGCAAGAAATAAGAAGTTAATATTACTTGTTATTTTTCCCACACAATGTAATAAGCAAGTGGTGTTCAAGTAACCCAAAATATGCAAAGGAGACCTTTTTAAATGTAAAAAGTAACCTTTTGGTAGAAAGAGTCAATGTTCCTAAATGGGTTCACTGAAGTAAATCCAGTGCTAACAAATCTATAATGCTGTCTCTCAGCTATGGCAAAAACAAAATAAAACAGAAGCAATAACAAGGACTTTAGTCGTGTCTTCTAGTGAATTCAGTGTCCGTGAATGAACATTGGGTAAGTTTGTTCATTCTTTAGTTACAACTGCTAAGTATCTAACTCACTGTAGTTTATTTTGCAAGATTACAGCCCTAACTTTTTGAAATGAGTGTCTAAAGATAGATCTACATACCCAAATACTGTCCTTTCAGAAGACTGATGTCCTCCTTTTGTACTACTTCCTTTTCAGGATTAAGTTGATTTCCTTTCACTGTCTTCCTAACTCTCTCTAGCTTTTCTCTTCGCGGCTGTCACCAGTCCACTCCCAAACACCCCTTATTCCAGAGACCACCAAAGTGCCTGTTGACTACCAGATACTGAAGAAAAACACCTGGAAAGCTGCCACTGAAAGGCACTGCTGAAGCCAGGCACAGTGAATTTGGAGAGTACCGGGCTGGTGGTGACCATTCAGAACAGAGTGGGAGCACACAGGTAGCAGGGTTTGTTAAGCCTGTAACAACGGTCACACTGAGGCCATGTTCCTTGATGAAGCTGGGATGTAGCACTGAGACACCAGTCCTTCTGCCTTTCTGGGTGCTGCTTCAAGCACACCTCAGCAGGACAGAACAATTGGGTCCTAACAACATCTACCTATCCCTTCAAGTAAATACAGGGTGCTAGATTACTGCGATTTTCACCACAACAGCGCTTTTTCAAGCTCAAAATGCGTATTTGCCTTCCCCTTCAGCATATTCTGCACATCCGTAGGCTGTGTATGAAAATCAGAGCCTATTTCATTCTAGAGTACCTGTGCAAACACATCTTTTGCAACAGAACTTTAAGTCTATATTCTGCTTCTGCATTATTTTAACTAGAGCAAAGAAGGAACCAAACAAGATGCAGAATATGTTCAGAAAGCAACAGCCTAGGGAAAAAAAGGCTGACTTCCTTTCCTTCCTTCTTTCCTTGCTATATCTCATAGCCTGCAGAGTTCTAGCTGCAGAAGCCCTGCAGCATCAGTTTTCTGGACTTCTGGGAGCTTAGAATGGAGCAAAAGGATTGGATTGTAGGTGTTCTGTTTTTCGAATGCCTGCATACAGAACAACTTAAATTTAGTTCTCTACTACACAGAGAATACATACTGTAAAATTGTCCTCTGCCAAATATTCTGGCAAGCTCCCTTCAAGTGGAGAACTTTATCCGTAAACAAAGCCTAAGAGAACACTAGGGATAAGACAAAAGAGGACCTGCAGGAAAATAAAAGAGCACAAAAAAAGAAAAAAAATCAGCTGCAAAATAATAATAATAATAAAATAAAATAAAGGAGCATGTCTGAATTATCTAGAAGCCATCAACTTTAAACACTTTAAATGAGTGCAACAGCATCCTGCTAACCGCTTCTCCTTTCCCCTCTTTCTCCTTCTGCCAGGCAAAGCGATTTTGAACCATGCACAGAGCCGATTCTTCACTTTCCCATTCCCACTTAACTCTTGTATTTCTGAGGTGAGCCTTTTATCGGTTGTTGAATTTTATTTAGTTGTCTTGTTCTCCCCTCTTGTTTATCTAGTTGTGGTTCTTTTTCTTACTCTCTTCTATATATAAAAGTGACTTTCTGTATTATTTCTACCCACACACCTCTGCTTGCCAAGCTATTTTCCATTGCCTTTCTTGTTTAACATTGTTTGCCCCCTATTCAGAGTTCCCACATATTTTTCATTTTACAGATCAGAGCAAAAGGAACAGCTCTGTTTTCAGACTACGCTCTGTTCATCCACAAACAATCACATGGACCATATTTGAGAAACAAATTTCACTTCCATTTTTATCCTCCAAGGTGATAAGATCTAAGTGGGAAAGAAAGATGAAGAAAAATAAAACTGTTCAAAATGCCTATGGATTGGAATGGACATACCACGTGCCTCAACTCTTAAAAGCACCCACTGCATTCATTCGGTTTATTAACAGATACTTCACTATCTTCTGGCCACAAACAGAAGATGGTATTTTGTCATTTGACAGACCTCCGTTTGCATCAGTCACAATGCCTGCCCTAGAGTTTGTAACCCAGTGCTAGGTAACAAGTGGCTGGATCCCCTCCTGCAACAGACAGTACTGTGAAAATGAGTCTCCTTCCATCTGCAGTTTACAAATCTTTCTGTATATTTGACTACCATTATTACAAACGAATGTTTGGTAAATATAATTTACTACTGTTTTAATTTCTGCGACTTATTCCCAGTAGCCCTCACTGCGGAGACTGTATCTAATCAATCCTCAATTACTATGCAAATATATCCTATAGGCTACTGATGTCTTTCCTTTCAAACACTTAATACATAATTAATGACAGCTATAACGGCACCAAAGACTCTAAACGAAAAGAACTTCTCTCTGTAATTTATAGTTACCAACACTAAAGAAGACTGATTTGTTGGAGTACTTACTCAAGATTTTTGCAGTCTTCTGGAAAAGTGATTCTTATTAATTCTAGTCAGTGACTGCAGTTACTGGACTTTGCTCCTCAAAACAGAGCTCTACATAACTAAGCGTAACAATCTTTCCTGTCCTAAGATTACCTGGAAGTACTTAGGGTTTCAGCCAAAAATCCTCAATTTCAGAAAGCTTACAGAAACCTTAAGCCATTAACAAAAACATCAATCAGTCCTTCACACAAGATACATACGTACATGCAGAACTGTCTAGCTTTAACACTGTGACTTTGTCAAAACCCGTGATACCTAGATTAAAGCTCAGAGCTACAAATGATAATCTTCAAAATGGTTCATTCATTCACATCAAACTTTTTAAATACAAAAAAGCTGAAAACAGGGCATTGTTACGAAAGAATGAGATTAATCTCACTTGATTTGACTAATCCGAATGTTAGGTATCTGCTCTGGTCTGCCAGATACCCCTTGGAGGAGGAAGGGGCACAGACATCCTATCCAGAAGGCAATTCATCCGAAAGATGATACCTGCCATCTGCAAAAACAAGCCTCCAAATGTCTACTAAGCGGCGTTTCTTTGCAAAGAGTTATAAAACTCACCTTTCTCTAGAGTTATAGTACGTGACTAGTCACATGGCCTTCTGTAGAAGGCAATGCGTAATAACAGGAGAAGTAAATTCTCTGATACTTGAATTGTATCTATAAAATAACTGATTGGCCCTGTTTGGGTGATAAAATGCCTCCCTGAAATATGCAGAAAAAAAGAAAATTAGAAGAGGAAAAGGGATGAAGAACATTGTTACACTGGACATTTTTACTAAGTTTGAGAAATGGTAGGTGTTGTAACTTTAATGGTTTTGATTTGCCTTATCCATTTCAACACACACAAGTTAATACAATTTCAAATTAATCAGGCAGCACTCCTTTAAAGTGATATTTACAGCTTTTACATTTAAATGAAGGAAAAAAAGTATAATTTATGCTATAATAATGCCATATACAGTGTCATTGTTTTAATTCTTTAATAGAATTAAGCTCGCTGTGGCAAGTAGATAAAAACCCTTTGAATAGTGAAACATTGCCATAGTTTGTCTTGTCAAGGCTTCTGCTTCTAAGAATATTTATGATTTTACTGTTCTTTGAGAACCATAAATGACATAGCATGTCAATGAGAGAGTTTCAATCTCAGTCTGGATAATTCCATCCAGAACTAGAGCATAATTCAGTCTCCAGATAACGCCAGCCTTTCTCCCCACGCTGCTAACAAAGGGTGTAATACTGGACTTTCTCCGGAGAAACATATTCTTTACCTTGTGCTAACCCCCATGACTTCTCCAAGACTGCATGGAATGAAAATGAATGCAGCATTTCATTGTGAATTAAGAAAGCACGAATCAGACTCCAGTGTACAAAGTGCAATGGCAGTTTTCTGGAGTGGCTGCCTGTCAAGTAGGGAGTAGACCATGATGCACGACTCATTTGACAAACTGAGTGTCAGTGAAGTCACCTACCAGTGTCCTATGCTGCTACCAAAAGCATGTTGGCTGCTAAATGACTTTACATTCTTTCTTCTTTTTCTACCAAGCTTATTTTAGAAAGGTTGTATATCAATCTGGAAAGTGCTGTGAACATGATGTTATCATAATGGTACCATATGCCAGTCGACTACTTACAAATCATCCATGCTTCCCTCACTTGGTAGATTTTAAAAGTGTGATAAAGAACTTGATTCTCCTCATGCTTACACTGACTTTCTATCAGTACACTTCGACATTTTACACTAGTTATAAAAAAAAAGAGAAAAAAGCGTACCAAAGCCTCTGCTTTATAAAGACTCTTAATATGTCTCTGTCAAATGACTGCCTTTGTCAAAACCAGACCTTAGTATTAAAGATTCAAACCTATGGAAAAGCAGAATGTGCTCCACGATCATCTTAACCTAGTACAGAACCTACAGAAGCAGGTTGCATCTGTTAAGCTTTGGAGCTTTCAGTTTGTTTTCTTGTTCTGGTACCTTAACAAGGCAACTGAGAATTCCATCTTAAAGTTTCTCCGTAGCTTTTTTCTTACTTTGTTCCAGAGAAAGCAGATTTTCATGTGTTCACAACACTTCATAAACCTTGCAAAAAAATCATGTACCAACAGACTTTTGATAACAACAGGTAATTAGTGAGAGTCTAAATCTTAACAGGGAATCCAAGGAAAGTGTTTAAGGAAAAGTTTAGCTCCATACTTGAACTTAAGAGAACCTGCATCCATTTCTACTCATATCTACCAGTTAAAGTTAAAAAGAAAAAAATAAAAAAGAAAAAGGTTGTTCACAAATTTCACACTTCATTAACCTTTAGGCTATCATATTCTGGCAGTTCTCAAGTACCTTTTTAACTCCTCAAAATATTTCTCAGTGACTATTAGCGCTCATAGAACGTGTTGGGTTGAAAACCCTAGAAAATGAAGTACACGAAGTCACAGCACAGAACTATTTTCACTCAGCTACTGTGTCTTCCTCCTCTTCCAGACAAAGCAGCTCTCTAGCAGTGATCATGATTTCAGCCTCATGCCCATTCATTCATCAGCCTCTCTAGTCAGGCTGTTACTAAGGGAAATTCTCCGTGCCAGTTCTTACTGCAAAGGAAAAAGTTAGACCTACCAGTTCTGGTCTTGTTTGCAACTGGGTTCAGGCTGGATGTGCTCTTCTTTCCTGCTGCATTTCTGCAAGCAGGCTAAGTGGTGACCTTCATCTTGTACCTCTCCTCCTCTCTTAGAAAGAAGCTTTCATACAAATTTCAGTGCTTTCCCTTTAGAGCAGCAACAGTCAGGAGAAACTGCCTGGAGGGCTTAGAACTACTGCGCATACACAAGTGTTTGTAAACACACGTATCTTAGAGAATTCTGGATTAGTCTTTGGATATCCTGACTGAACACCTTAGACTCTCTGGGCTGTAGCCCACTGTTTTGCAGCTACCCGTTCTGATCTTCACAAGGGCATGGAACATTGGTTCTTCACGAATCTGGTATATAATCATTAATTCCTAAAATACAGATCCCATTTTGTAAACTCAAACAAAATTCCTTCCCTCTATACACACACACCAATTGTACATCACTGACAGGAATCACATAGAAGTATCATATGGCAGGATTCATCTGGCAGTCTTTAAAACTGATTCTGTTTGGGATTTGTCCCCCTTTAAGAGTAGCTCTTAATTTTCTTCAAGCTTTTTCATATATCTCAGCTTAACACACAGGACTTCCTCACTGAGGTTCCAATCAGTTTTGTGCAAAGAAAAGTACCAATTGCTACTATGGTACAGTCAGCCTGCACAGTCCAGAACAATGAGGGTGAACGTTTTTTCATCTTTCCCATTAACAACCTTTTCTTAGCGGTAACCCATTTATTCACAACGGTAATGGTAACTATTTCCTTAGTCCCAGGTTTTACATATGAGTCATTTTTAGTAGCATGTGAGATAGCCAGGGAAGGATTTAGATGCCTGAACATGGATACCAAGTGGTACCTGAACACGGATACCAGGGCATCAGGTATGACAAAAGACTCACGGGACAACTGAATGCTGATGAAGCAACAACTAGAGACCAGACAGGTAACCGCAGAGAACCAAAGATGACCGAGACCTGAATCCTACCTGGAACTACAATGAGGTCCAAAGTCCATCACCATCAATGGAGAAATTCCCGGTGACTTTGGCTTTGAACTACAGCCAGACTCTGATTCTTGCAGTGTTACGGCTTCCTTTGCAAGCATATGCAAGGGAGAAAGGGGCTGTGTAAGTAAAGCCCCTCAGTGTCTCTCAGCACTCCTCTGCAAGATGCAACCAGAGCTGACATATTTGCATGGAACGACAATTATAAAGAGGTGTGTAAATAGGTAATTCAAACCCACAGTGGTCCAGATGGATGGTTTGTGGGAATCCACCACACACTATGCACCTGAAAGTACCTGAAAGCCAACAGCAAGCATACAGGTCGGAACTCTTAAAGCATAAAAACTGTGAAGGCACCACAATTCCCCATTCCCCCATGCCTCCAGCCCCCATGTTTCAATAAATAAATAAATAAATAAATAAATAAAAGAGCTTATAGCTTTTATATAAAGTACCTGTGAACTGTATAAAGTCTCCATTTAAATTCCTGCCCCAGAGATTTGCACAGCAGTGCCACCAGAAGTAGTAATTACATCGAAGCTTTTTAGTATGCAGCAGTATGCAGCACTTCTCTTTTTAAGCTGAACAGCCATGGTAGTATCATAAATATTATATTTAAATAGTAGCCCAAACCACATGGTTTTGAAAACAATAACGAACCGCATGCTTTGTAGGAACACGGAATTGGAAATGATTTCACAGACAAGGATAAAAGGTTTGCAAGAATTGTGACCACACTATGGAGAAACGGTTGTACTTGAAGGTACATTCCCAGTTCCAAGACAATTAACTGTATTCAGAGATTTATAGTATTTAAGCAAATGCATATAGCAAAACTAAGTCTGTCTAACATTTAAAGCATGATGAAGTATTCCAAGTAAAAATGGCTGAATGCTCCATTCATAGGAAATAAACTCGACTTAGAGGAAGACAGCACTGACTTCTATTTGATATTTTGACTATTAATGTATATTTAATTGAAAAAGCAAGATAGCAAGTTAGTCCTTTTTCAATTGCTAAAGTATAGGGACAACATAATTCACCACAATATTTTACCTCAGACATCCTTTCTGATAGTTTGACTAAAATTATGTAATTTTATTAAGTAGATGACTGGCTGATTAGAAGGACAACACTGAAATCCCCCCATGACTACTTTCACTGCTTCATATGTCAAAACGCTTTCACCATACAACTTTTACAATTCCACATTAGACTGACTTGGCTATTAAGAAGAAGCAGAAAAAAACAATAATAATAATAATAAAAATTCAACAGTTTGAACATCGAAGAAGTCTCCAGAGGTTGGTACTAATAAATAAGAACTCGTGCACTCGCACTGAAACTGATTTTGCTAACATACATCACTACCCTTAGACACATGTGCTTATTAGTATTTCCTATCCTAATGCAAATCCAGTTCAGGTGCCTCATGCTAACTTTAACAGACTTCTCACCAGGTCCGATGAACATAAACTTACTCTTAAGCTTTTTCAAGACCAGATGCTCAGTCTCTAAATGATCACATCAAATCAAATCCTATCATGAAACTGATCAGCTGATTTATTCGCCTTTATTTAGCGCTACTATCAGCATGGCAAGAACCCATCCACCAGACTTCACTCCGAGAAGGAAAACTTGTGAAATTTAGTAACAAAGTGGACATGTAAGGAAGTCCAAACAGAGAGGGACAGGCAAGTCTAGGATGCACTCTAAGGGAACTCTGACAGTATAGGAAGGATTTGGTCTTAGACTTGGGTATCCCAGAAGAAACCTCTCCAGAGCCAATTAGCCCCATAACGTGGAATCTTCTATTCACGTTAACTGAGATCTCCGTTACTGAAATACAGGACTAGGCATTACAGGGGCTTCTCTCCTGCTTGCCTGGATGTGGAAGGCAGACAGGCTGCTACATTCCAGGTAAATCATAATTCATGCATTACATATTTATGTTCCAAACCAGGTGGTCATAAAGATATGAACTGGAGGCTTCCTTATAGTTAACTCCAGACTTCTTCCTGCTGGGGGTTAGCCCGAGCCTTTGCAGTATTTAGCGGTCACAAGGTTTATTTAAATCTCCAGCCCCTGTGATACTTCAAGAGATTGGCTGCCCTGCTTTCACGAAACATCGATCCTCTGCCCACCTCGCAGGGCCACGCAGATGCCCAGTGCTCGCAGACTGGTTAATAACTGCGAGCATCAGAACTCGGGGCTGTCACCTGAGAATCTCAGCAGAGCACTGAAGGATGCTGGAGCCCCGACATTCCCAAACTTCTCCCTCCTTGTTAGCAACCATCTGGCAGAGTGGCCAGAGCCCTTCCTAGGCAAACGAAGGGAATGTTTGGCAGCAGTGAGCAGCACCAGCTAGAGCATGGTTACACCAGCTCCCAGCCTCAGGAACGAAGGTGTCACTCACATGCAGCATCCTACAACTTCTCCCTTGTGCCTCTCCCTACTCCCAAGACTCTCTCCATCGCAAGCCCTGTCAAGTACACGCAAGGGAAGCAAGGCGACCCCAAGCAGCGAGGCAGCAGCCCGAGTCCTTTCACCCGCGCAGAGCAGCAGTCCGAGGGCAGGGACAAACGGGGACAAACGTGTCTCCCGCAACCAGAAGAAAGTTCGTGCCGACACAACACCCCAGTAAACCATGCGATGTGTGTGTGTGTGTGTGAGGGGGAGCTTCTGAGAGAAGCGCTGATAGGGGAGAGTCCTAATACAGCCGTAAGGTTTCCCCTGCGCGCATCTCTCGTAGATCATCACTTCCAAAATCATCAAGGAGAACCCAGCGAAGGCTCGGGGAAAGGGACAGAAACAGGGGCGGCTGGCGAGAGGTCGCTCCCCCGGCCCCAACTCGTGCCGGGTGCCCGAGCAGCAGCAGGAGGAGCCGGGGAGGGGGCTCCAACCGCGCGGCCAGAGGGTTCCGAGCAAGCTCCTTGCCCCGCGGCGGCTACGCCGGGAACGAGCGGGGCTCGGGGGCCGCAGGCAGCGGGGCTCCGGGCCGGCTTTCCCCGCAGCGCCCGTCCCGACTCGCACCTACCTCGGCACCTCGGCGGGACCGGGGCCGGCTCCCGGGGCTGCGGCGGCGGCTGCGCGGCGCTGGGGAGGCGGCGAACGGCGGCGGGGCCGAGCTGGGGCTGCCGGCACGGGGAGCGCGGCGCTGCTGCGGGGGGCTCCGGGCGCCTCTTTGGCTCTGTTCGGAAAGTTACCGCGGCCGCACGACCCACCTTAAACCCGCCTCCCCGCAGGACCCGGGGGAGGGAAGGAGGAGCGGGGAGGAGACGGGGGTGGGGGCTCGGAGCCGGTCCGGCCCCGGCGCAGCACCGAGGCGCGGCGGCAGCTCCGGGATGCTGGGGCCGGCTCCGAGCGCCGAAACTTTCCCGTTTCCCGTGGCGCTGCCGCTGGTTTGGGGCTTTTTCGCTCGGTCGTGGTTGGGTCGGCAGCTGGTTGTTTATTTAACCATTTATTGTGTGTGTGTTGGGGGGGGGGGTGGGAAAGGCAGTGTGATCTAGTGCCGGAGCCTTCTGTTCTATGATTTATTTTTTTTCCCTTGTCCTATTCAATGAAAACACTGTAAATAGACTCAAAGGACAAAGAATCAGACAGACGCTCTGTGCATCCCAAGGTTGCACCCGAGCCGTGCATGTGGAAACGAGGAAGCAAACTCTCTAGCTGAGGCTGGAACACTTGGCGGCTCAGCAGAGGGTAGGTGAGAAAAAACCAAGGGTCCCTGCCTCCTGCAGCTGAAAGGACGGGATGTCCAGAGCAGAAACCTATCGGACTCCTTGGATATGCTCAGATCATGCAAACTTCTGGACCCGTTTCAAGGTGCCTCGGTTTGCAACTCCACGCATGCATCCATTTGCAGGGGCATGCAGCTGTAAGCAAACGCAGAGACGCTGGCTAGCGCTGATGCCAGCCAAGACCGAGCGGATGCTAACAGAGAAAAGCACGATGGAAAATCTACCTCTTCTCTAGCATCCTCTACCGTCCAGAGGATCTGCCCTTGTATTGTCAGATCGACTGCACCACTGATGCTTTTTAGGGTTGCTCAGTGACACTGGATGCCCGAAGAGCTATCAGGCAGGGAACAAATCGCATCCTATGGCTGCAATTTCCTTCCTGAAAGATGCATCAGAAGTTATAAACGTACACTAAAAATCTTTAGATCAAAATACTTGTGACAGGTGATTTTAACAGCTGCATTAACTTAGCTCCTAGCCAGCAATCTTATGCTAATCTTGTACAGTCTCTTCAAGATGAAATGCTCTATTGGTGTTATGTACTATTTCTGATCATTTTCTAATTAGAACAATAACATTGGCCATGATCAGGCTTTTTAAAATCATTTCAGCATGTAAGAAACGTAAGACCAAGACCAATTTGATAATACAGCAAAATGGCTAATGGAACATTATGTCATTGTAGCCACACGATGGATCTCCACATCATACTGTATTTTATGTACATGTGAGGCTGCCAAAACCCTTTGTCCTGCGCTGTGCATTTCTTGCTAACACGCCAGTACATGACTGCAGGTGATGGCAGAGTTTCAAATGGGATAGTTTGGGCCAGAAACGATGCACTGCTTCCACAAGGGACTCACTGCAGCCTCCCAGCCTCCTGAAAAATTTCTCCACTCCTCCCACTGCTTCTGTGCTTCCAGGTCCCTAACCTTCCCCTTGCTGCTCTGTCCTGGTTTGCAGCGCTCCTAAATCTTGCACCAGCCACCTAAACTGGGAGAAAAGGACAGCGAAGTACACGTGTGCTGGAAGTGACTGCTGGCTTACCCACTTCTTTTCTGCAAACCCAGCTCCCTGCTTTTTCACTAGCTCCACAGGGCTATTTTTCTTCATTAGCTATGGTTAAGGCAACCTGACCAGGAGCTGCAGCACTGCTGGTGCCTGAGGTCAATTCATCCCCATCTTTCCCTACCTGTTCTTAATTATTATTATTTTTAGAAACATCCTAATAATGAATTTCAATAATGAATTAGCAATTGTGTTTATGATATTATTTTCAAAAAAATTATAAATTAAATAGATCAAATTTGAACTAGATTTATTGAGTAAAGGTAATTAGTTTTGTTGTTTGTATAAGAATATTAAAAGCACTGCTTGCTCCATACTGATGGCATTGTTTGTGACTCAGCACTGTCACCAGTTTCCAGTTGGGGAAACTATTTAGCTTCCCTGATCTTTTCAAAATGTAAGATGCCGTCTGAAGTGGATGGAGACAGAACCAGTCTATATAGAATAATTCATGCCAGCTTGTTGCTATCATTTTGTTTCTAAATTGTTTTTTGTCTTTCAGAGTTCTCTTTAAAACTTCCAAGAGAAGTGTCCTGTCAAACTACAACTGCCCTGAATGTCAAAAAAAAAAGATATTACACCGTTGCATGAATGTTTAGATGTTTGAGACAAAGCACTCATTCCTGCTCTTCCTTCTCATGTAAAATCCCATACAGTTTAGCAGTGGAAACAAAAGTATAGTCCTTGTAGTCTCTGAAATAGTGTTGTCTATTTGAAGGGTAGTAGATTGCATTATATCAATTCTAACTCAGTCTATTTTAAAAATGCACCGTTTACAAATAAGAAGGTATTTTGGCCTTTTTCTTCTTTTTGACAACTCAGTGAGTCTAGCTCAGAGTTATAACATCAAGCTGAATCTTCAAGCTTAGCAATATTCTTCCACAATTTAGAATGAGGTTTGAAATTCTGAAGGACAAAATAACCCTCAGTTATTGGTACACAACCTCAGTTTGGTGAAATCGTATCTTTGGTTATTCCCACGCAACTCGAGCAGCAACATGAAACTGAGAAAAGAATTTGGAGGGGAAAAAAGAAAAAGCAGGAGTGCATTACAGGAGTGACTCTGCAACAGAAAACTGCTTAATAATTCTGCTGATAAAGTGTGAGCCAGAAAAGAATTCATTTTTCTCTCCCAGAGCACAGCTGGGGTGACAGGACTTTAAAGAAGTGCAGCACTTTCACAAAGGTAAGCAGGTATGTCCTTCAGTACAGACAGACAATGGGAGTTTGAAAACAATGAAGTCACTGGGAGCTTTGCCATTGACTTTTGGGGGAAGCAGAAGTTTACCCTGGGAGATGTGCTGAGTAAGAAATTGCCACTTGTACACGCTTTCTCTTCAAAGCCAAATCACCTTCAAGAGCACTTTTTACTGCTTCTATTTGCTTGCTTCTGCATGTCCAATTCAAAACTAGTTCCTATCCGCTTTTACATTTTCCATATGTTCTTTTTTCTTACAGGGGGAATTTGGCCTCAGAAAATTACACTACACAAGATCAGGTGATTGTAAATGCATCAGTTTTCAATACTCTAAAGTTATTGCACATTTAATTTTAAAGCTCAGGAAATTAAATATGCATAATTTGTGTCTGAAAGTATAATTTACTATTGAAAATAATGCTTCAAAGAGAAAAACAAAGCTTTTCAGACATAACATGACTTTTAAGTTTTTTATAAAGCCATTCAGGGTTTTAGTTTATGAATCATTCTGTTCCCTGCAATAATATGCTGTCTGTGCAATCAGTGATGATAAATGGTACATAATTGTAAACTTGATATTGGTTTTCAATATTGAATTCATCATTCTGTCCTCTTAACACATATTAAATACTTTAAAGAATTTATATATTTGTTTGATTTATCTGTGATTTTTTTTCCAATATGTAAAATTTATTAGTTTTCTGGTTTTTGAGAATCTAAGTGTAGACAACATCATTAATAATACTGAATAATAGTGTTGGCCTTATTTATGCATGACTCCCTTCTACAAATACAAAGTGTCCAAATCAAATACAAACATATTAGTTGTCGGCAGTATAGAAAATACATTCCTAACTAGAAACAATTCTGCATATGTTTTGTTTGACTTCCTTGATCTATCCAATAATAATTGCAAGAATTTATTCTCATTTGCAAAGGTAACGCCTGCATTCTTAGGACTCACATTTCACTTTCTTCAGTGACAGAATTGTTGACTAAGCTACCAAATTTGGAGAAATACAATACCTCAGTCCAAAGGGTGAAAAGCCTAGATATACCTCACAGTTACAGAGACAAAATCTATTTACCTTTGTTAATAATGTGGACCCATTCTCACAGATATGAAGGTGCATTCAAATTGCTCCAGTACTCTTAAAAAACAGGTAATGGGAAAAAAAAAAATCAGAAAACATTAATCCTGGGTAACACTACCAGAAGCATACAGACCAGTTCCAGAGGCTACTCGTCTACTTCAAATAGATTCTAAGCACAAAGAACCTGATTCAATCACGTCAATTGTTTTTTTTCCATGAACAAAGACAACTTTGGAGTCTTTTCCTCCATATACAACATAAAAGGCACTGAAAATGCATTAAAAACTGGCTAATGATTAGAGATTTTGAGTAAATCTTATCCCATATGAGGTCAAATTCTGCTCTTAATCATGTGTATGACCATCATTCTTAATCATTGCTATTTTTCTTAATCAAGGCATCTGCACTAGACCAGGACATGAAATTATTCTTTGTTTAGTATGGTGTAAATTTAAAAATAAAAAAAAGGATTTGGTAAAGCTGAGGAAAATAATCATGCAATTATGCAAATGGGAGAAATAGCATTCATTCAACTGAACTATAGCTGATTACTTCAGGGAGAAATTTGATCTACTAACAAAAATAGCAAAGAAAGTCACAGCTATTACTCTTTTTATTATAAACAAAACTGGATAAAAGGCCCATCTTTCACAAAATATTCAAGTGGAATTCCCTGCTGCAGGATTGCTGTGGCAAACATTTTTGTCGTATGAAAAGATCAACTGTTCTGATGAATTAGGGTAGCTTAAGCAGTTAAAATCACTATGGTATATTATAGTCTCCAAACATCGTAGCATAAATGGCAAGCTATCTGGAACACAAAGTTTTGATATGTAATTCTATATGAAATGTATCAGGATCCCCAAGCACAGGCTGGCAACAAGAATGACATTCTGCTTTAATCTGAAGCACATGATATTGGTAAGTATTAGAGAAGGATATCCAAATAGGCTGACAATCACTCTAGAACATCTTAATTTTATTAATACTTATGGGACTTGTGCATATGTACTGAGAAGTGGAGATTGTTCACAAAAAAATCTATATGAGAAGCAGATTATGAGAAGCAGCATATATAATGCAGAGCTAGTAGCAAACCCACATAAATCAGCCGCAACTACCATCTTTCTAGTGAAACATCCTAAGCAGATAGCTTCAAAGACTAGATGTTCTTCCCATCAAGAAAACACAGTCTGCAACCCCAGCAAGAAACCCATTGCTTCCAACCACATCCTCACATGCTGCTTTTAAAAATTAAAGGCCAGTTTACCTGTAAGGGTCCTGCATGTCTGCAGGACATTACCCTTAGTACTGGATGAGGTAGGGGATGGGAGGAATCCCAATGTCACACCACCAAGCAGTCATCAAACATTTAGCAAACAGTATCAGCAGTATTTATAATTGAATAAAAAGCTGCACAGACTATTACCAAACTCTTGAGTTTGTCTGATCATCCAGAGAGCCATGACTTAAAGGAGATGAACTTGCCTTTCCTTAAACCAGAAACAAAACTGGCAGGCCCAAATTGGATATCTGCTGGCACTGATGTAAAGCAGTAACAGTGCAAGAGATCTTCAGTGAAGAGCGAGTGATATTAAGTACCAGAATTTCTCCTTCACTGAAACCCAAAGGCTGGAACAGCCATGAGCAAACACAGAGCAAAAAAAAGGAATAGAATCAGCAGCTAAAAGAAGGCTGATTCAATTTGTCTGCTTACACCAACAGAGTTCCCTAAAATTCTGCTCCTTCACATGGAAAGTCAAGAGACTGCTCTCCCTTAGCAAATTCCCCTCTGAAGAGAGCTGACTGGAATTCCAAATGCAAGCAAAAGTAAAACAGAAAATAAAGGTGAAATAAGGACCAAAGCAGATAGAAATTCAGGTGACTGGCATTCTGAAACGAGTCCATGTGTTATACTCATTTATACCTTATTTACACGTACCTCTAAATATGCTGGGACAAATTTATCATAAAAGTTAGCCAGTTTTCTTCAAATGGCCATCTCCAGATAGCCATAATATTAAGGAGAGATCTTAAATCTGTATTAAATGCACTGTTACATAATCAGTGCTTTTTGGACATGCTAAGGAAATCAAATTGCTATGATTCTTTTGAAAGAAAGTTTAAGTTCACTGGTCTTGTATTCAGTCAGGAGTAGGTTTTATTATAGAAAAATGAGACAAGATGAAAGAAGATGTGAATTTATCTTCACGATAGTCTTCTACCCTGAACTTTTAGGTGGTTGAATGTGAACACTGAATATAAACACTCCCTTAACTGTACCCCATTTTGTATGAGCATATTTATTTTAATCATTATAATTTATTTGCAGAAAGGTAATATCCAGAGTTTTTAATCAAAACCAGAACTTCGCATGATTCCTGTGTATTCAGTA
Organism: Nettapus auritus; assembly: GCA_011076525.1. NCBI lineage: Eukaryota > Metazoa > Chordata > Aves > Anseriformes > Anatidae > Nettapus > Nettapus auritus. Next base: position 19,413,029 of record CM021774.1, read on the forward strand.
ATACACATTCTAATAATAATAATAATAATAATAATAATGCAAGCAAGAGTAAAGGCAAAATTAAAGAAAAGTTAACTGCCGACAGCTGCAATGACAAATCAGGGAATAAAGAAAACCTAGGAGTCCTGATTCCTAGCCCCAAACTCTGCCAACTGGAGTTGTGTATCTCAGTGCTGTGGTCTACTATCTCCATCTTCAAAGAGCTCAGCATGGGCCTTTTGGAAAGGAGGTATCTGAATTTTTATCTGCTCTGGCACTTTTTGTTCATGCTTTTATTCATTATTGCAGAGAAGAGCAGCCTACAGAGCTAGTCCATTCCGCATAGAACCTTATCCTGTTAGAGTGAAAATCATCTTCGGACAGATGGTAATGAGTATCAGAGTGAACCACAGGTTATTTTATGTCTCATTTTCCTACCTGTAAAAATGGAAATACCGTTCTATATACTGATTAACATTAATCTCTGTACAGAACCTGGGTCTGTACTGCATATGCTACAGATACGAGAATTGCAATGGACATTTTCAAATTTTGGAATTTCAGGGAATTATGTTCACTAACATCTTAGCTCTAGAAAGAAAATGACCGAATTCCCACAAGTTGTATTTCAGTTTTCAAAGAAAATTGAAGAAAACTTGGCTGAAAACATTTCTTTACATTTTCGCCCCGCTCAACATGCATTGATAGAATTTAAAAGTCAGGATCTGCCAGAAGTTTATTCACAAAACGACAGCATGCCGCAACGCATTTATTTCTCTGTTTTGCCACTTTACAAGGGAAAAATATATTTCTAAGATATTTTTGGTAACATATGACTAAGTAGCAAAATTAAAACTAGGAAATTAATAACTACATGGCATTTCAATCCCATCAACTCTAATCAACATAAATCCATTCTAATTAAAACCTGCAAATCCTAAGGATACCAAACAGATAGCCCTCTTTTATATGGAGATAACAACAACAGTCACAAAACATGCAAACGGAGAATATGGAAATCTCTGAAAGAGACAAAGATGAAGCCGTACTAAAATAATTCTTTATAAAAACAACAACAAATCACTATCCCTCCAGTCATCTCTAATTGGCCAAAACAAACGTAATTTTTGTCCTTTGAAACTTATAAAGCACTTAGAGCTAAATGAAGGATCTGAAGCAAGCATGTAACTTCACAGGCTGAAAGAGGTTACTAAGTTTATCACAACCATCAAATCAGAAATAGTACAGTGATGCAAAGCATGTTCTGATCAGCATGATGAATAACACACATCAGTTTGAATGAGAATAATAGAAATTATGTAATTGCACCAGAGGCTTTGTTTCAAAGTCAATACATTTTAAATCTCGACTCTGTCTTTAGGACTTAATCAAAAGTCTGTGAACATTAACACGAACCTTTGCACTGCCTGCCCTGGGCCTTGCATATGCCCTTTATAGGGAAGTGGAAAGCTACTGTCCACTGGCAATTCTGCTACACGTCTTAAATCAGTTCAAGAATCTCCTCATCTCTCCTACGTTCTATTTAATCCTGCAGTTACAATCAGTATCAGCCTATAAGTATAGAACTATGGATGCCAAACTCACCTGGTTCTGGTAAACTCTTAACGCTAGGTTGAGATCAATTGTGCCCCTAACCTACTAAAGCACTGTCAGGTAAAGAGAGGGATCAGAACTCAGGCTGGGTGTATATTATTGGTACATATCCACAGCAACTAATACTGATACTTTGGAATTTAAGGGAAGAACTCATCTTCATCCAGCTCTAAATTAGCTCTTTAAAAAAGGGTCTCTTTTGTCTATTGGCAGTTTTTATCCACAACCAGCAGAGATTAAACAAATGCATTTGCTTGGCAGGCGGTGGTTGTTACCCTGCCAATTAGCTCAACAGGAAGCAAACAACCTGCTGACCTTCCTGGGCAAGCAGTCTCTCTGAGGCAAGCAAATGAGATTGTAGTAAGGGCCGCAGTTCAGACAGTTGTTATTATCATACATCATCACAAACTTATTTTACCATTGCCCCAGAATTATGGCAAGAGTACAGAAGTAAAAGGCTGGAGGGAAACAAAGACATCACTATGCTGTAATCTATGAAATCATAGCAAGTGTTGTCTTCGTTAGGCTTTTAACAGCCACTGATATCACAAGGCCCCAGTGGTCTGTAGAGAAGTTCTGAGAGCTGACACCTAGACTGCTCCTAGCAAACTTCGAACTTGTTCTCATAATTTCCAGTGAATGAGATTTCACAATCTCTTTATGCAGAATTCAATACAACATTGCTGTTCAAAAATATTTAATATTAGTTGTAGCTTCCTTTCCAAAACACCCAATTGTGCCTTTTTTTCTTTTCAATGAAACAAATTCCGAAGCAGAAAGAAAAATGAAACATCACATACCGAAATGCTTCGACACACGCATGCTCCCTTATATTTAGAGAAGCAAGAAAACAAAAATGGACCATTCGTCTTCATCCTAGCCTATTGTGATGCTCACTGGTACTGGTTTAGCAAAATAACTACTCCCTATGTTTTTAATGTGAAATAATAGTTATGGTTATCCTTTGCTTTCATATGGTGTGCTCTGGAAGTAGTGCCTGGAGCACCAAGAATAATTTGGTGAATAACAGGGAAGACAGTTTTAGTAAGGTTCCTCAGCTACGAGCATACACACTCCTCAGGTGAAACTTTCATCTGAGTCTCCCCTGAATGTCATAACATCGGATCAAATGAACAGAGGAAGCTAAAAAGTAGACTGAGATAAAAATATGATGGGACACAGAAAGATGCTTTAATAGCTAAAAAGCTACAGTCTCTTTCAGAAAAGATTTTTCCACTTTGTATTACTATTGTCTGAAATCAGGCCTGAAGAGAAGAAGCTAACTTGATCAAATATAGGAAAAAAAAATCATAAACGAAAATAATGGAAATGCTGTTATGGTCTTTTGTGAGTATAAATAGTTTTGGAAATGAAACTGTCAAGCCCGGCATCTGAAATGCTGCAGAAATAAAGTCATTTTAATGGTCAGCCTGCTGCAACCACATAAACATTTTCTAGTTCTTTTCACAGCCTTGCATCTTTTTTTTTTTCTTTTTAATCTGACGTATGGGGAGACATTAGTTGGAGATTCAAGGGGACAGAATCTAACAGAGAAGCAGAAATAGATCAAGGGAAGATAAGGAACAGAAATCACCAATGGGAGATATTAAATTCCAAAAAGGAAACTGAAGAGACAGAAGGACAGAAAAAAAAGGAAAGGTGGTGAGATAAGCTGGAAAATAACTTGCTGAACTCAATTTTAAGCAAAAAAATATTAGATCAAAATAATCCGGCATTGTCCCTCCATATTCTTATATGCTTCTGAAGGTACAGGCTGTCATACCTGAAAGATTATTCATGTCACCTCACTCTAAGCACAGAACTGGAACATTTCTTCTACAGAACTAGGTTTGCTCTTTTGCATTCAATTTACATCAGCAGAGAAACTTCTCTTACCTGCAGAGCTGCACTTGCTGGTCCAACAGGTGGGGACACTCCTCACAGCGGTGCCTTGCACTTCCTCAGCAGCACACACTATGCATTGGAATGAGGAATCAGGACTAGAAAGAGAGGGAAAAATACCTAAAATAAGCATCAAGAGATATGAAAAAATATAAAAACTTGGCAGTCTCTCACTAGATTAAATGAACATCTTGGTATTTGGTGGGTGTTCTCCTGTCCTTCATGTCCCCAGAAACTTCCAGATCATATCCACTGCCACATAACATAGCTCCATTTCTAGAGCTAAACAATTTTATCTTCTTATGAATAGGAAGTGTTGAAATACTGTCTTATTACTGATTTATCTACAATGTCTACAATAGGAAACCTATGTCAGCCTCTTTACACTAGGAAAACACATGCTCTGATGATTTTGTTTGGACCATGTGCAGCAGCAGCCACTTTCCTTTCTGACCTGCAAAGGGAGGACATAAAATGTATTTAGCAATCTCTTTACACTGTCGGCACTGAGTGGGCAGTGTTATGCCCAAAAGAGCATTCATGTCACCTGTATCTAAGCACAAAAGCCTCTTTCTTCTCCACTAGAAAGAAGCTAGGCCAGCCTACCTCCTTAACATTAGATGCCTATTTTGAGTGTTGAAGTTAAGTGATGTATATAATATAGTATCCACGGTGGATTTTCCCCGAGGCGGTTGTGAAGACAGGTGACAGACTGCCTGTCTGTGTAACCTGTTACAGGTTCACCCAGAGAACCACTGTGTGTCCTGGTCCAGACAATTCAAGAGCAGAGTAAACTATCAGTCCAAGGCTCTGTTGTAAGGAAACTTTTATATTACTTTGTTTTGGATTTTTTTCTCAAAATTACACCTCCAGTTTATAGTGATACGTGGAGATGAGCAGAGGCACTTGCTTACTTCCAAAATGTCCACCAAGCACCAACAGATCTCCTACGCCCAGGCTTAGTGATTTATATCGCATACAACTGGTACCAGATCCTGAAAAGCCCAAAAGCAGAAAGAGCTATGATAGAGACAAAAGTCACACATAGTTTTTAATTTTTTCCTCTGACAATATTTTTGGTATCTTATTTTTTCTCAACTTTTTCTTAGGGCATTAGACTATTTCTCATTGTAGCAGCAGTTCAGTCTCTCTCAGAAATGTATAAAACATTATGCTACCTGCCTAAGATCTTCATAAACCAGAAAGAAGTCCACTATTTACAGCCAGGGGCGATGAACCAAGAGAATGGATCTTTGGCTCAAGTCCTGGCTGACTTGCTCAGTTGGCACATGATCCCTGGAAAACTATTTGACCTTCTTTGCCTCCATTCGAGCAGCTATAAATCTGGCTAAGAACCAAGACCTTTCTGAAAAGCACTAGCCTTTGACCTCACGTTGCATGAGTTAATGCATCTGAAAAACCTCAAGCTGAACGATGCAGCGTATTATTTCTCTGTAATCTACCTCTAGAAACCATGCAGTTGCTCATCCAACCCTCCAACACAACATGATATGGAGTGATGACACAAGTACAACACTATTTAACTATAACACAAAACTTATAGCTCACATTTTAACACTTTCTCCTCATTCAGAAATCAGAGTAAGCAAAGAGTAACACAGTAGGCTCTCATGCTAACGCTATTGCAACTTGTTTTTATGTTAAAGAAAGGAGCAACTACTTATATTAGTCCTTACCATTGGGCTTCAAGTCAATTTTCTTATATTTATACAGACTTGTAATGAAAATAATTCCTAATTGCCATCCAGGAAAGCAAAAACCAAAATCCCTGAAAATTCTTTTCTTGGTTTCATTTGAAGTCCATCCTTGCAAAAAACTCTATGAGGTACCTTCACATAGAATAGCTAGCACTCCTTAGTCTTGAAAAGAGAAAGTTCAAGGCGGATTTTATCAGTGTGTATAAACATCTGACAGGAGAGAGGTAAAGAAGACTCTTCTCAGTGGTGCTCAGCCACTTAGCAAGCAGGAGTTTAGCATAAGTAGAAAATAAACAGCAGTTACTCCTTTTTGCTCTCACAAATGATGATCCAGAGTCTTCCCATCACTAGGCAAGTATTATTTCTACAAAGACAGTTACAAGAGGGATAACAGGAGTGTCTGAGGCTATGAGCAAGGCCACTGGAAGCAATCTCCCAGCTTTCAGCAAAGGATGACGATCTGAGTTTCTTTTGACTCCTTTCCATCACACTGAAACTCAGCAGCCAGTGTCACAACAAATACATCTTCTGGACAGACTGGAAAAAGAAGCATCTACATGGTGAACACACTCTCACACAGCAGCACTCTAACAGAACTATTTTAGCAATTTCAGGAATGAATTTTGCATAATAACTGCAATATGAAGTCATAACAGAACCATCTAACATTTGTGATGAAAGCCTTAAGGACAATGACAAAGGCACCTACTAATAAGACATTCATAAGCAGAGTAAGCCCAGTAGAGTTGGGCAACCACTGCAGTCCATTTCCCTTGGATATTCATTTGAATTTTTAAATGGATTTCTTTTGACTGTTCACATCCCTTTTGTGCTCACTTTCCATGAATAGCAAATGAGCTTTAATAAGGGGAATAATCGTGAAAAACACATTTTAAGCTTGAACATTTGCCAAATGAAAACCTCAAATGGTTAGCAGTATATATGTCATTTTATGAATTTTACATTAAATTCAGGAAATCCACTGCTGGTCAGTTTTCACACCCTTACAGTTAAGAAACACAAATAATATCATTACTTACAGAACTAATCAGTGAAGGTTAAAGCATTGCTATGTACTATGAGGAATATCTGTATTATTTTCTGGCTACGAATTAGTTCTTGACAATAATTCTGGCAAAAGAATGCATTTTGAAATTTTACATTTTTTTATTTGAAAACAATTTTAAAAAAACAAATGTAAACTGTTACTTGCCCAGCCCTGCTAGGCAATATGTTTTTCCAGCAGATAGTTATGGCTGTATAAAACCTTTATTTATACCCTTTTAGTGAGTAAAATACAAAACAGCCAAGAAGCACAGCTGTAAACCAAAAATACAGTATGATCTATTTTCCTTTAGTTTCAATATACATCTCCGAGCTCTCAAGGAAAGCCTTTTGTATCTCATTTGTACAGCGGAGATCCCCACAGGTCAGCCACAAGCCCATTGGATTTCTCATGATAGGAACCCAAGAGGAAATTAATCACCCACAAATTTCTCCTTGTGATTTTGAAAGCAGGGGACAAGGAAAAAAAAAAAAGTCACCCTTACACAACTCTGTTTTCTATTTACTATGGTATACAAATAAATACATCTTAGAGCATTATATTCTGCAGCACTAACCCCAAACTTGAGCCAGATATACTGTAGGGAGCAATCCCAATTCGGTAGTGGGTGGAAAAGGTGACCTGCTAGGTCTTTCCATCCCTAACTGCGATTATCCTTTGAACCATACAGGAATTACTGCAGACGCTGAGGCACAAGAGAGCATCATTTCATTGTCAAGGCTCCAACCAACTCAAATGCATTTTGATGGCAAAAAGATTGGTCTGGTGGACTCTTCCTTTGATCCATCTAAATTATTTTGGTAATTTCTAACACAATAAATCTGAACATGTAAACAGAAAGACCGGAATCCAGCAAATTTTTATCATCTACAAATAAATGAAAGCTCCTTAATCAGCTGAAGTTTAACATTCTAATGATGCTAGTACAAAGGCTGTTTTCCGTTAAATATTTGAGATCTCTCATCACTGACTATCTGGAATGAACAAAGGTACAGAAAGTAGGTGAAACAAAATAGTACACATCTTTGCAATCCAGTGATAGAATAAACTTTTGAACTGTATCCAAAGGAAAAAAAGGGTCATGGGAAGAAAATCAAATGCATTCTATAGTAGGAATGAGAGACTGTGATAAATAAATTGCTTTTATGCTTCCAGTAATTGTAAACATCTTGTAGTTTCATACTCCTGCCATGCTTGAAGTGATCTGCAAGACAGGTGGGTGGTTTTTTTTTGTGTGTGTGTGATTTTTTTATTATACTACAGAAAAGCATCAGTTTCCAGTGTATTTTGTCGAAGAAATTTGTCTAGTTATGTTATAAGCAACTCAAAGCAGCTTGTTCACAGAAACGGAAAGGTTGAATTTTAGCCCATTAGACATGGTAATGGAGGCTAAAGTTTCATTTCAACCGCAAATCAGTTTAATAGTGTCTCCCAGTGGTGGTAACCGGTATTGAAAACTGAAAGGTAGCAAGGTGGTTCATAACAGAAATCCAGGGAGAAAATCTGAATCCTAACAACGCACGAATACATCATAATTCTCTTTCCACAGAATAAAAAAGAAAATTAGCATGTTCCTTGTAATGTTATGTAAAATAATTTTAAAGGATAAATGGGATAATCCAGGTAATTATAGGCTTGTCAGTCAAAGAGCAATCCCAGGCAAAATAACAGGAAGTCTAATTAATATGGGATTCAACAAAAATAATTGAAGGAGGGTGATAAAACTAATGCCAGTTGACACGGGATTACAGAAAATAGACCTTGTTAAACTAACTTGATATATTCCTTAAATAAGACTATGGATTTGTCAGTAAAAGCAACGTTGTCACTATAATCACAGAATTGTAGGGGTTGGAAGGGACCTCTGATCATCGGGTCCAACCCCCCTGCCAAAGCAGATTCCCTAGAGCAGGTTGCCCAGGTAGGCATCCAGATGGGCCTTGAATATCTCCAGAAAAGGAGACTCAACCACCTCCCTGGGCAGCCTGTTCCAGTGCTCCGTCCCCCAGAGCCATTCTGATCTAATGTAATAAAATTCCCAGACCTTCAGCTATGACATTTATGCATATTTTATCACTTTTGCTAACAAATGGAGGGAGTTTTTATATGCTTTCCCACAAATGAAGGCAAAGAATTCTACTTTGGAAGCGCAGCCAAATGTAAGAGCTACGGGCAGTGATCTTGATTTTATATGGTCTTTGCTCAGAAAACAGTCAACTTCTCCTATTAGCACTTCTCTGCTGCACAGTATGAAGGAGACTAAATCCTTAAAAGACTGTAAGTATTGGCATCTAAAGCACAGCTAGGTGAGAACCGTATTACTCATTTTTGCAAGTGCAAGGAGTGGCATACTAATCCTCAGACCAGATACGGGTGCTATTTTTTACAATACCTGGCTTTTACTGAACCAATGATCCACGAGAAAGAATCTCCAAGAGAAAAGAAAGCATTTATTCAGTTTTGTATTGGAGTTAGAAGCAGATACTGAACTGCCAGTTGCTTCAAAATTGCTTTAAAAATGGAAGAACCAACTTCAAAGATACACTGTAAGACAATCAAATCATCTGCTAAACAGGTGATGGAGTTCTTGGAGAGAGGAAAAAGTCTTTTTCAAAAGAAAATATAAGATTGCTATCGATTCCAGAACTGTGTGAATCCTGGACTTCAATACTCTGACTCTCTTTGTCACTTCACCATTTTTGTCAGCCTGTATCAGACCTCATAGCTTACGTAACCCCACCATTAGGCTGTCTACGGCAGAGTTGGGTTTATAGGCACAGCAGCTGACCGTAAGATCATTTGCTATAAGCATTTTTATATATTTCTGTCGCCATCTTAAATACAAACACAACTTTGGCTGATGTATCCCCATTTAGCTATGAAGCCTAGCTCATAACATGGGGAGGGGAAGGGAAGGGAAGGGAAGGGAAGGGAAGGGAAGGGAAGGGAAGGGAAGGGAAGGGAAGGGAAGGG
>CM021774.1:19422290-19451478 GCA_011076525.1 Nettapus auritus
GGGAAGGGAAGGGAAGGGAAGGGAAGGGAAGGGAAGGGAAGGGGTTAGTGTTGTATAGTCACAGGTTTTATAAAGCAGAGGAACAAGTCCCTTTGCAAGAAGAAAACCCAGCAGTTGCTTTGCTAGGACAGGAGGAGTCAGGTACAGCAAAAGGTTCACCTGTGTGGTGCCAACTGACAAACGCTGGTAAGCACATGAAATGGCATTACATTTAACAGCCAAAGATACATCACGTGTGTGAATGAATACTTGCTCTTGCCTTGTACACGTTCCATTTCCCCATATAGATGCCTAATAACCTACACAATAAACTGTTTTACTTCTGTGTTCAAAATTAGTTTCCTAGGTCATATTGTTGTCAGCCATCTGCAAGATGAGTCATGCTTCGAGCTTGGGAAACCTGAGCCAAAAGCTGGTGTTCTCCAATGACCCGACACATTTCTTTGCCAAAACACCGAGCAACTTCTATCAAAAGGTACCACATTGAAATTCTGCAGTGCTTCTCCTGACATGTTTTTCCAAGCAGGGAGAGACCTCCTGAGAGGCTCACAGTTCCCAACATAGGCAAGAACAAACATGTAATTGAACTTTAAAGGACTTCTCTCACTCATAAAACAAAAGCCTTTCTAGTATTTACTACTGTTATCCAGGGGAGCACTGTATGAAGTAAGGCACACTCTATGAGAATAAAGAAATATTTATACTGCTCTCTTTGGATCTGCTCTGCCATGTTTTGTTTCTCAAGCACTTAAACTATGAAAAAATGTACGTCTCACTGGTCTGCAGCTGTGCTGCATTCCACCTTCGCTCTTTGACATTTATTGAGATCTTCTGATTCTATTATTTGGAACTCTTTAGCAGCTTTTATTTCAAAATAATTAAGGATGCTCCTGTTATCCTGTTAGTTCTGGTTCTCCCTGCACAAACTTCTTGCCGTGTATAAAATCAATTACCAGATCAGCACAGAAGTTTGACTCTGACCTCATTAGGACAAACTCAGATGAAGTGTAAACATTTCTCTTACCTTTAGTGACTCAACCTTAGACTGACTTCTACTTCTAAGAGGTTGCTCTCCAAAAGAAGAAGGAAGGGAGGAGGGAAACTGAAACTTTAAACAATTGTTTAACTGGTATATTAGAAATAAGCATGCAGCTCCTCAGCAGCATCAGCAGTGCATGAACTTAGCCCAAAGGTCTTATATTTTTCGCTGTGAAACGGTGAACAAATTAGAGAAGTGATCTCAGTCACTTTCATTTAATTAACCTTACTTTTATTGCAGTCACTGAATGACACAGAGTAGGCACACGGTTCTGCGTTCTTCACTGTCACAGCAGGCAGCAGCTGCTGCATTTCAAATTGAATTCACCATCTTCCCCTTTCTGTCACCCCTGGCTACTCCATCTTTGTTCCTACTGAAGGAGAGCTCCATCATTTTGGGCTCCATTTCCCCTTTCCTCTCACATCCTGCTTACATAACGCATCTAAAATCATCTAGACTACCAAAACCAAGTCCACACTTCAGTCGTCTCTCACTAAGTTATAACACCTCCTCCTCCTCATATGTTTGAGAACTTGGCTTCTACAAATCAGTTTCTTACAGATGGTACTTCCATTTACTGGCACCAATTGGTTACTCAGAAGTATTAGTCATTGGAGATACACATTTTATAAAATATGTGAAAAATAAGCAAGTAGAATAAACAGGAACATACAGTGACATACTGCTTTGGCTCTTTCCCAGTCTTTTTTCCGCGTAAGGAAGGACAAGTAGTTTGCACCACGTATTCTGTTCAAATAAGGTCATGATGTAGGCATTTCTGAAAATGTATTAATGCTTCTTTATTGTCAAAATCAGCCCCAAAATGCCATACTAGCTGCATCAGAGCCTTATTTGGGGAGCACTGACTGGGACCCAGGAACACTGTGTTGCACTCATGCCCCTCCCCTGCTTTTGTTTCATCTTGAGCAAGAATTAATCTTTGATTGCCATCATCTTCCCTCTGTAAACGTGAGGAACAACATCAGTGCCTACCGTAAATCATTTAACATTAGGGCTTGCCTGCACCCCTCGCACACCCCAGCCACCTTCCCTAGCTCACAGACCTGGGGCTGCTCCTGGGAGACGCCATGAACGGCCATGGAGGTTCACACACATGCATTTATGCAGGACTACAGCTTAGGCATAGCAAGATAGCCTCTTCTGGTTCTTCTCTGGGGCCTTTTCAGTCTCCCAGCGCCTCCAACACAAAACATCTCTGCCCTTGTAATAGGAGGCCTAAAAACAAACAGAGAAACCCTGAATGGATCTTCACCACACCCCCCAGCCTCAGGCCACTCACTGCAGCCTAATGGAGGGGCAGATTCGCCTGTGGGGATGTCCCTTGACTCAGCACCGGGCACTCTCCTGCCCTGCTCCCCAGCCCCTCAGGGCCTCCCCTCGGCTGCAGCTTTGGTTTCCTCAGCTCGCTCCTGGCTCTCCCTCAAAAATTCCCCTCAGCTTTTTCACCCCTCTCTCTCAGAATTTCTCCTCAGCTCGCTCCGGCCTGCCTCTCACAGACTCCCTCAGCTCGCTCCTGCCTGTCCCTCAGAACTTCCCTGGGCTTAAGCCCCAGCTATTCCTCAGAAATTCCCCTCAGCTTTTTCACATCTCTCCCTCAGAATTTCCCCTCAGCTCACTCCCGCCTTTCCCCCAGAATCTCCCCTCAACTCCTCACCGCCTTTCCCTCAGAATCTCCCCTCAACTCCTTACCACCAGTCCCTCACAAACTCCCTCAGGTGGCTCCTGCCTGTCCCTCAGAACTTCCCCGGGGCTTAAGCCCGAATTTTCCCTCAACTCACTCCCACCTATACCTCAGAAATTCCCCTCAGCTTTTTCACATCTCTCCCTCCGAATTTCCCCTCAGCTCGCTCCCGCCTTTCCCACAGAATCTCCCCTCAACTCCTTACCGCCCGTCCCTCACAAACTCCCTCCGGTGGCTCCTGCCTCTCCCTCAGAATTTCCCCGGGCTTAAGCCCCAATTTTCCCTCAACTCACTCCCACCTATCCCTCAGAAATTCCCCTCAGCTTTTTCACATCTCTCCCTCAGAACTTCCCCTCAGCTCGCTCCCGCCTTTCCCTCAGAATCTCACCTCAACTCCTCACCGCCCGTCCCTCGGAAACTCCTCTCAGCTGCAGCCCGGTTCCCTCAACCCACTCCCGCCTGCCCCTCTCAGAGTTTCCCCTCAGAGCTTCCCCTCATCCCAGACCCTCTGCTACCACAGCGCTCCCTCGGGCCGGTCCCAGCAGCGTGTCCCGCCGCTTTCTCGTCCCTCCCCTCCGCTCCTCTCCGTCCCTCCCTCGCTGTGCAGCACCGCCCCTCGCACCGTGCGCAGGCGGCCGCCGAGCACCGGGCCGGGCCTGGCCGAGCCGTTCTTCCGCCGGCATGCTCCGCACGGAGAAAGTGCTGCAGCTGCGGAGCCAGCAGGGCCGCTCGGTGCGCGTCGTGAGGGAGCACTACCTGCGGCCCGACGTGCCCTGCCGCAGCGCCCTGTGCCGGGCAGGCTGCCCCGCCGGTGAGCGGGCCGGCGGGGAGGGCTCCGGGAGGAAGGGGCAATGGGGACGAGGACGGAGGGAGCTGCCTGGGGGATGCTGAGGGAGCCGGGCTACGGGGGGCTGAGGCAGGGCGCAGGGCTCTGGGGGCGGCTCGTCTCGGGGCGCCTCAGCTCGCCGCCGGCGAGGCCTGAGAGGAACCGGCGGGGCGGTGGCGGGCTGAGGAGAGAAAAGGGTGGCGGGGAGTGGGGAGATGAGGCAGCGGAAAGGTTTTCTAAAAGCTGGAAAGCTTCCTCACTGCCGTCCTGAGCCGTAGGGTTGGTGCGAGGGTCGGCAGCACGCGGGGCAGTGGGGAAATGAGCAGCTCGGGGGCACGGGGAGAGTGCTGCTTCAAGGCTAAACCTGGTGTAACACAAAACGCCCATGTTTCAAACTTCGCTTTTTTAAATCGTCTTTTACATGTGCATTTCATTTATGCGCTTTGCTTTTTAAAAAGTTCTTACATGTACAGTAATTTCTGCAGGGTGCTGCTTTATAGTGTGAGCTACGTTGTGTTCCTTACCTGTTAGTGCAGCCAAGTGGTTATCATGAAGCATTTGTTATTCTGCATCAGCAGTTATTTCTGTTAAATAATTAAGCATAATTGTTCATTACTGTGATCTAGGGTGTCAGGACTAGTTATAATTACTGCTCCCTTATGGGTCTCGGTGCTGTAGAGGAGCGTATTGAATTTGGTTATTAATTCCCTAAGGATAAATTACAGACACATACCAGGCAAAAGTCTTACCTCTCTCCCCATGCCTAACTTTCTCTCTTCTGGGCTTGAACAAATTGTGCTGCAGATGAGTGTCAGAATATGTCCCTTTATAATTATTCCAGGTAACTCAAGAGGTAAGGAGAACATTTATTTTTATTCCTGACTCTACACTCTGTGCTGATCAGACTTCCTTTATGTGCTGTGAGAGACCGCCTACATAAATCACATCTACAGATACTTTTAATGGCATGCGGTTCCTACTTAAAAGTTATTCTGATCTAGATGTATGGGTTAGAAAAGGATAGCTTAACATGGGCAGATCACATAGCTCTTCGAGTGACATTTCACTTTTAATGCTCTTCTGAATTATTAATAAATATTAGCTTTCTTATATGCATTCTGCCATTATCCATTATATACGTTCAGAGTGAGATGTAGCCTTGTTACGGTATGCAGAATTGTGCTTACTGGAATCACACTTCTACGTTAACAGTTAACAGACGATTTGTCCTGTGACAGCTTCTAAGAAATTCATGACAATAACCCAACTTGTCAAGATTTGTATAGTTTTATTCTTTATAATTTGCCTGCACTAAATTCAACAGTTCTGTTTCTATAGTATTGTAAGGGATAAGTAGCTACCGAGAAAAAATATTGAGGAGTTAATGCCTGCCAGCTAAAAGTTTAGTAGGTAATCATTGAAATATCTAAAGTAGTTAAACTAATTAATTTGGCAGGACATTTTAAGATTTTAATCTATGAGGGGTTTGTTGTGATATTTTGATGGCGTATGCCTTAAGGGATGGAGTCTCTATAGAGAGAATTGGCAATGATGGTAATAGTTTAGATTTGACAATGTCTTATCTGTATGCTTTTATGCAAAGGTACAGAAAAAGAAGAAAAAGAGCCTGCTGTAAATGGATAGCATTGAATAGAGAGATCTGTGAAAGTGGTACACCCTTTGAATAATTCCATTCTCTGGTAGATATATCATCTCTCTCTTCACGTGGAAGCAGAGGAAAAAAAGGAATGTTACCTGCGCTATTCAAGTAACTTGCTCTTCCCAATGAAACTGGATCTTTTTCACACCTTTGGATAGAATTCACCCTAAATTTTGGCATCCGTGGATATCAAAAGGGCTCTGTCACAAATAGTAGAGATTGTACTGCAGAATTGTACCGTAGTAGTCGTTGTAACTTTGTTCATCAGAAAAATACATATATGTACCTTTGAAGATACACAACTCTAATGTCCTGGCATCTGAAGGCGTTTTTAAGAGAGCAATATTGCAACTGAAAGTTTAAACCTTTAACCTCTGAATTGTATTTTAGATGGCAAATTGCTATCGGATGATGTGACTCATTACGTTGTCCCAGACTGGAAGGTTGTTCAAGATTACCTTGAGATTCTTGAGTTTCCGGAGCTGAAAGGTATTATTTTCATGCAAACAGCATGTCAAGCTGTGCAGCATCAAAAAGGTCGCAGGTACTTATCCTATAATAACTCATTTTTAATATAGATTGAAGTAACATTAAGTTTGTTAAATATATATTTAAGCACAGCTACCCAAAGTCAGAAAAATGCTGTGCTTAAATTGTTTTCAGGTCTTTCAAGTGTCTTAATATGATTTTACAGAAGAGAGAGAACTGTGATCCTTTGTGATCCGTAGGCATCAATGCCTGGCATATTTTTCACTTGATAGTGAATATTAATATTAAGCCTGTATCATTATTAACTAATCAAATGGCTTGTTACAAGAATTAAGGAGAATTTGCAGTAATGATGTGTTGTATGCAATAACTAGATTATGCATGTGGTTTTGTTTCTGCTGTATTACAGATTGAACACTTGTCTTTGAGGAGCAAGTAATACTAGTACATGGTACTTACCTTATCAGACACGAACCATATTGCCATAGCATTGACAGCGTAGTTTGCTATCAAGGTCTTCCTGGATTTCTAAAGCATAAACATCTTTGAAGAATATGTCTTGTCTCAGAAATAATAAAATAAGCTCTGAACATTTACAGTGTTTTGTGGGGCTCATTGGAAAAAAACTATGTTTAAAAATCAGAAGCATTCATAATGAAAATTAGAAGAGCTTGCTTGATGATTTTTTAGGTTTTATTGTCAATGGCAGAATTTAATAAATGCATTTCTTTATGCATTATAGTGATTTTCCTTGAGTTTTTCAGCTGTATTTTCAGCTGGAATTAAAATAATCCTGTGCTTTCTTTTGATAATGTTATATTGATCTTTTTTTGTATTCCAGACAGTACAACAAGTTGCGAAACCTGGTGAAGGATGCCCGTCATGACTGTACAGTGTTTGCTAATGAATTCCACCAGCATTCTTACCGGCCAAGAGAGAAGGGAGAATCGATGGAGAAATGGCAGACCAGGTTTGCTGTAACTTGTATAGTACTACACTGAATAACATCATGACATTGCATTTAGAAATATTAGTAGACACTGGATATGTAAGAGCTCATACTCTTCCTCTGCGTAGCTCTGGAACGGTTCACAACAATTGTAAAAGGGTAGATTGTCCTTTTGTGATTAAGAAAGTTTCAACGTTGTTTTCAGAGGAAAATAGACAAATGTTCATTAAATGCAATAATGCTAAAATAAAAAGCATCGATCATTTTAAAGTTGGACAACCATTTTAAAGGATGCTTTAGCATAATAAATAGATCACTTTAGATCCTATTAGATGTAGTGTCTCATAGACTCCTGGCAGTTCCAACTAGATTTTTACAAGCTTTCATTCGGAGGAATAATACATGATGTTGCAGCTGGGGCACATAGAGATGTACTGGGGAGGAAGCACTTTCTTTTTCTGTCCTCTCAGTGCTCATGTGTGGCACATAAATTTTTGAGGGTATAAAGTTTATGTAACTTGTTGTATGTATTTCAGAAGTATAAGTGTAAAACCAAAATCTCATTTATACAAAGCCTGCAAATGCCTTGCAAGTAGCAAATGAGATATGCCAGGAGTCTTATTTCAAACTTTGCTTTTCTAGGAGTATTTACAATGCAGCAGTCTGGTATTATAATCACTGCTTGGGTCAGATGCCAGTTGTTATGGTAACAGAAGATGAAGATGCTATCAGGCAGTACGGAAATGAAACAGAAGGAGTATTTGTGATTTCCTTCAAGGTAACATGCCGGCAAAATAAAAGAAGGTTGCCTTGGTGCTTCATCAAAATGACAAAGCAAGTACTTTAAAGCCCAATGTATAGTGCAAATCATTTCGGAGTTTACATGTAGTAATACTACAATGCTAACTCATGACTTCATTTCTCAAAGAAAGCAAAGATGTCTGTCATGGGAATGTCATTAAAAATGGTGAGTGAGCAAAGCAGAGAACTGAAAAGAAAAGCAGAAGCTTTAAAGATACAGATCATCCTTCTTAGGAGCCCTTTTCATTGTTTTCCTCATTTTTAAAGAATTTGGCACAGTGACCAATAATAGGTTACCTCAGCCACATATCTAAATCTGTAGTGCAGGCATTCCATAAACAAGTAGCCAAAATATTCACCAGCATTATTCTGACAGCGTATGTTAGCGTTGACTATATAGGATACGCTGATGCATGAGAAGATAATTGATTTGTCATTTAGTTGTTGATCTCTGAGACGGCTTGTATTCAACTGGATACATGGATAGGATGTTTATGTTTAGCCGTGATAGGATGTTAAGTAAAACCAACCAGATTTACTTCAAATTTGTATAAAAATTACTATGCTCAAATGGTTCCTATGACTATGGTTCAAATGTAGTACAGAGAATCATACAAAATGCATGCAAATAATAGTGGGTTGCCAGTTTGATGATTTTGCTATGGCACTTTACAAGAATTATGTAGCTTGGATGGGGTATATTGCTAGCAGAAGTTTGAGAATCTCTAGTTTAGGATGTTTTCCTAACAGTTATATCTCTCTTTTGTTATATTTACCAAATGACTTAGGGTGAATCTGGAACAGATTTGTAGTATTTAGAGCAGACACATCACTACCATTTGGAAAAGCAGTCTGAGCATTTGTTACCGAGCACTAGACAGCTCATGAGTGCACGAGACAGCTCTTGTCTATAATAGGCTTTCCAAATGAAGCATTATTAAAATACCAGTGACCTCTAAATCCTTTCTTGTTTGTTAATATATGTGCATACAGAATTACTTGGATAACTTTTGGCCTGACTTAAAGGCTGCCCACGAACTCTTTGACTCTATACTTCAAGCTCGACATGAACGGGAGACTGAAAGCCAAGAAAACAATGGAAAAGAATATCCTGAGCACTTACCCATGGAAATATTGGAGGCTGGGATCAAATCTGGAAGATATATACAGGTCAGTTGCTATGTAGAGATTATACACAGAAAGATGCAGTCTTGTGTCACGTGTAATATGGAACAACTGTATCTAATTCTGAAATATAAATAACACTGTACGAGGGCAGCATTTTCTTTCTTACTTCATTTGCACACAGTCTGCATCTCAGGAAGTTAATTTACAGTTTTATGGCTGTTCAGGGCCTTAATTGTTGGTGGGCTTCTCTTAAAAAATAATTTAAAGAATTAGAGGTAGTAATTTGTTTCCTGCTTTACGATTTCACTAGTGAGGTGAAAACAGAATGCGAACAGATAGACTTGAGTTTTCTTTTTTTTCTTGAGATTTGGAGATTCAATATTAGGGCAGGCAACAAAAGTAATCTTACACTGTCTATGCTTTGAATAAAATGACCTTTACCTTACAGTTACATTGAGCATTTAAAAGAACTTGCCATTCCTTTACAGAACTGAGTGCTTAAAGGTCTGCATTGTACGTTCTCTCCCTGTAGAGAGTACAGTCCTGTTCAACATAACCTAAGTATCAATGAAAACGACTAATTTATCTAAAAATTGCTGTAAGAACAAAAATGTATATTATTGTATAAATATACATATATTTATATATATTATATAAATGTATAAGTTTGCTATTGAGAGACGTGGCTATTTCATTCTGTTAATTGGTTTATTACTTTCAGGGTACACTGAATGTCAATAAGCATCGAGCACAACTGGAAGCTTTTGTTCGACTTCAGGGATTTGGCGGCAAAGAAACAGGTGAAACGATGATGAGAGGATGTGTTCAATGACTTCTTGATGTTCTCTGTGTTTTTTGTGTGAATTCACGTAGCCATATATATATAGCTGTTTAGTTATTAATCAAGATGAAAGCTAAGATACTGCAATGCTTATTTTTTTTTCCTTTTATGGGCCAGAAAGGCGGCTGGAGATTAACCCAGAGATTGGACGTTCTGAGAAGACCATACCCTGTATATCCTCCTTCCCCATTCTTAGTACCTTAGGCTGTGTTTTGGACTCTTGTCCCACTAATGAGTTTCTCTAGACTTTTTCTGAAGTTAAATATTGATGCAAATTGTTTTATTTGTGCTTGCTCAAACTTCATATGACCATTTGGTTGAAATAAGTGTTTGCGTAGATGTTGGCAGGATTAGGGAGCTGGTCATTGTGGATGTAATAGGAAAAATGCTTTTAGGATCAGATCAGAACACTGGTATTGTCTTTCTGGTATGAGTTAGTAATTAATACCTTTGTGCAAACACCACATTTTGCTTGCACAGCTATTTTGTGTCAGCTTTCACTAGTAAATACTTTGAGATGTTCCTCTGACAAACCTAACAGCTAAGCCAGTGTTCAATATACAAACCCGTTTTTAAAAACTCTGTGGCAGTGGTTTCTACAATTTAACTGTGCTGTGTGTTTTTAAAACTGCTTCCTAAGAACAAGGATACCATCCTAGCCTATGCTGCTTTTTATTTAGAGTTCTCTTAAATAATTGCTTAATATGTCTCCTTTTAAAAATGAGGGAAAGGCTTTAATTTTCGTGCAATATGAATTACTTGACAATAGTCCTTTTGGAAGTACTGCAAATACCCTTTTCTATAAACTTATTTCAGCAGAATGCTGCCAAGGGCAGTGAAGGGACTTGAAGTTTTTAGTAGTTCTTAGTTCTATTTCTTTTTATTTTAAATGTAGACCTTCAGAGTGACGTCCTTATTTATGGGGCCAGAGCTCGAAATCGTGCAATCCACGGTGATGTGGTAGCTGTAGAGTTGCTACCTTTGCACGAATGGAAAGGAAGGATTGTTGCCCTTTGTGAAAATGAGACGGAGGATAAAGCACCTGCAGACACCACTGGTGATCCTATGCCCACAGGTAAAGTAGATAGAATGATACAATATTTTAATAAGATTACCTCACCTTTCTTGTCTGATCTCTATTGTAGTCTTCACTTTATAGTCCCTTTCCTGCATCTTATGAGTGTGCTGATGTCAGAGTTAAAAGTTCAAGATTATTTCTCTTCCTACCAGAAAATACTATTTAATTTTGGTCTTTGCTAGTAAATCTTTTCAGTATTTTTTACTAGACTTGGACATGGTTTGGTAGTAGCGAGAATCTCACTCGATAATTTATGTGTTGTATCAATTTAAATCTATACAATTAATTAGTCTCCGTTATTATCCACACTCATTAAAAGCTGGGTGTGCTGATGATAATTGATTACAAACTTGTATTGTTTCCTGCATAACATATGTTGTTAGCAATTATAATACAGATTTGTGGAAATAGTAGTTCATATTACAAAGCAATGGGTTTTCTATACCTCTCCCGTGTTTGCTTTCACGTCCCTATTTAACTCTTCAATGTAATGCCAACAATGTCCCTTATTAACAGGTAAAGTTGTTGGAATCATTCAAAAGAACTGGAGAGATTATGTGGTCACTTTCCCTTCTAAAGAAGAAAGCCAGTCCCAGGGCAGAAATGCTCAGAAAATCCTTGTTACACCTTGGGACTACAGAATTCCCAAAATCCGGATCAGTACCCAGCAAGCTGAAGCACTACAGGTAATTTGGCAGAAGTGTTTCTCTGTTCTGTATTCCTACAGAATTGCCTGGGTGTTGTATGCTCTCATGATGTTTTCAAGGCAAAAAGACAGGTACAGAACTACTAATCAAGTTAAGTTTGTGAAAGCAGGACAAATTCAACGTGAAGAAATGTGTTCAATTCCTGTCAAAACCGTAACCTTCAGATAATAAAGCGTATTGTAGCTGTGGACTTACCAGAGTCCAGGTACCCTTGAGCATTTGTATCCTGCTTGCTTTGTGTATTTTTGTTGCTTTGTTTGTTTTGTTTTGTTTCCTGATAAACTCAGGGTCATGTTAGGGTCTGAAATGCAATAGCCATTGCAGCTTTATTGGCTCTATGACTATACATAACTGGTGAAAGTAGGAAGGAGAGCTTTTCAACAAATTGCTAATTAATGATGACGGCCGGCCAGCCATTCCTGTAGAAACAAGAAATGTGGCTTTGTTCATTCCTAGCTGCTGTAAATGGGCTGTACATTTCAATTGTCTTCTGTGGTATAGGAATACTTGTGTACATCCTGGTTTTGTCTTTTTTTTTTTTTCCAATATTTATTTCAAGATACAGATTCTTTATATAATGACCCCAAATGAGTCATTTATTGGGAAATAAATGTAATTCTCAGTAAGCTTCTGGTCGTGGGTTTATTTTTCCTTTCTGAAAAGTTCTTAGAGTTGCTAGTCTCCTTGGATTGCTATGTTTGCCTCTGAAGAATGTTTATGTTGATTGCTTGTCAGGAGCAGATTGCTGTTTTAACAGAATTGTCTTGCTGCAGGAGTACAGAGTTGTTGTGCGCATTGATTCTTGGGAATCAAATTCTGTATATCCAAATGGACACTTTGTGAGGGTTTTGGGAAGAATTGGAGATCTCGAAGGGGAAATTGCAGCTATTCTGGTGGAGAACAGCATTTCTATAGCCCCTTTCTCAGAAATCCAGGTTAGTCTTTGTGATCAGGTACATGCTTTTCTGTTCATTTCTAGGCTCTTGTTCCTCAAAGAGGGGGGCCCTCTTTCAGCTGAGTGTATTGCCAACAGGCTTTTGAAAACTGAAAACTGTTTTTAGAGTATTTTTCTGGAATTACTTGTGGATATCAGTGGTTCTAGAGATAGTAAGAATTTTCAAGTCAGGAGTGATTTGAAGATAATCTGCTCACTATGAGGAGAAAATTACAAACTCTTAGTTCTAATTTGATGTAGACTGTTAAGATACTATTGTCTTTGTATGTGTTTATAGTACTGATCCTAAAGGCCAAGACCTGTTGAAATCATGGCTTTAAATCCTTTTTGTCCTCAACCAGGATGGGAAACAGCTGTCTCATGGAAGTATTTTGATTTTACCTAAAATTAATAGAAGAAAATAAAAAGAATGTAAGAAACAATGTAACAGGGTTGATGTTGGCCAGAGCTGCAATATCACTACAGTAATATCAGTTGATAACGACATGTGTAGCATTCTTTCAGATACTCTTTCATACTTACTGGAAAGTAAATGTAGTAGTCTGACTTGGAAAATGCAAGGAAAGAATTTGTCAGGGATGAAAAAGTACATCAACACAGAACTATCAATGGATTACCAAAGGAAGAGCTAATTAAATCTGATTTGTTGGCTTCTTTTTATAGGAAAGATGTAACTGTATGTTCATCACTGTTTTTGTACAGATGAGCGAAATGCCCACGAGTTCGTCAAAGAATCCATGGAAGGTGAATCCAGAGGAGGAAAAAAAACGTCTCAACTTGAGAGATACACACTTGATATTCAGCATTGACCCGAAAGGCTGTGAGGATGTTGATGACGCACTATCCGTTAGAACTCTGCCTAATGGGAACCTAGAGCTAGGTGTCCACATTGCAGATGTAACCTACTTCGTGGCAGCGAATTCTTACACTGATGTTGAGGCAAGAGCAAGGTAATGTATTTTGTAAAAACTAAAAAATGTATGGAGCCCGGAATTTGTAATGCTGTCCTAAGGAAACATTGAGAAGGTCTGTTAATTTTTCTGCAAGAGTTCGTGCTTTTAATATTTAACCTTATGTTATATTCCATACTTTTTTTTTCTGTTGTTAGCACTGTTTTGAACTCAGACTGCTGAATCTCTTTATGAAATGTATTGTTCTCTGTAGATAGAAAGAAATATTGTATCTCTGTCATTAAGAACAGCCTTCTAAAATCAAACTGCATGTCACATTTTGCTGACGCCGTAGTTATTTTGCAAACTGCTTGGGAGATAAACACTAATGAGTCATTGTGAGAAGAGCAGTGACTGTTTTATTTTTCAGGGCAACAACTTACTATTTGGCAGATCGTCGTTACGATATGCTGCCCGCCGTCTTGAGTGCTGACGTATGCTCTCTTCTTAGTGGAGTTGATAGGTAAGATTTGGTGATATTTCTGACAAAAGAGATTTTTACAAGTAATTTAGTTGTTGCTGCCAGTTCCTCTGTTTATTAATTGTGTGCATGTTTTGCATTGTTACTGAATCTTCAACTGAAAGAATAATGTATGTTTAAAAATAACTTCTAATTCTGGGGTGTTTAGGTAAGGTGACTTTGACAAGGTAATCCTTTACCTTGCCAAAATGCATATATGCGTTTTGTTTGAGCAGGACAATCCAGCTGAACATACACGTAATCCCTGCAAGGTTCAGTCTATAACGTGAAATCACTGAGAAGATTGAGGTTAGACTTTTTCTTCAAACAAGAAAAATGCATTCCTGAAATAATTGTCACATTGCCCAATTAGAAGTAATGTTTCTTTCATCGTTGCTGAATCTTGGATGAAATTAACTACTGACAGACTAATTCTGATGGCAAAAGCCAGGTTTCCTACCTCTGTCAGCCCCGTTTAGGTTTTCAGACAGCAGCAGTTACCATGAATTTATTCACGTAGCACTTTTTTTCAGTGTGAGTTAACACTAAATGTTGTGTAATTCCATGATGCGTTTTATAGGGCTTAACTCAGTACTGCAGCTAAGAAAGGGGAGGATGTTTCATTCTTCCCCAGTGCTTTCCCCAGCCATTGGCTGCCTGTGCAGCTTTTTGCTAGCGGTTGCCTTACCCTGTGATGCACGGACTTGTCTGAAATAAATTTTTTTGTTAATTTTTTTTTGCTCGGTTAGACTGTGCACACTTTGTGGATGCACAGAAAAGTTACCTTATGTGACATGTTAACAATGTACCTGCTTATGCTTGTGCTCTTTGAGGTATTTGTTACTTTTTGTAAGCAAGGTAGTAAAGTCACTGAGATGTGGTATTAGGTAATGACCATCTCCTCCTGCGGTACTGTGTACCCATGTCCTTCACAATTTGCTTTTTATTTAAACAGCAGCTTAAAGGTGCACACACACACATGAATGGTCACATTTTCTACTATTGTCCTGTTTCTCAAATGTGTTGTTACCCTGGTACCCCACTTTTTTTTGTACAATTTACAGGGTTGTTTGGCTGGCCGAAAATGAGGATTATGCATGGTGCAGATATAATCGTAGTGGATACATCTGGCTAATAAAATAAATATGAATAAAAGCAACTTTTGCAGTGTATCAGTGCTTTAAAACAGATTTGGCTTTCTATCTTAGGTGCACTCTGGCTCAACAAGTAGATTGAAAATACTGCTGATGTAGTTGGTCCTCATTTATTAAGTGATGCACGAAACTGAAAGCTAAGCGCGTTATTTAGCAGCATTGCTGAACACAGGTTTGTTTCATGAAGAAAAAAGTTTCCAGTAAAAAAAAAAATCAACACAGAATGAAATGTGTAAACTCGCAACAGTTGGATGTGCTTGAAATGTGAAGCTAACCAGAGCTGTTTATAGCATTGTGATTTTTTTTCTTTAAGGTACGCTGTAAGCGTCTTGTGGGAACTAGAAAGAGAGTCGTATGAAATACTGAGAGTCTGCTACAATAAAACCATCATCCGCTCCGCGTACAAGCTGGTCTACGAAGTAGCACAGGGATTATTAGATGGAGACACGAGTGTTGCTGATGATATCCCGGAACTGAAAGACTTGGATGAAAGAACTAGGAAGAAGAAATTGGATGAGCTGGTTTGGGCAATATCAAAACTCACTGACATAGCACGGCACGTTAGAGCTAAGCGGGACAGCTGTGGTGCTCTAGAACTAGAAGGGGTAGAAATCCGAGTGCAGCTGGATGATAAAAAAAACATTCACGATCTCATCCCCAAGCAGCCACTGGAGGTGCATGAGACTGTAGCAGAATGTATGATTCTTGCCAACCACTGGGTGGCAAAAAAGATTTCAGAAAACTTTCCTCATCAAGCTTTGTTGCGTCAACATCCTCCACCACGACAGGAATTTTTTACTGAACTTCGAGAATGTGCCAGTGCCAAAGGTTTCTCAATTGACACACGGTATCCTTTGCTACTTATCTTAACCACTTTAATTAGACATAAGCAATTAACTATTTGGCTATGTAATCATTACAGTACAGTATAATGATTTTAAAAGATTTAAAAAAATTTAGAATGAACGTGTACATCAGGATCTGATGAGAAGGCTGGAAGCCTCATCACATCGAGGCATCATTTTGGTCGGTCCCAGAGCACGAAGGCCAGCGGCAGTGCCTTTTGTTCTGGAGCCCCCTTCCATCTGTGAGTTGTGCTGTGCTCTACAAACGGGTTTATGAGCAGCTCAGCATGTTTCATTCTGGACAAAAGCAGGTTTTGCTGGAGTCCTTGGTTCTCCAAGTTGCAGGAGTTTAAGTGTAGGTTATTAGGATCAGGGCGGTGTAACTTCATTCAGAATTAACACTTTTTTGACAGGTCTAACAAAACATTGGCTGAGTCCCTGGATAAAGCAGATGATCCATCGGATCCAATCATAAACAAACTGTTGCGATCTATGGCCACTCACGCCATGTCCAACGCGTTGTACTTCTCAACTGGCTCTTGTTCTGAAGAGGAGTTTCATCATTACGGTATCGCGTCACCTTATTTTTTATGCTATTTATGTTAT
The DNA here is from genome assembly GCA_011076525.1 of Nettapus auritus. Lineage (NCBI taxonomy): Eukaryota > Metazoa > Chordata > Aves > Anseriformes > Anatidae > Nettapus > Nettapus auritus. The sequence goes on from CM021774.1 coordinate 19,438,481, forward strand.
TTCTGAACTGTTGGGGAGAGGCAACGGATTGCTTTTCACTGCTTCCTTTTTTATTTTAGGACTTGCTTTAGATAAGTACACTCATTTTACTTCTCCCATTAGAAGATATGCTGACATAGTTGTCCACAGACTCTTGATGGCAGCCACTCTGAAGGAAACTAAAGATGTTAAGGATAAAGTACTCAGCAATAAGGATCTTGAGGAACTGTGCAGACACATCAATAACAGGAACAGGGTAAGATGGTCCTGGTGTGTCTCTGTGTATGCTGCCCAGTGGAATGGAATACCAGTCTTGACTGCAGCTTTTGGATACCACGATGCCCTAGTATCACTTTATTGTTATTATTATTATTATTTTTAACTTAAATATCACATTTCTTCTGAGAGTAGTACTAAAAATGACTTTATAACTCACCTTTACCACAGGTAGAATTTCCTTTCAGACATATTTTTTGTGGGGAGTGTAGTCATGGCAAAATGAATATAAAGACTGAAACCTAACAAGCTTTTTAGAATATTTACGTAGGCTGTTTTCTCTTTTTGTGGGGGGTGCTCACAGGCAGCCCAGCATGCTCAGAAACAGTCTACTGAGCTGTTCCAGTGCATGTACTTCAAAGACAAAACCCCAGAAACAGATGAGCGCTGCATAGCAGATGGTGTTATCTACTCAATTCGAACAAATGGCGTGCTTGTTTTCGTACCGAGGTAAGTTCATTAGAGCTTGGGCTCAGTTTAAAAATAAGACATAAGTATTATTGCAATGCTGTAAGGACACCTCTGGTCCTTAAGGAAATACTGATTACACTATTTTATTTTTTGTAAATCATAGAGTGCTTTCTGTTTTCCTCTCCCCTCACGCTGCTGAACCTTAAGTAACTGATTTTTAACGGAGAACCAGTTCCAATAACCCCTAACACTGCTATTTTTCCATTATCTGGGCATTCCAGGCTCACAGATAATGGATTACAGACTGTATTTTACTTCTGCTTCACTGCTTTTGAAAAACCTCACTCACCGTCTCATGCTGTTTTCATATACCGTGGGGTTACTTTCTTTGACAATACACATTAAGTGCTCCTGAAGCAGGATTATCAAGCTACCCCGGTTGTACCTTTCTGTTGCTTTCCTATAATCCTTGCTAGCCCTCCTTTGGTTTCAAAATTAGTGAGAGAACTGATAAGGGTGGAAATTCCTAAAAGATTCTGTTCATGTTTTTTTGTAGATATGGAATCAAAGGTGCTGCTTATATGAAAAACAAAGAAGGCTTAGTCATCTCTTGTCGAGGTGATAGAAGCTGCGAGTGGAAGCCTGGATCGCTTCAGCGGTTTCAGAACAAAATTACTTCCACTACAACCACTGGGGAATCAGTTACATTAAGTCTTTTTGATCACATAACAGTGAGTATTTAATCTGAAGAAAGTAAAAGGAAGTAGCATGATGAGAAATAAAGTAATTGTTGAATTGCTTTTAAGGTGAAAATACTTGTGCAGACCTCCCGCTGCCATGCTGACACAATCAGGCTTGAAATAATCAAGAATGCACCGTACCAGACTTCAGCCACGGAGGTTTCCCAGAAGAATTTCAATATGGTGAAATCCGATTTGGTAAAAGAAGTCAGCCAGTCTGCAGAAAAAGCCCAGCATGCCCAAGAAAAAGCAAGAGTTGAAGTAATTGAGGAAGAGTATCGGGAATACTGCCAGACAAAGGGACCAAGCTTATACCAGCTGCTAGAGGAGATCAGGGACTTGGCTCTATTGGATGTTTCGGCTGATCTCAGAACTTGAACTATAACCTGACACATGCTTGTTGATGTTTTACTCACCTTCAACTTGTACAATTAAGTTTTTTAAAAAACAATATTTAAATATTTGTGTCACTTTAAGATAAAAATCTCTATTTTAAATAAGAATTATTTTTATGATTAGGAAGACGTGTGACTTTTGAAAAGATTTTATACGTGATAAATCTCACCTTCTAGGTTTAAGACTGTGTGGTAACTTTTTTTGAATGGCAGTTGAAAGAATTTACTTATTCTTGTTCTCCATAAACTAAGTTTTTAAAACCAAATTATTTCCTGATGTCTTCCTACTTACTACAGCTGTTACTTCCCTTCCAACACAGTTAAGAGTTAAACTTGCTAAACTACAAGCACATAAACAGGGAACTTGGTCACACTAATTTAGAGCCTTTGTTAATTGCAGTTCTCCAGCTGGCATAAAACAGCAGCTGTTGACATGAACTTGTTTCACCTGTTGTAAAGGCTGTTCTTGTCCTAGCTTCAGTTCAGGTGTTAATTCAACTTTTAGAAATCCAGCTTGCTATGAACAGGCCTACCCTATGCTACCAGAGAGGGCAGGCCCAGAGCTTTACCATAGTGCTGGTAACATTGGACGAGGTTTTTGTTCATTCTACAGGAAGAGAAGGTTGTGTTATGGCTGTTGATGGTGCGTTAAAGGGGAAAAAATATTGTAAAAGGAAGATGAAACAGAGCTTCAAGTTAGAGAAAAGGATTAGATGAAGAAAGATAGCTAATTTGTCAAACTAGGGTCCTCTAAGATGTACATGTGTGAGGATGTTTGACATGCCCCAGGGAGGGAGGAAGGTTTAAGTGCCTATAGTGTTACAGCTTCATACAAGAATTTCAAGTTTGACTTCTGAAATTTAATAGCTTCTGTTGTGTAAGAACAAGATACAAGTACTTGATAAGTGAGTTAAAAAAATTCAGGATGCCTGTTCAGACTTACACTCCTGTTACGTATCTTCCATTAAAAACCTGAACACAAACTTAACCTCTCAACATCTCACATCTCTGACATCAACTGTAAGAAAAGGTCAGAGTAGGCCAGAAAACTCGTTAACATTTCCCAAACAATGTCAGTGAACAACAACAGAAGTCCCAGATGCAGATGAAGAACGGGGTCCTGTTTGCCAGCATATGGAGCAACTCAGCAGCAGTGTGAAGAAAACAGTGCTGCCCAACCACGCAGGCGTCACAGTTAGGGCTTCCCTGCGCTTCTGGAGTCAGAGTGTGAGGAGCCAGCAGCTTTTCTATAAAAACAGCAGTACTTAGAAACACTCCACCAGGTTAAGAAAGTCACTCAAGGGCTGGGAAAAGGTCTCTGCTTTTCACTGGCACATTCCAATTCCGTATCTCTGTCCTCAGCTTCTGTAACATCAATCGTGGGCTCAGTAACTTGAGGGTCTTCTGTGACATCAGCCAGGTCCTGAGCAATGGGGGTATTAAACTCCTCCTCTTCTGGGTAACTAGAAGAGAGCTCTGTTAAAAAGAAAAAGTGGCCCACAGTGAGAAAGCGCTGCTGCGTGTTTAATGACTGCAGTTTCTGCCACCCGAATCACAGCTCCGGACTCAGGAGCTCAGTTATCTAAGCGTATTCCATTAACACTTCAGTCAGAATTCTTACCGTTGTGTTGCGACTGGCTGTTGCACTGCATCTTCGCTTGCCTACGTTCTAAGGCCAGCTGCCTGTTCCTCTTGATCCGCTGTTGCTGCTCTTCTGTGAGAGTTGTACCAGGCAGAGAATCCAATTCTACATTCCCAGAGCACGGAAATACTTCTTCGTTGGCTGTATCCAGTCCATTGCTCTCACCTCCACCATCTGGTGAAAGATCGAAGGAGTGAAAGGGTGAGGAGGGGCAGAAAGCAGCACTTTGAACACAGAGAGGGTACTACTGCTAAATATCTGTCACAGTGTTTTAAATAATTTCTGATTATATTCTACATTTTAAAATCATGACAGCTGAAGATCATTCCGTGATTTAGTTTTAACTTGCAATCATCTGTCTAGGTCCATATTCCTGATACTCAAAATATAAAAATCAGAAGAACCCAAACACTCTTCAGTAATAAATACCTTCAGTAATAAAAAGCCAAGTTTAAGGGAAGTACAGCTCTGGGTACTAAGTTAGCAATTGCAAGCTGTGCTTGACAGTAGAAGGGACAGTAAGTTCAAGCTGTTCTTAACAAAAGGCCAGATACTTTTCTTCCCATCCCTCTGGAAAGTGGAAGGAGTAGTTACAGGAATCAGATTCAACACAGACACTAAATAGTTGAGTTCCCTGTGCTACTATTACAGAATATTTACTCATCATTTGCTCAGATGAACACATACAAAATGGAGGCAGTCCAATTCTGTCGCAGAACTTCACCCACAGAGAAGGCAAGTCACTCTTTTGAAAGAGTGCCTGAGGCCAAGTACGCTTGTGCCTCCGCAGTACTTTAGGCCCATGAACAGAGAAGCGAGCTGACAAGATGTTTTTTAATACAATACCCTAGATTGAGATATTATTTCAAAACGCAAGACACCGACTCGAGTTCTTCAGCTGAGGACTGACCAGCTGTAGCAGTACACTGGCTAGCACGGTTCGAGGACTCACCAGCACTGCACTGAAATAGAGATGTATGGAACCATCGCACAGAAAAATCTGATAACTCTACAGACCCTGTCGGCAGGAACCATTTACTTCACTATTGGTGGCTGCTTACGGCTGCATTCCACTTCTAGCAAATGCAGCCAACAGCAAAGACAGCCACACGCATTAACCACCCCCACGGTTTTACCCACAAGTAGGGCAAGGCTGTAGTGTTGGGTAACTCATTCCCCAGGTGTGAACACGAACTAGACAATGGGTAGATAGTTGTTTCAAGAGCCAGCAGAGTAAAAGGAAAAAAACCTGCAACAGACCTTAGGAAGGGCTGCAAAATTCTCTCATTTCTGCTAATGAAGTTTCTTTCAAATGACTTGGTGAACTCCGCTCCCTCTTTTTTAAAAAAAAGAGCCTGTTTATTTCCGACTTATCTAAAAAACATCATGCACTTACAAATATCTACAGAAATCATTTCAGTCTGAGTATCAGTTCAGTTTTGTAGTTCTGAGTCCCACAGAAGCTTTTTTCCCCCCTCACCAGAAGCCTGGTTTTAAAATAGAGACCACTCAACAGTTTCTTCTAAGACTGAAAAAATGTGTCACGGTCATTAATTTCTGGTTGGTAAGAGGGGAAGAAAAGTTTTTTAGCCACTCAGCTAACAGCAAAGCAAGCATACCTTCATTGCTTGTGAAGTCTTCAGATAAAATAGGAAGATCAAGTCTAATCCGTTTTAGGCAGGTCTGCAAATGAAGAGAAATTAATATTTCACCTGTGACAAAATCTCATGTTATGCTGGTATGTTTTTAGTAGTACTCACAATTTCTCTTTACATTTCAGTACTCTAAAATAATATTCTCTTCATTATGTGTCTGTTTGACCCTCAATTTGAATGCTGTGGATTGTTTTCCTAGCCTTTAATCTGTCACCTAGCCAAATGAAGCAGCATTCTTCATAAGTCTTCTTCTGCTGGTTCAAACATAGAAAGAGTTCCAGAACTCTTCAGCAAATTGCTTTGGTAAACATACCCCGTAAGAGTTGAAGTAGATTCTCTGAAACGTTAAATAAAGATTATATCTAAATGCCAGATGCCTTAAATACTTCAAATACTGGAAATAACCTTTTAAAATGAGAGAAATTAATTTAAATAACACTACACACCTAAGCAGCATTTATATCTTCTTTTGCTGTGTAATTGTAAAACTGTTCCTTACGCTACCACGCATTGCATGAAGACAAACCGACAGGAACGATACGTACCTGAACCTCCTTTTTGCTTCCCAGAGACTCTACTTTGTCAATAAAATCATCAAATTGCAATTTTGGAAATAATCTATGAGCCCAGTGTTCCATATGTCGTATAAGTGTCTTCAAGTCCTCTGCCTTAAGCATAAAACAAGATATCCAGCTGTTAGAAGTTGATTAAGTCAGCAGACTGCAGAAGTAAACACGATAGTAATGTTTCTAAAAAGATTAAGCACCTGCAGCTTGAAAGTCTCTTGAAAATGTAAGTAATATGAATGCTTGGGTAATCACTCCTCCCATAATGAAGTCTGTGAGTGCAATTTCAAGCTATGAGAAAAACAGTGATAAGAGCTCAGGGAAAGCATTTATATATATTGTGAAACACTCGACAGCTTCTGAAAAGCTGCCCTTAAGCAACCTAGGTGTGATCTCAGTCTAAAAAATATTAATAGGGCACAGATGGTATTTATTTTTGATGTTTAGAACACAGAAGAATGCACACAATCTTATCTGATAAAGATTTTTGCTCAGATTAAAAGTATTGTCCAGCTTCTTTGTGCCTCCAGTTGTGAGATTTTAAACCATAAATGTTCTGAAACCAGAGATACACGGGCATTCTTGCAAGCGTGCCAAGCAGTGTCTGTTTGTATGCTAAGCAAATCCAAGACAATAAAGCAGTTTGTAGATAAAATACTGCTATGTCATACACTTTTCGTATCAAAAACTTTGGGATGCAAGTGTCACAACAGCCAGAAGACTGTCACTTACAGAGGAAACTGATCATGAAACGAAAAGGTAAGACATTCCAGATAATATTAACAAGCCTTATAAAACTGTTCTAATTCCCAAAATCTTTTCTATGGACAATACAGAAAGTCACAGACATGGTATTCTAGTTTTGAAGGAGAGGCAAAAAGCTTTAATATCAAAGCATTTCTTTTGTTAAGTAGTCTTGTATGGTTTTTTTTAAGCTTGTAACTACAAACCCTTGCACATAACTGGCTAACCGGAGACTGGTATTAATCAGAGATGCAACCATCTATCAATTTAAATGAATCTTCCAGGAAATAACTAAAAAGTTCACTATGTCTTACCTCATGCCCCTTACCCTTGAACTTTACATTGTCAAACATGTGTCTTAAGGCAGGAAGTCCTCTTTCGGAAACTAACCTGTAACAGGGGAAGTTATTTGAAAACCGACTTTCTTTTTTAATAGAAACAAACAAACAAAAAAAAAATCCACATTCCCTTATATTGCCTAAGGCTACAGAGCTCTATTTGAGAGAGATGCAGAATTAGGAGCCATTAAGAAAACACAGGAAATACAATAGTCTGCTATAAGACATGAGACTTTTTTCAAAATTCACAATACGTCCAAGCTGCTTTTTGATTTTGGGTACAAGGCAAGAAAACAGAACGGTCAGTTCTATTATCTATATTGCCCAAGTAAAACTTGTTAGACACACGATCAAAGCCTGTGGTATCACTGAATAACTTCATCAGTATCTTTAAAATGAAAGAAATTGGAAGCTCGGATGCTTTCCGTCACTCATAAGGAACTTACGGCAGTTTTGGTGATAAAAGCAAGGAAAATACTGAAATTCTTTACATAGAATTTACCTAGTCTGTAATTAAGACGGGTGTTAGGCATACTTTAACCTTACAACCTCTGTTATACTGAGAATTTATTTTGAAACACACTTGAAATAAATCAAAGAAATCCGCAATGCTAGGTCTAAAGCAAAATAAAAAGGATACAGCTGGAAGAGTCCTATGCATGAATAATTAGTAGCTATTAACAAAATTATTAGTCAAAATTATTAGTACTAAGTCCCAAGGAGACTTCAAGAAAGTTAAGACTAACAATAGCATTATATAGGTAAGCAAAGATCGAAAGGTTGAGATACAGCATAGAAGCACTTTTGTCTCCAAAATCCTTGATATTTGACTCAGCTATGAGCAAGCAGATATTGCTGTAACCTTAATCATTACGCCACAGCCATACACCAAATTCATCAAAGAAACACTATGCAACAATACCTGTGAGCATCTAATTTAGGTACTGGTCTTTTAACTGCTTTGCGTGTCACTGAAGAAGAATCCTTTGTCTGTGACTGCTGGTTTCCATCTGGTTCTAATGAAGAAAATAACACACTGTAAGTACACAGCACAAATGGCATCAGTTCAAATTATAATACATAAAATGTAAGTTTCTACCCTATCTAAAGGGCAACAATCACAAGCATTCCAGTGCAATATTACTCCAAACAAATGTTTGCATATTTAATCTACCTTCTTTATCTACCTAAGAAAGTAAATCTATTACTATTCAGAAGAATCAACTTTTCTAGCAAAGGAGAAGATTTCTCTTTCAGCCAACCTAGTTTTAGAACTTTTATACTGTGTTTCTGATGAAAAATGTACCAAGAATAGATTCTGCCAATTCTAAGAGTTTAAAAAAATAAATAAATCAAAACATCAGTAAACATAAGCAATGTTTTGCAAAGTTTCCACGGAAATCTGAAAGAGCTAGAACTCTAGTACAGCCTTCAAAAATAAAGAGGTTACATAAGAACACAGCTGGGTGCCTTTTAAGAACCAAAGGTCATGCCTTTTGGTTAGGGCTAGTGTGTATGCTTGACTGCAACAGAGAATGTACAGCTGTCCATCACATCTCAGAATGAATAATTATTTATTACACTGATTTCTTGTTTAACGCTTTGATACTCCGAACATCAGGAATTCACAAGTTAGAACTCTCCTTTTCATACATCAAAAGAACTGTAGCCATCCCAAACTGACCCTTTCTAGTGAACAGACTTCACAGGGACCAAGGAAAACGTTTATTTAACATTACTTTTACTCATAATTGACTATAAATAATAGCAAAAATGAAGTCATTATACTTTCTATTGGCTTGTTCAGTACACTAGAGTGCATTATGATCTTCTCCAATGCAACAAAATAATTTGTTTCACTGCCCTGAGGTGCCTTGGATGTTTTTTAGGTCATACGTTCTACAAAACTACCAAATACTAGCTGGAATGCTACATTCGACATTCTTGTGCGTATACATACTTCCATGGAACCTGCAAAAACGAACTTTTCCCACAAGTACGGATACACAGAACCAAGCACAGCTTCAATCTGAATTCGCTGCTTTTTTAAAAAGCTATAGAAGCCCGTTTTTATGCAGCAAGCTCCAGCACAACCCCATGAGACCGGTGTTCAGCCGTTTGAGCCCAGGAGGCTCCCGGCGCCCTCCTACCTCCGCGAGCCTCAGCCCAGTCAGCGCCGGCCGCCCCCGGAGAGGCAGGGGGCGGGAGAGGGGGAAACCTTTCGTCTTCTGTGTTCTCGTAGTCGGGGAGATCGAACAGGTTGTTCTCCAAAGGATCTATCATGGCCATAAACGAACGTTTTCGTTCTCCTCCTGCAGGAATCACCACAGCTTTTAAAAAGCAGAGCCCAGCGCCCTGGTACCTCAGCGCGGTTCCCGCTGAGGGGAGGCACCGCGAGAGCCGCCGATCTCGCGAGACCTCGGCCTGAGGAGAGCGGCCGCGGGGCAGGGCGCATGCGCGGAGGCTGCTGCGCCGCTTTTGGCGCCAAAAGACTGAGAGGAAGGGAAGGGAGGGGAGGAGAGGGGAGGGGCTGGGCGCTGACCCTGACCCTGACCCTGAGGTGAGGGGCGGCTGCAGGCTACTGCTCCACGGGAAGGGGTTTAACGTTTTAACGTTTTAACATAGCAGTTGTCGAGCCTTACACAATGTTCTGGTTCTGGGGGAGGACTTCGGGACATGTCTCCAGCCATTCCCCGTGCTTTTGAGCTGTAGAGTTCTTCTGCTAAATCACTAGGGGAATGGCCTCAAGTTGTGCCAGGGAGGTTCAGGTTGGAAATGAGGAGACATTTCCTGTCAGAAAGAGCGGTCAGGCGCTGGGATGGGTTGTCCAGGGAGGTGGTGGAGTCACCGTCCCCGGGGGTGTTCAAGGAAAGGTTGGACGTGGTGCTGAGGGACATGGTTTGGTGGGTGACATTGGTGGTAGGGGGTGGTTGGACCAGATGATCTTGGAGGGCTTTTCCAATCCTAATGGGTCGGTGATTCTGCGCCCTGAGGGGCTGAGGTCCTGACAGCCTCATGGAGCGGGAGCAAGGTCAATGACGGTGCCTTAAGGGAACTGAGTTTCCCTGGTATCTCTCCAAGTCTGACATAGGTGTTGTACCTGTTAATTTAATGTATTCCATCCAACACAGTACAATCAATTACAAGCACTTTCAATTTAAAGCATAAATGCACTACCCTTTAGCCCAAATGATTTTAACCGTGTTCAAAGCATGTATTCCCACATGCAGGAACATTTTTTATAGTTAGAGTACACATAATACAGTGACCATGCTGATGGATTTATTGGCATTCAATCCATTTTTTCTGAACTTTTTAGGTATCACCGCTTTCCTCAATACAAAGTATGAAAAATACACAGAGATACTCTAGTTATTCTAGATCAAGTGCTGCTCATTTCCAACCCAAACACTGTATAGGTGTCATAAAATTAGTAAAAATCCAATTTCTGTATAGAGCTCTCTATATTGGAATTAATAGTCACTCTATATTAAAAATGTTTATCAACAAAGAATTAGGTTTTGAGTGTAGCCTGAATATCAAACTTACAACTATTAGTGTGACTCATCTTTTCACTTCAATGTTCTCCTTAATATTTAACGCTTTTTATTTTTGTATGTGAAATAATTGGTTTTTAAATTCTTAGGTAATAGCAACCGAACTTGCTAGAGATAAGAATTTCACCACGTCAGCTGGTCTATGTGAGCAGAGCTTTGTCCTGTGATGGGTGTTTTGTCTTTGCCAGAACAGGTAGGTACTGAATATTAAAAAGTGCTTTGAGAAGTATAAAAAATACTGTCCAAGTGTTAAAGTGGAAGATCATTCACAATCTCTGTAGAGGAGTACAGTGTTATAAAACCTGACATATTTATGCAACTGATTAATCAATATTTTTGAAGAGTGTTTAATTGGAGATTGGATTTGATGTCCTAGGTGTTTCTTTTTACTCCTGTGTTCCTAATTAAATGAAAAGCATATGCCAGCAGGCATTGATTATTGTTTTTTTCCGAAGTACCGAAGTACCGGGGTGAGACATCTCAAACGGGGGTGGACCCCCTGCCCTGTCGCCGTCAGGCAGAGGGAGGGGATCTGGGAGTTGAGGAGGAATGGAAACAGGTCCCTGCTCGACATCGCAGGCGATGCCCTCCCCTTCCGTCCCCACCTTCCCAGGTGCCCTTACATAACAGGTTTGAGGCCCTGGAGCTTGAGAGACCGGTGGGTGAGGAAGAGGTAGCAAGAGTACCCAGGAGGACGACTAGGGCGAGGAGGTCGACTCCACGCCTCAGGACTGCCTCCACCAAGAAAGACAGAAGGGTTATTGTTGTGGGAGACTCTCTCCTCAGGGGAACGGAGGGCCCTATTTGTCGGCCTGACCCTACCCGTAGGGAAGTCTGCTGCCTCCCTGGGGCCAGGGTCAGGGACGTTGCCAAGAAGCTTCCCAACCTGGTTCGCTCCTCTGACTATTATCCTCTTTTGATAGTCCAGGCAGGTAGTGATGACATTGAAGAGAGAAGCCTCAGGGCTATCAAACGAGACTTTAGGGGACTTGGACGGTTAGTGGATGGAGCGGGAGTGCAGGTGGTGTTTTCGTCCATCCCTATGGTGGCAGGGAGGGGTACAAAGTGGACGCAGAAAGCCCACCTGTTAAACACGTGGCTCAGGGGCTGGTGCCAACACAGAAATCTTGGGTTTTTCGACCATGGGGCACTTTACTCGACACCTGGCCTGATGGCTGCAGACGGGTCCCTATCTTTTAGGGGAAAACGGATCCTGGCCCAGGAGCTGGCAGGGCTCATTGAGAGGGCTTTAAACTAGGTAAGAAGGGGGACGGGGCTGAAGCAAGGACTGTTGGAGCTGTGCCAGGGGGAACAATAGCAAGGCCGGGGGATAAGGCAATGGCCCAGCTGAAGTGCATCTACACCAATGCACGCAGCATGGGTAACAAACAGGAGGAGCTGGAAGCCATCGTGCAACAGGCAGGCTATGACTTGGTTGCCATCACGGAGACGTGGTGGGACCACTCTCATGACTGGAGTGCTGCAATGACTGGCTATAAACTCTTCAGAAGGGACAGGCAGCACAGAAGGGGTGGTGGTGTGGCTCTCTATATTAGAGAGTCTTTCGATGTTGTAGAACTCGAGGCTGGGAATGACAAGGTCGAGTCCCTCTGGGTTAGGATCGGCAGGGCCAACAAGGCTAGCGTCCTGGTCGGGGTCTGTTATAGACCGCCGAACCAGGATGAGGAGACGGATGAGGAGTTCTACAGGCAGCTGACAGAAGTTGCGAAATCGTCAGCCCTTGTTCTCGTGGGGGACTTCAACTTCCCTGACATATCCTGGAAGCACAACACAGCCCAGAGAAAGCAGTCTAGGAGGTTTCTAGAGAGCGTGGAAGATAGCTTCCTGACGCAGCTGGTTAGTGAGCCCACCAGGGGTGGCGCCCCGCTAGACCTTCTCTTCACAAACAGGGAAGGACTGGTGGAGGATGTGATTGTCGGGGGCTGTCTTGGGCAGAGTGACCACGAAATGGTGGAGTTCTCTATTCTTGGCGAGGCCAGGAAGGGGACCAGTAAAACCGCTGTATTAGACTTCCGGAGGGCTGACTTTGAGCTGCTGAGGACACTGGTTGGCAGAGTCCCTTGGGAGGCGGTTCTGAAGGGCAGAGGAGTCCAGGAAGGCTGGGCGCTCTTCAAGAGGGAAATCTTAATGGCGCAGGAACGGTCTGTCCCCACGTGCCCAAAGACGAGCTGGCGGGGCAGAAGACCAGCCTGGCTGAACAGAGAATTGTGGCTGGAGCTTAGGAGGAAAAGGAGGGTTTATAATCTTTGGAAAAGTGGGCAGGCCACTAAGGAGGACTATAAGGATGTTGCGAAGCTGTGCAGGGACAAAATTAGAAAAGCCAAAGCTCAACTGGAGCTCAATCTGGCTACTGCCGTTAAAGATAACAGAAAATGTTTTTATAAATACATCAATACAAAAAGGAGGACTAAGGAGAATCTCCATCCTTTACTGGATGCGGGGGGAAACTTAGTTACAAGAGATGAGGAAAAGGCGGAGGTGCTTAATGCCTTCTTCGCCTCAGTCTTTAGCGGCAATACCGGTTGTTCTCTGGATACCCAATTCCCTGAACTGGTAGAAGGGGATGGGGAGCAGGATGTGGCCCTCACTATACATGAAGAAATGGTTGGTGACCTGGTACGGCACTTGGAAGTGCACAAGTCGATGGGGCCGGACGGGATCCACCCGAGGGTAC